>VYZV01002877.1:122549-195605 GCA_013401275.1 Pandion haliaetus | reverse complement strand
GGGGGGTGTCTGTCCGCCGTCGCGGCCGGGGCTGAGGAGGGGAGGGGCAGTGAGTGGAGCTCGGGTGCCCGCCGGCGGCATTTCCCCTTCTGCCGGTGAGGGGATCCCCTCGGAGGCAGCGCCCGCCGGCTCCTCCGCTTCCCCGGGGCCCGGCTGGCCCCCTCCCCAGCCCGGCCGCTGTGCCCCGGGAGCCCCTGTTGCCTCCCCATCCCGTCCCAAGCAGGGCGGCCCCCAGGCTGCCTCAGCCCATCCCGTACGGGCCCCCTCTCCCGTCCCCGCCGGGCCCCGAGCTGCTCCCTCCCAGCCGCAGGCTGCCCCAGCCTTGTGGCCGGCGGGGTGCGCCCGGGAGCTGCCCCCCCTCTCCGCGGGGCAGGGTGGCTGTTTGCCTGCCGCCCCGGCGCTGGGAGCGCTTTCCCGCCTCTTGCTGTCCGAGGTGCAGCGTGAGGAGAAGGAGCCCGCGGGAAGGTGTTTCTGAGGTTTGGGGCCAGCACCCGGTGTGTTCTTTTCCGCCTTCCGTCCCACGTGGACCGGAGGGGTCCCGGCGGCACCTCCCAGCTGGCCCCCGGGGTAGCCGCCAGCCCGGCTGGGGACGTGGTTAGAGGCGATCCTCTTCGCTGAGGAAAGAAAGCCTGATCCCGGCGCTGGGCAGAACACTTCCCGGCCAGCCTCGCATCAGGGCGACGGTTCATTGTCACTGCTCTGTTTCGTTTGAGTGGCTCTTGGCAATCCGGCCGTATCGGGCTTGAGCTGATAACCTACAGCCAGGAGAGAGGCACCAAATAAATAAATAAATAAAACCAACGCAAAACTGCTTTGCTCACATTTTGCTTATGCTTTTTTTTTTTTTTTTTTAATCCCTCCTTTTGTGCCAAAAATAATATTGCAAAATGTATGGCGGAAACAAACCTACACTTGTTTCTGATAGACTAGATGACTTAATAGGGCAGTACTGTTTCTTGTAGCACAGGCAGTTTTAAAAATTCCTGGAACCACTGAGATTATGAAACCCTCGAGTTTATTCCCTTGCTAGTGTTTCTAAAGGCTGCCAAGCTGGATACCAAGGATCCTCTCTGACGTGGTCTTGAGAACATTCCTCCCAAGGCATAATCACTCATGTTTTAAAAGATTTTTTTTTAGCTCTGGAAGATTTACCATTTGAACCTCAAAGGTTGCAAAATGCTTTTTAAGGAGTCACTTAGAAATGTCTTCCTCTTACCTATCCAAATGATCCTCTGTGTCAGTTTAGAATAACATTTTGTCACTGGCTGAAATGTATTGATCCATATACCTGTTTGCCACTAGTGAATAAATCGAAAATACGAAGATTTTCAGGTCCTTTCAGGTGCTATGGGGTTTTATTGAAAACCAGAGACACAACTCAAAACTGCCTTTTGATCTTCGGTTCATGTGCTGAATTCGTAGTTCTAGCAGTGAGGAAAACCCCTGGTGTTTTACTTGTGAACCGATCAGCTTAGCTGTGGAAGTCTGTCACAGCCCTTGTCAGCCTGTGTCAACCTAAACATATTTTAGAGTAGAACTGCTATTTAAAATAATCTATTGCCATTAGTCCGGAGTCCAAAAGATCATTCAGGAGCTTGCTGGTTTGATTAACAGCAGTTGGAGTTTGTTCAAGCATAGACGTAGTTTCATTATGCAGTACAATACAACCTTTACTCTGTATAGCGTTATTCAAACAAATTGTATGGCAAAATGCACCACTGAATTACATTTAAAATGCTCCATTGAATTAAGTACAATTGCAGAGATAAATGGGGAGAAAAATTGTAAGAATGGGAGAAATGCTTTCAGCTGAGGTTTGAAATTAACAGCCTGTTAGTATATTTGCATTGCTAGCATTAGTGTTATATGTTGTTTCTAGGATATACAGTAGCAAAAATCAGATGCAAGCTAAAATTTTCCCAGGCAAGTTTCTAGTTTGTAGGCAATTTTTAATAACAATAATAACACACCCCCCCTTGATTTGCTACTCCTTGTCATATTTGATTGCTAATACAGCTCAAATTGAAACTTAATAGATCCTTCCTAAAATCACTAGAAATATTTATCCTAGACTTTTTTTAACTTCTGGGGGAATGTTTGTTTTTGAGAAAACAGAAACCTTAGTGTGGTGTTTACTGGTAAACACTGCAGTATTGTACTCTTTGGGGAAACATTGAAAGGAGTGTTTTATTTCCTTTAAAAATATCAAAGTATATTATTTTTGCCTCTAAAAGGGAAGCAAGCTATTAAAATACGGTGTTTAACTGATGCTTATTGAAAAAGCACGTAGGTTTATTTGCTCACATCATACCTGTTATTTGCAGTTCAGCTTAATAAAATAATGCTTCAGTTAAAAACTGATAGATTGATGCTTAGCTTGCAGCATGAGCTGTTACCTGGGATGGCCCCGGGCTGGCTGCAGAGTAGGTTTGTGGTGCTCCAGGACAAACTGAGCTGATCTGCAACCTTTGAATCCTACAGAAATTGTAGATACCAGCTCGCAAGGAAGCGCAGGAATAAGGGCTGGCTGCAGCTCTGCCCTGAAAATCTTGGGCAAGAGACAGAAGCAAGGTCATGCAGTCACACTCAGTGAACCCATTCTTTCGTAGGAATTTGAAATTAGGGAGTGCTGTGGGATCTGGGTGGTTCAGTGTCACGCAGCCTTCTATTGCTCGGCCACTGGTGAATATCCTACAGAGGTCTGTGATGACCCAAGGTAATGTTACCGTGCAGAAGCTGCTTGGCCTGGGGAAGGTGGATTAATGGTCTCCAGCCAGGCTGCAGTGGAAAGTTGTCATAGGAACTGGCTTGCTGTTTGGCAGGGCCGTGCCTTGTCTTCACTCCTTTAAAAGAACACCTCAGTAAGTAATCATCTCAGGGTAAGAGTGCTCATATGCCATCCAGCGTAAACCCATGAAGAGAGCAAGGCACTTAAGCTCTACCCAAGGCAAACTGAGGACAGCGCTATACATCAGCAGAGGACAGCCTGAGTGATGTACTTTGGGATGAGTTCGCAGTGCCTGCTCTGCGCTGTGTCCTTGCCTCGGGGTGGCTCACGAATGCTGGGTGTCCTGATATAAAACAGCTGTGGCTTTTTTAGCAGTGAGAATAATAGGACAGAAAACTGAACAGAATGTGCCCGGGAGTGGAAGCCTTGTCTCGCTCTTCAGGATGTGTTTGGGATGAGATATGTTACCAAGTCAGCGCATGGGAATTCTTCATTTATTGTCTGTACTGTATCTACTTTTAAAATTTTATTTATAGTGTCAGCAGCACAAATATAATTCGAAATTATATTTGAAATGGCCATGGTCTGAGTCTTCAAAAGTTGGCTATTCCGTGCTGAAGCTTGTCTTATTCTTTGAGTATTTTCAAAGTGCACATTCATATAAATATTTCCTGTTGTAAAACGTCTGGTTTATGCTACTAAAGAAATTATTATTATGTGTCATGGTTATGATGCTCATAGCGATGAGCTGTATTTTGCTTTTTAATCATTATGACTCCTTAACTGGAATGGTTCCTAAAACCTTGGACTGTGTACTCTACATAGAGAGCATGTATACATGGGTCTGCTTTCTTAACACAACCACAGAGAGAATCCAGCATGTACAATAAATAGAACTTAATGTACAGTAAATAGACCTTAAGCAACATCTGGAAAAAATTGCGTAGGTATTTAAGGTAGCCACTGTAAGCAATTGATAATCTAAACCCGCCTACATAAGGATAGTCATTAAGTCCCATGCATGTGTTCGCAGGGCTAAAAAGGTGCTTGGGGCACCTGCCTGTATGGAGCCATATTGGGAGAAATACATTTTTTATATGACAGCATGAGTTCAAGAAGGGAGCCTGAGTAATTCAGCCTAAAAAACCCCACAGCAGTCTGTCGAATCTTACTACTACCTGAATGTGTAACAGCATGTGCACCTTACTATAAGGTCAAAAGCAGATTTGCTTTTACTTCCCGGACAGTTGGGTCCCCAAACGTAGGAGTAGTCATGGCTGTGTGCCAGCCCTCTCAGCCCTGTCGCTTTTTCAAGTCTGGTACAGAATGGTAGAGGCTAAACTTGTTGCTTGCTGGTAACTTTAACTTGCCATCCCCTGGTCATGAATACCTGCTGCGGGATTTACCAGCACAGCCAGCCGTTTTTTGGTAGTTTAGTTAGAGAGAAAGTTCTGACTAAACTGGAGAGGTTGGAAACCCCACTGTGATTATCTGCACGCTACCTTCTCTTAACACATAAGCAAGAAAACAAGTGGGTTCTTACCCTGTGCGTCATACCAACTAAAATTGCTTTAAATTCTGCAAAGGTGTGAACCTATTAAATGTGGAGAGCAGGAGTGACAGTAACGAGATACCTATAGAAATTATGCTGGGACATGAGCAACCTGTTGGTTTCTCTTTTGAAATTAAAGGATGTGTGGGCACAGCTTCTGTAGGTGGATGGAAGAACAAAGGGTGGCCCAAGGAGATGTGATTCTTTTGAGATTTGAAGGTGGCTCCAAGGTGAAGTAAGTTAGTAGAAACAGATGTGTGGGAACAGTGTACTCTAGTACTGCTTGTATTGTATCCATCCTGTAAATAAGGCGGCAGTTTCGGTCCCCAAAGCTACCATTCTGGCTCTTTTCACCACAAGTGATTTATTTAGAAACAAAGGTTCCTTGAAGTCATTATGCGGTCCAAACTTAGCTTAATTTGGTTACAGAATATTCATAGCTCCCCACTGCCTTCCACATATTTTTGAACAAAGACTTACTATTTTGCATATATGCTTACTACAAGATGATCATTTAACCTTGCTTGGCACAATTGGTTCAGAGGAAAGGGTAAAACAGATATTTCCTGTACGGGTTTCTGTGGGAAGCTCTGAAGTAGAGTGGTTTTCCCCTGTTTACTTAAGAACAGGCCTTTGGATTAGCTGGCTTTAACCCAGGCCTTGTAGTTCTCCCTGTTAGCATTGGCATAATACATAAAACACTTAAGATACATTCTTGCTAGATTTTCAGGAAGCAAGTTCTCCCTGAACCCTCCAGGAAGGTACACTTCCCCAAAATACTTTCCAACGGGGGTGGTCCAGCTTTGGCAGTTGGTGGTGGCCACGTCTGGATTGTGGGACCTTCTGGGTGGGTTGCCCCTTGTGCGAGCTGCTGCCTTTTCCCTGGCAGTAGCTGCTGCCTGCGCTGCTGCGGTAGCAACAGCTGCATCCCAGCTGTGTGCGCTAGGCTCAGGAGGAAGCAGTTAGCTGTTCAGGCAGTGTTTGCTGCTGAAATCAGTATTCCTTATCTCCTTTGGAGAATGGTAGCAGTGGGTGGGAATCAACTCATACTTTACTACTTGGACTGTGCTCCTCTTGGCATTTGCATCAAATGTAGTGCATCTGACCATGATATAACAAGAGAAACTTTCTAATTGACTTCTAAAATAACTGAGGAAGGAAGGTAAATTCAAAAGAGAGAAGACCGATGGTTTAGCATAAAGCATACTAAAATCTCTAGACCAGCTGAATTCAGCTGGTGTTTGGGTTGATTTGGTTGGTGATGAGTTGCACACAGGCATGCGTGGTGAATAATTAGGAACATGGGGTCAGAGAAGAGCATGTGAATGTTCTGCCCTCAGAAACCCAAATTGGTGCTGAGGTGAGATTTGTGCCAGTGCTTTGTAATCATAACACAGCAATTACAAATAATAACATCTAAGAGTAAGTGCTATTAAACAGCAGGCTGCTTAGGTAATTTTGGAAGTGAATAAATAGAACCAGTTGCAATTAAAAATAAATAATCTTTTTAATTTTTGAGTTCCTTTGCTTTCTCCATCTGACATACCTTTTTCTTTTCCCCCAAAAGGAAGAGCTGAACATGTTGGCAAAGGTATTTCAAATGTTTCTTTCTGATCTTTTCAAGTCACCTTTTTGGATATTACAAAGCAATTCCATTTCAAGACAATGCAAAGGCATATGTGGCCTTCGAAGTCACAAGAAGGGGCTGCAAGATTTGATCCCGAGTATGCTGGTTAAATCGTGTAGTTTCTGATGTCCTATGCAGTATTCACTGAGACCTTTTAAGAACAGATACCCATAATAGCTGCATAGTTGTTTCTCATTGCTTGTTCAGTTGCACTCTTATAATGTTATTCTCTGTGTGCCTCTAGGTCAGGATGAGTTCATTCCCTACAGAAAAAAAACTGATCAGTTGAACAAAAATTGCAGGTGCTCTGAACACCAGTTAGCTTGAGGCTGACCCCGGAAACTGCTCTTCCTGTTCAGTTCCTGTAGCTTTCCCATCATTGAATACAAGTGGCTGAGTGAAGCTGGAAAGAGGAATTTAACATAGAAGCAAGCCAGACTGGTAAATCATCTGTTAGTTCTGCTGTCTGGAAACTGAGGCAAGAGTCAGATTTCATTTTCCACTTCATGTTGCAAACATCAGTTGGTGCACCAGTGATGTTTAAGGGCAGGTCAGCAAGGCAGTGCCTGTTTTGAGTCTTCGGGTGTTTTGGGATGCTGCATTTCCACATTGCTTTCCTTTGTTAAAAAAAGGAAAAGAAAACATTGCCTAAGGGGAAATACAAACACATGAACAGGGTCTCTCTGAAGGGAGAAGTGGTTAGCAGACCTTTTCCACCTGTAATCAAAAGCAGGGCTGCAGCTGACAGGGCTGGATAGAGCTCTGGTAGGGAAGAATGATAAAAATGAGCATTTGCTACCTAAAGCTGTAAGTGGTTCAAGTAGACACAAACCCCCTTTTCTCTATTCAAAATGCTTGCTCTACCCGAAAGTGTTGCTGCTAAGCAGTGACTAGCATACCAGATGATCTTCTGCTAAGTCCTTTTTAGTTAATAATATGAATTGAGCCTCTAGAAGGCATTAGCTTGACCGTACCATTAACCACTGGGTGACTGCAGACATCCTGAGCAGAATGTGTCTTGCGTGTGTTCTGGTGTTGAAATGGGATGATTTTATAGAGAGTGAGTATGTTAAAAAATGTCATTGCTGTAATCATCAGCAGAGATGTGTGTGATATTTTATGAGCAAACTTTATACAAATTAGAAAGAGCTTTATTTACTTGCTGTGATCTGGGATGAAATATCCATCAATAATTTGGGCACTTTTTCACTTCTGATCCAGAGAAATAATGCTGCAGTCTTTCTAAGAGTTTATTAAAAACACATTCGTAATCTAACCTTTCCTATTTTTTTTTTTCCACATGGTAATAGATTAGGTAAGTTCTTAACCTCTTGTTTTACATGTATTTTAACTTATCTTGCAATATTGTACTGGCAGTTTTATGAGCCAAGGCCAAAAAACTCTGCTTGCTAAACTTGAGCAATCAGGAGGGAACGGATGATGAAAAACTAACAATGTTTTACTCATCTACCACTCATTTTTCCTCACAGACATGTAGTGAATAGACATTAACAAAGACAGTAATAAAAAGCACTTTCAGTCCTCATAAATTGATGTGTGCTGGTGGGGTCAAGAACAAATACTGGAAAGGTTAGGACATGTAGAGAACTGCCTTCCCATGTTGTGATGCTCAGAGCCAGGCTGGGTTTTTTTCCAATTGCTGTTTTGAAAGCAGTTAGAAGGAGGCACTTCTGTGGCTGCACAGGCGGCTTTGTGCTGGCTGGGTTTGTGGTCAGCTTTTTTTTTAGCGGCTACAGTAGGTCAGGTAACAAGCTGAAAAAGAAGTCCTTCTCAGTGAGTCAGGGCTGTCGTACTGCTTGGGACAAACGTTTTTAAAGGTGTCTCAGAACCTAGGGGATTCAAGCTGTTTACTCATTTGCAGCAGAAGCACAAGACTGCGCTGCTGAATGAGTCTTCAAGTCTACACCCACAAGATACTTGAGGTTCCCTGAAGAGAGAAGTCCCAGCCAGAGGGAAGGTTCAGTGTCGGGAACTCCCAGCTCTGGTTTTGGGATAACAGGGACCTGCTGACAATGCCTTCGTAGTTTTTTGTTAATGTCCTCTCATCCTTCAGGCTGTCAGGTTTCTTCCAGGTCAGAGCTGATGGAGTAGGTCTGTCACTTCATCCATGTTCCTTCTGAGTACCATATATGCTGAGACAAGTACAGAGAGAGCACTATGTGTGTCCTCCTCAGCTCCTGCCAGGGAACAGTCTCCTATGTCAGCAGGATTGATTTAACATATTAAAAAACAGTGAACTGAAGGGACCATGGAAAGATGACACTGTTTTCCCCAAATTAACTTAGTGGTTTGTGTTTTGCTTGGATGGGGTAGTAAGAAGTTTCTGAAGAAAAGAAGTTGATACAGTTGGAAAATGGTATAATCTAGGCCTTTGCTATCACTTGAAAGCTGAGACAGTTAGGTTATCAAAGAGAAGCCAGAGACTTAGCAGAAGTTCAAAGTCATCCTAGATGTTCAGTTATTTTACTGATGAATTAAGTTACGTAGGTTGCCAAAGAAATGCTGTATGAATTAGCGGCCTTTTGGAAGAGCACGGGAGTACTGCAGAGAAGGTATTCATAAAATTAATTTATTTGTAGAGTTTCCTCGGTGCTACACATGTGTCATGATTAAATGAGATTTGGGGGCTGATAACATCTACATGGGGGACACTGTTGTGCCCTAAGGACAGATTTGTAATTTCATTTGTTATCAGGCAGACTATAATTACTATGTTTGGCTCTGATTAAAAAAACAGGTCAGAAAAGGAGTGAGTTGTGCTCTTTACGTGGAGGGGAACTTCACGCTGTAAGAGCACTTAAAAACACCTACAGACTTGACGTTCCCTGTTTTTTCACCTTTGTGCTTGCTCGGTTGGTAGGTCCGTGTAGCTTGATTCTCATTGGCAAGGAGCAGCTGTGTGGGACTGCTTGCTAAGAACAGAGTGCGGGAAAGGTTTGGGTATGTGCCTTTCTGATTTCCGCGATGAGTGATAAGCACACATCCAACCTCTGGTTTGGGGATAAAGGATTTCTGTGTGGCTCAGGTGAGGGATACGTGTGGTTACTGAACTAAGAGGAACATAGAGAAGGAGAGAGTTGTACTTCTGGCCTTCGTGAGCATTTCAGGAGAGCGTTAGAGCCAGCCCAGGAGCGATTTTGAGGAGCTCAGCCTGGATGCAGAAGGCTGTTGCCGTTCACACCTGAAAGGCTAGATCAGCCTCAGGGAAGGCTTCTTGGAAAAGGGATGGGCAACCATTATTAAAGAAAAAAGTAGGAAGCCCATGAAATCTGTAGTAGGCTAGTATGTGTCTGGAGCCCTGTATGTTAGGATATCTGAGAATCAAGATCCTCTTTATTAAATTATTTCTGTATTTATCTCCACAGTGCCCTATATAGCTGAGGAGTATAATTATTTATCTTGTTTGTGTTTCGTGGACAAACAGCAAGTTGAAAACTGGCTGAGTTTTGCATATGAAGTCTGTGGCCTTGCTGGGTATTAAGGCTTTCTTTCCTGTGTCTGGCTTAGTTCCATAGTCCTCAACTCATCCTTCTTCTTTTGTAAAGATAGGTTTATTTGTCAATGATCTGCGTGTTATTAGTGGGTAAGATCTCAAAAGGAAGAGAGACCAATGAGCATTTGGTAAGCTTTTTCCTTAAAGAAGGTGGGAGGAGAAGGGAATGGTGCTGGAGAAGAAAACTTAGCAGGGAAAAAGAGTTGTCACTGGTTTTGACAGAGCCACTTTCAGAATTGCCGGATCATCTTCAGCTGTTGATCTCAGTGTTTATTTTCAGTAACTCTTTTTTTTTGAAGGAGGAGCCAGTGTTCCCCTGTTCAAGTATGCCAGCTTCTTTACTCAGCAGCACGTCCCTTGGCAAGTGTTGTGTCCAGAGCCCTAGGAGTCATGCTGACTAGCCAGCTGGCTATCCGCACCTGGACTGAGCAGGGACTGCTTTCAGCCAAGGCTGGCGGAAGATGTGAACTCATGTTCCCAGCCTGCAGAGATGGTTCAGATGCTGATTCTGCTGTCACATCTGTTTATGTAGCCCATAAATATGTAGAGAGGGCCCATCCAGCATGGAAGAGGGTTCAAGTGTCTCTAAAAAATAATTCTTCCTTTTACTTTCAAAGATTAGAAAAAAGCCAGAATAAGCTTTCGGTATCTTTGCTTTTTTCTATAAAAAATTAATGAAGCAGGGATGTGGTCTTCAGAGACAAGAGGGTTTTTTACCAGTAAGCACAGTCAGTAAGGAAAGCCAATAAAATATCCTCCTTCACCTTCAGTGTTTAGAAGATAAAGAGGACTTTTGGCTGTTTGCGTTATCCAAGCTGACCCAGTTGCATGCTTTCAGAATGACTGTGCTACTGATCAGAGTTGCGCATCTCAAATACTTTGTCAGTTGCTACCGCGCTTCTGGAAAGGCCCGTTAAGTCTGTATTTGCTTCCTGAAACACAGTGGAATCTAATGAAAAGCATCATTGTTTTGAAACACCGTGACCTGCTGCCAAAAGAGCTGCTGTTGTATAATCCTTAATAGCAGGTTAGAGTGGCAGTTGTTCCTTGGTTTGAAATCGGTATGTGGAAGGATGACTTTCTAGTCCTCTCTCTGGGGATGGCACGTCTCATCTTGTTCTCTCTCTTTGGGAACTGTAACTCACACAGATGTGTTCAGCTATCCTGAGTTGGTAATAGATCCTTGCACAGGTTTGAATACCAAGGGTGTTACTGAGGGGACAGAAGAAACTGGCAGTTTCCTTTGAGAATGGGGAGTAATGTTCTGGCTCCTGAATACCAGGGTTTATATTTGTCTATTCTTGCCGGCAAGTTTATTTGTTGCTAAAGATGCTATAGATTGTTGATGCAAAAGAACAGACTCAGAACGGAAAAGTTTATCTTGACTTTCCTTTCTGATTTGCAGAATTCAGTGTGTTCACTTCCATGCTGACATTTCTGCCTTCCATGCTGTTTACGTTAACCTGCAGCTTGGCTAGCACGTTGTCATGCTTAATCTTTGTAGCAAAGATACTAGTATTTGCAGATATCAGTAAAACATTGAGTTCCCATTGTGGTGGGCATTTGCATCAAAGCTTACCTCCCAGTTTTCAGCTAAAGCAAATACATGGGAACTCTTTAAGTATTTTCTTTATGGTGGACTGTATTACAGCAGAGGGATCAAATTCATCTCTAGTTTTTAATCTTTCAAGACCCTGTGCAACTAGAGCAAGTGCTTATGGGAAGAACAGTGTGAGTAAAATATTTGAATTATCTTACATGTTTCTTACTGGAATTTAACAGCTGGAAACAAAAAGCAGTGAGAACATCATCTTAGCCAGGTCCATGCTTGCTATTGGCAGGTGTTCAGTTGGACAGCAGTTTGGGAACCTCTGCAGCAGAGGTTGCTGCAGGCTGCTGAAGACCTTTTCCCAAGGAAGCGAGTTTCCCAGGGCTGTTAAGGTGCACAGTTCATGCTGGTGTTGGCTCAGAAGAGCCTTTGTTTGTCCATTCACCTTCCGTCCAGGTGAAACCTCTCTCTGGAGGTTTCTTTCCAATATTGCTTGTGCCTCATCCTCTTATTCACTGATACATTGATTTATAAGATGAGGAAGAGTCACCTGAGGCACACTACTCAGTTTGACTGACCTGCTATGTAGCTCAGGCTGACTTTTCTGCATTAATTCTTGACTCTGTGAAAAAAGGCTGATTTAAACATCACTCTCCCCCCCCCCCTTCATTTAGAGCCCTCTGGTGATGGAAAGACTCCTGCAGAAATTTGTTGTTTCATAATTAACTGTCCTCTCTATTAATATTTTTTGTGCAGATTTATTTAATTTCCAGTCATGGGCTCTTGTTCTGTCATTGCTAGACTAAGAGCTCTCCACAGTCATGCTGCTTTCCTGTACATAAATGCTTCTAGACTATTTTCAAATCACCTGCAGAGCCGCTCTCTGTAAACTGGCAATCTTCCACTACAGCCTTACTCCTGCTCACAGTTTTATTCCTTCCTCAATATAATCAGTGTCATTCTTGAATGGGGACAGCTGGCTGAAGACAGTTTTCCAGGAGTGTTTGTAGCAGTGACAGATAGGCACATGAAGTCCTGTTTGGTAGTCTTGTACATCACAGGATCATACTTGATCTGCAGTCACAGCATTTCTTTGAGAGCTCATGTTCACTGATGCTTCTCTGTGGCATAGCTCTTGCTCTTCTGGATCAAGTCACACATTCCTTAAGTATGGTCTCTCTTTTTTTCTAGCGGTGGGACAATACAGGGCACACTAGACTTGGAGAAGTGGAGAACTAGCATTACCTCTAACAAACTGTGTAAGAAACAGTATGTTGGAAACAACTTCACTAAAATGGTAATTCTGCAGGAAATACTGAGAAGCACGAGCTATATGGAAACTAAAAAATATGCTAATTAACTCACTGGAGAATTTGTGGTTCCTGTTTCAAGGCAGTAAACTCAGTTACAGATAAATGAGGAGAATGGATGGTCTCATGGTACTCAGAGAGGGTCAGTTTTGAGGTTTGCTCCTCACAGAGTTGCACTGTGGATTTCATAGTTTTCCAAATTCCTTTCTAACCATCCATAAAATTGATGCTAATTAAATAATGCTTAAGATATTTTAAATAACTAGTGCTCTTTGGAGTTCCTGAATGAATAGAACTCCTTGGATGAAAATGGATGGTCACCCAAAGAAACTCCAAATTTATCTGTCTGTGTTTTTTAGTGCATCTAATGCATTTGTGTCCTGGATTATTGCTGGAGCTCTAGGCATTGTGCAGCCACTCTGTGGATATGGTTGTCAGTAGAAGTAGTCTGATTAAAAAAATCCATGTAAAATAAGCAGGGTTTTGTTAAATATATTTTACAACTTATTTGATATATAGCCATTACTTTAGCATCTGGCTTTACGACACAGAAGATTCAGCCTGAAATGAAATCAAATCCTATAATAAGCCACATGAGTAGCATTTTCCTTTCTTATACCTTACCCATCCAGAAATAACCCATGAGTTACCATTGTCTTATCAGTCAGACCATAGTCAAATAAATGTATGACGGGGACTGCTTTACCAATTTCACTAAAAGCACCCTTTTGGAAAAAGGAGCTTCACTGATGTCAGCACTGCAGTGGTGCCCAAGAGAAACAGCTACCCCCTTCCTGCGGGAGGACTCTAAGCCAGCGTCAGAGATTGCAGGCTTGGCAGTGGGAGGTTAGTACAATCCATGGAGCAAGAAGAGTGTTATCAATCTAATGTAATCCAATGAATATTTGTACTGCAAGTGGGATCTACTGTATACTCAATACATGTGTCTGTGGTTAATCTTAACAGGTTCTTAATAGCAGGTCTCTACCTCTTTAATACCCTGTAATGGGCATGCAGAATTTTCATGCTTAAAGCCAACCTATGAGCTGAGAATACGCTTTGAAGTGTCTCTTGGAAGTAATTTAATGTTCTAATAGGAAGAGCATATTTTGTCCTTCCTGCCATCATGAACCTGAAACCTTGCTGTCCGAGAGGTGGCCACCCAGAAGTGGAAGTTCTTCAATTGAAGAACTTAACTTTAGGCACAAGGAGAAAAAAAAAACCAAAAAGTCACTTTTCTGGTTTAGATCATTTACAAGCTTTATTGCTTATATTTGGGAACTGTGGGCTTTCCAGTGTTGCCAGAGATCTCAAGTCATGGACATACTAATTTTCCAAAAGCATCACTAATTGAAAACACCTTTTGGAAACAAATTGCCATTGGCTATTAAGCAGAAGCGTTGGCAGTAAAACATAGAGTGGTTTGAATTGTCATCCCAGGGTTGTGGGGGAGAGGGAAAGAACTATGTGAACTAACAGAGTTGGTGTGTAAGGCTGCAGTTCAGAATAAAATTGGAGTGCTGTTGGGCATCCATGCAATCCCTGTGGCTTGGAGCGAGTCAGAAACCTACTGCTTTGGGGCTTTTGCCATGCGTAAGTACAGGTAGTTCTCAGTCTTCAAGAATTTGTAGACGTGATCTAGATACCTAATATAACTGATACCTTGACCAAGACTGATTATATTTTTGTCTTCTAATTCTTCATTAACTGAATTCAGTGTTGTCATTTGCAGTGCATTTCCTAGCTTTGCCATCAGGTAAATATATGCAGCTAATTATTTTAGGATTCCTGGGGAGACTTTATCAGACTGGCTGGTTGAATGTGTTCATCTCTGTGTATTGTTTAACATTCTCATTGGTAGCAAATTGAGTGGGATATGCTTTGTTATCATTGAGGGTTTAACAGACTATCATCCTTTTTTTAAAATGCAAACTAGAGGCATTTCTTGAAGAATTCTACTCCTTCTGTGTTGTTCTTCATCTCTGTTAATCCTCTTGCAAGGATTTCTTTTTAGAAAATCTCCTTTTTATTGTCCTTAGCTTTCCAAAAGTGGGACCTCCACCAAATTTTGCAAGTTGGTATATCACAAGACTTTTTTTCTTTTTTACATTGTACTGGTAGGAGCTCAAGGAGCGGTTTGTCCTGTTTTCCCGTGTGTTTTGATGGTACTCCTAGATTCTGTTGTCATACTGACTTCTGTACATCTGGGACTTGTAGTTCTGAGCTATCAGGAACATTAAAATGTGGACTGGGGAGTCCCCCACCCATTTTCTCTGCATTGTTCTTCCCAAGCAGAGCGTGAGCAGAGGTTTCGGTATTTAGCTGACATGACTAGTTCTCCTGGGATTCCGAAATGCCACTTAACAGACTCTTTTTCTTATTAGTTGGCATTTTTGGTTCTAGAAATTCGCTGTCACCTTGCCTCCTGGCCGCCCCAAGATGTCTCATCTTTGTCTCATCTGCTACATCCCTTCACTGAGTTTGTGACACACAGTTTGGGTTCGTGGAGTGTTTGAGGGCTTTTCCTTCCT
Organism: Pandion haliaetus; assembly: GCA_013401275.1. Lineage (NCBI taxonomy): Eukaryota > Metazoa > Chordata > Aves > Accipitriformes > Pandionidae > Pandion > Pandion haliaetus. Next base: position 180,794 of record VYZV01002877.1, on the reverse strand, counting down.
GGACACTGCTGGTGGGGTCTCCAGCTGCACAGCTAGTCACCAGCTGAGTTCAGTCACCCCTTGGCCAAGATGGGAGCCTGCACAGAAAGGACTGTTCCAGGGAGGTAACCATCAAAGGGCTGGCACGTTAGGGAAAGGGGAGTAACTATTGGTATTTGTACGCTAGACTCATTCATTGCCTTTGCAGAGAGCTTCAGCGTGGGCACTGTGGGTGCGATCAAGCACAGTGCTTGAGTGGCAGTGTTGAAGAGAAGACTGAAATGGCTGTTTTGAAGAGGAGACTGAAATAGTTACATGGCAAGCAAGTAAATAGGCTGGGAATGTGGGTGCAACATGGGACAGCCAGGGGTCGACGCAGAGTTTGACCCCTGCAGGGAGCAGAAGTCAGGCATGTTTAGAAATGTATAGAGATTTGAGCTTGCTAAGGGTGTATCAGTGTAGGCATTATTCCTACTGCCTGCAGTTTCAAGCAGGGCACATATATCAAGGCACGCTTGTATTTATGAAGCTGGCAATGTTAAGCATGAAATTGTATTTAATATACTTTTTAGCTGACCTTTCAGTGTCTGCCAGTTGATGCTGAGTAGTGAAATTTGAATTCGTGTTAAAGTATACCGTTCAAGGAAGATGCAGTGTATCTCTGTGATTCATCCTGACAGCGGTAGGAACTCAGACTGGTTTTTAGCACAGGGACTGGGGAATTAGGACTTTTGCATTTTGTTCCCACTTGCTCTCTGTTACTACCTTCTCTGTGCCCTGCTATCCTTAGCTGACAAAACAAGTTTTGCTGCCCCTAAATGTATTATGTGAATGAGAGTTGGTGAAGTGCTTTGGGATCACAGGTGTAATAACTGCCCTTCTGGGTGAGGCCAGGAGCCTGCCCAGCCCCTGATCACACAGTGGCAGTAGATGCTATTGAGGGGGATGACACAGTCCTGGCCACTTTCTGCAGTCCATCCCAGGATGTCATATGCTCCAGAGGATCAGAGCGTACAATGTAACCTGAGTGGATTTCACCTCCTCTGATGCTAGCTGTCCCAAGATGCTAGCCTAAACTAGGTGCAAGCTACTTCTGCCTTCGGTGGAGGGAGAGGGACCCTCCTGGAAAGTGAGTCACTCACTTTTCTTAACTGCCCTTACGTGGACAGTCCTCTCAGCTGCAGAAAAAACTGCTTTTCCTCTCCCCTGCCCTGTTTGTGAAGCCATGCCATGACTTGGACCAGGAATTTGATATGAGTCTTGAACAAGCCAACCTCAATCCTGCTCCCTTTGCTTTTTCCCTTTCTCAGGATTTTAATGTGGTTCACTCCTCCCTTGCTGAGACCCCACAAAGCCCCTTGAGATGGAGCAGCATTGCAGTAGGGAGCCAGGAACTGCTCTAGCCTTGGCAAGGGCACCACAAGACTTGTCTGTACACCCACGGCCTCTGACTAGACGCAAAGCTTTTAAGTAGCTAACGTTAGGTGTGATGATTTTTCTCTCTATTCGCTTTCCACTGTGCACGTACATGCGTGGGTCGTACTGACAAGGCATTAATGATTCTTGAAGCAGAACGTGTGAGAAGAGACAGACGTAGTGCATGGCAAATCAGTGTGAGTACGCTACAACCTTGGGATTGGTTAGTGACACTTTTGTTTTCTGCTATATAACCTCTCAGAGAATGTCCTGGAAAAAGTGGGATTGTTACTGCTGTTTTGTTCATCTCTACATTTTAGTATGTGTGTCTCTGATTTGGCATTGCATCATCGAAGTGTTAAAACAAACTTAGAAAAAGATACAGGCAGTGCATTTAATCTGAACACATCCGGTATTATCAGGTGCAGAAATTTCTGACTATTTGTTGGCCAAAAAAAGGTAAGAAAAATAATAGTAAAACTTGAAGGGGAATGCTTCTGGACATGTTATTTTATATGTATAAGTACTTGAAATCAGCCAAAATCTGACAAAAGAAGCAAATGGTCTTATTTCAAAATATGTGCTAAAAATCTCATGTTCTTTTGGATCAAAGCATATGTGCTAGATAGTAGCTCTGTATCAAAGCTTTGAAGCTGAGATTTTAAATACTTTTTCAAAATGAACCCTGTACCATAAATGCTATCAGATGCTTAATTAAGACTGCACTAGCAAGGAGCATGTTTGCAGTAAATTATGGGGAGGTGTTCTGACATGCTTTATCTATGTAAAGATTTCTATTTTTATGTGAAGCTATTTATAGATTATTGATTTCAAAAATAGATTTGTAACTAAAGAAAGATGCATCATATTTCAATTGCTCAGAGTCAAGAATTTTGCCTGGCTGCCTGCCTGCTCTCATAGATGTTTATGCCAGTGGCTTACCAAGTGTATGGAGTGATTCAGTCCCTCTTATTTTTCTCTCTCTATTTGGAAGAAGGAATTTGTATTCAGGGATCAGGTCCCATGTCTCTCACCCACTCAGGTAGGCTGATTTTTACACCTTAGAAGCATCAGAACAATTTCATTGAAGTCCATGAGACTTTTTGTGTAAGACTTTTGGGTGGGGAACATCCATCACAGTATCTTTTGTTAGTTGTTACTGTTTTTATTTCAGAGCAGTAAGCTATTGTCACAGTGCCAGTGGAGTCTGCTAAGCTGTAAGAGTGCCTCTGAGTTCATTTAATACAAAACTTTAGCTTAAGATGTTTATATTTTATGCTGGGTGAACATTAAAAGAAAGATTTTAATAAATAAATCAGGGCAAAGCCTGAAGGTAGCTGTAATATCTTTTATGAGAGCAACCGATAGAGTTTGAAAACTTAGACAAGCTTGTGTGCTCAAGAGCTTGTCTATTTTTTCCAGCCATACCAGTTGGTCTAATAAAAGATATTGCCTCTGTCTACAAACCTTGTCCTGCCTATGAACTCTGTTCATCACAGCTACAGCAAAATACTGCTGGAGCATTAAAATAATTCAGGCCTTTCTTGCTTAATTATGGAAAGTCAGATTTTTGTGGTTTCCTCAAGTCTCAGCTTTTTGAATCCCAGCACACACAAAATGATGCTGTCTGGTTTCTCCTGTAGAGGAGGGTTTCATCACATAGGAGCTCAAACTGCTTCACTGATTTTAGAAAGGATGTTATTAAAGATGGCCTGCTAAAATTCTTCTGCCATCTGGATTTTAGGGTATTTTGTAGGATACTATTGGTGAACTATCAGATATCTGGCATGGATGGCCTTTGGGAGCAGTCCTATCCTAGTACCTGTGTCAGCATCTCTGATGTGGTGTGATGGTGATGGGAAGCAGATGAAGTGGGAGGAAGAGGCTGGCAGAATGGAAAAGTCTCTGGCTTTGGCTGTGGGTGTAAATCTTTGAATCTTGCTATGTGTCTGGCTGGGTTAGCAGAATAGTGCAGCCCTTCTAAATGGCAGGAAGCTTGGATTTGGACTTGTTTCAGCTGGAAGACCTAGACCCAGAGCTGTCTAAAAGTCATAAGACCAGCCATGCAACAGTTTTTTCAGAGCTATTTAACATGCCTTTTAGAGGCCTTAGATGTTTATGTCTTTTGGATCTGAATCTGTAGCTCTAGGTTAGTAGCATTAAAATAGCTCCAGGTAAGACCAAGGTGGTGATGATCTGGACCATCTTGAAATATCCATGGGGTAGATGCTTTTCCACCCCCTGGGGACACAAGCCCTTTCTGTAGTTTGCGGTCTTGGGGTCATACCAGATCCCTCACTGTGCTGCCTGTCTCTTGGCTGCTGAACTGGAGTATGTCACTCTTGCACAGGCACTGCTCCTCTCCCCAGGACTGCTGCAGCCCTTGCTGCCTGGAAGTATTGCTGCAGGCAGTGTCCTGCCTTTGAAGTGGAACAGGTTGATGCTTGCAGGCTGTTTAGTTCTGTGCCCTGTGCTGCCTTCCATCTGCCTTTGGGCACAGTTTAAATAGCTGGTAATTACTTATAAGCCCTTGGTGGCCGGGGCCTGGGCTATTTTAGAAGCTGCTTCTCCCTGCATGTCCTGTTGTGGAAGTTGTGGCTGGCTGGAATGGCCTGTCGCCCTCTCGCTGCAGTGACCTCCTCTCCTGGGTGTGTTGCAGGGAATTCAGGGGGGAGAGCTCTCAGCTCTGGCATGCGGTCCCTTGGGCTGCCTGCCAGAGCCTAAATTTGGTGACCTTTAGGATGTGGCAGAAGATGCATTTGTAAACCTTGGTTATAGTGACTGGGAGACAAGCACAGAATGCCAGAGGAGGGAGGAACATATTTTTTACAGACAAGCTGTTTGCCGTCTGTTTGTTTTTTTATGACCAGCAACTAGTAGGTAAATAGATATAACAAAAGCTGTGACAATTGCAACTGTTGCTCTTTAATCAAATTTAAAGCTAAAAAATTATACAGATTTCCTCTAGGAGAGTGAGCATGCGTGTGATCACTGAAAGCGCCGTGACTTCTAACACTGGTTTGGACACTCGCTCTACTCTCTACTTTGCTGAAATCATCTAGTTTCCCTTCATGTAAAATGAGGGCAGTCATATTTTAAAGGTGTCTAGAAATGGTTGTTGTATCGTTACTCATGTAGCTTGTGGGTAGTTTTGTTCTTTTAAAGTAAGAGCAAACAAGCCAAACCTTGAGGTCCAGTAGTTATGTGGGTTACACAAGAATGTGATTTCATGTTATTCCTAATTTGGTATAACTCTGGATGTGTCTCCCACCCCGTTCTTTGCACCTGCTCTAATGACAGCTCTGTGGCAGGTTGAGCTGGGTTCAGCTCAATTAATGAGTGGAGAACTACACAGTTTTTGTTTGCTTTCGGCCGATTAGTTTTGATGGGCGAGGACTTGGACTGGTGAGCTGAGCTGAACTGACTCACTGTGGGGCTGCTTCATCATCCCACCTGGTGCCAGGGATGCAGCAGGACATGCGTCTGGCTGAGCAGGATTGCCCCAGGGTGCTAATAACAACTGGGAAAGGTACCCCCGTTTCCTCACTGCAGGGCCTTCCTGACGAGAAGGACTGTCCAGTGGTTTGGTTTTGACAACCAGTACTTGTGAAGGGGTGCAGATGTTTGTGAAGATCTGCTGGTGAATATTTGCATTGCTAGTGTTACAGGTTTGCAGTATGCTCTTGCTCTGTCTGAATGTGGCTGACCTGCAGAGGACAAAAGATCATCTTTCTATTTTCCTTCCTATTATTTCTGCTAATTTAGCATCAGTTTGAAGCTTTGTCTTTGCTTAGAGATCTAATGGCCAGAGACAAGGCTGTTTATTTTTACTGTGTGGTAAAAGTGGCAAGGTCAGTCCCACTGGTGTTTGTAGGGTTTTCCCTGCCTAATTTTATCTCATGTATAAAGGGTAGGTTTTGCATCACCTATAGCTAATGCGTATTAGTAACTCTAGGGTCAAAAAATAGCCCTTTTCAGCAGTGAAAACAAGGTCTCCGTTTCTAAATGCATTTTCACCACAATAGGTAGGAATGTCTTCGCAGTTCCAGCCATGTGGAAAAGCCTTCCCGGCTCTCTGTTTTAACACCCTGTCTCATCAAATATCTCAGAGGAAAGCATCTTACTTGACCTGCAAACTCAGATCATGCCACTGGGTACTTTGCAAGACTTCCTGAGTGGCGTTGCATCTCTTCGTACCAGGAAACAAGCAACTTTCTGGTGAAACAAACTTTGAACTTAAGCAAGCTTTTCTCATCTGCCTCTTTCAGAAATAAATAAGCATTTGAAGATGACAACCTCATGGAGTGACCGACTCCAGAATGCAGCAGATTTACCTGCAAACATGGATGGGCATGCTCTGAAAAAGTACCGTCGGGAAGCTTATCACCGGTAAGTCATTCATGTAACCCTGAAACTAAAGTGCTGAGACAGAGGGAAATAAACTAAGCATAAACCCCACATTTCTTTTTTTTCACTTGTTTGTGAAACACAAAGGTTGTTCTCACCTTCCTTGCAGAAGTGTTAGTAGAAGAGAACTTAGAAGATAGCACAGTATTGGCCTGCAGGAATTTACAAACAGTAGAGTTGAAATACATGTACTAGAGCAAGTGAGGGTATACTTTCTTAGTGCAGTTGGAAGATTGATCAGAGTTAGATTTTCGGATGCAAGCTTTCAAGTCAAGACATACTCAATGGCAGAAGTGTTACAGTAATTATTGCAGTACACGCTGAGAGAGCATAGCCTTAGACACTGGAATGCATAAATACGAATAAGGAGAAAATCAAATGGGATCAGAAATTAAGTGTTTGAGAATTATATCTGGTATGATTAATTGTGTGCACCACAGGAGCATGTAGAAGCACTATGCAAGATCTCAGCCTCCTTTTCTGTGGTAGGTGTGCCTAAAACCATCTTTGCTGTAAAACAATTGCAGTCTAAATAAACAAGATAGAGTATAGAATAAAAGAAATGTTATTACGCTCATTTTATAGTTTGGGAATCAAAATACAGACACTAGATTGTTTCCACAAGATCACATTGGAGGTTTGGTTGAGCCAAGAATTTAGCCCACAGCTCCCAAGGTTCCAGGCATAGAGCATGAAAGATAGATGCAGTCTGTATCCTTATCAGATGTCTGGACCGTTATGGAGTTAAAAACAACAGCGTCAAGTGATTGTCAGTATTCTGTTTGTGGGAGGTGTATCTTCAAAGTTTAGCTTGTTTAATTTGAGAAGTCATGCAGAATGATCAGAGTATATTCAGCAGGAGCTGGGGAGACATATGTGTGATATAGAAACAGAAAAAGAAGTCAAGTTTCCCAACCTCAGGCTTAAATGCCGCATTGCATTTGTGATTCATATATGGTGGTGTTTCTGAGGAAGTGTTTTGGAAGTGTTGGATATCTTTTGATTCTCTAGAGAAAAATGCCTTAGCATCCCACGATAGGCCAGGTTGTGCAAGTTGCAAAGTCTAAGGCTAAGTAATAGATCCTGTGATGTATTTCTGAAGCTTTCCAATTTCCAGTGAATATGTTTGGGCACATGTCTTAAGTGGTGCCATTGTTTGAGTCTCTCTGTGTCAGCTGGTTTGTCAGATATGGAAATGTGTAATGAATGTAACTATATATAGCATGTAAAAAGAGAGGGATTTTATACCATTCCCTGGGAAGAAATCTTCACTTTGTTGAAGTCATTGACAGGGTTTACCTTTGTGTCATAATTTTACATGACTTTAGTCATGTTACTCCTGATTGAGACTGATGGAAATGAAGTCAGAGTTAGGCCTATATTTTTTTTCTAAATATTTCCTCAACATTTGTTATGGTTAGGTGCTGACAGTCTGTTAAGTGTTGTACAAGATCCAAAGGAAGCAATACTTGTCCTTAAGAGCTCACACATTCAAGTCCTCATCATGTTTACTCTTACTCATGTAAGAAATCTTTACTTTCAGAAAGAATTTCCATATGGAAAATGAGAGTGCACTCATAAAGGAGGGTTCCCCACTAGGAACTGGGATCTGGTAGTCCAAAATTAGTCTGTGGTACAGTTTAAGTACCCCTTTGTAGTATCTAGAAATGTCTTACTCAACACATACTGAACAGAAATGTTGCTAGCACTTCAGATTTTCATGGAAAGCACAACACATTAAGGGCAGGCACATTTTTGTTTTGAAATTACAATCCTCTCTTAAAAAGAGACAGGGAGGGAGGGAATGAGAGAGAGGGAGGGAATGGGAGAGAATGAGAGAACCTGATGCCAAGACTGTAGTATAAATCTGTGCTATTAATGGCTTTGGTGTACCAGTTTCATGGGAGTTATTTTGATAATCCAGTATTGTAAGAATCTGAAACAACCTCATTCCAGAAGCAGTGTTGTCAGATTTCTATTTCTGGTATTTTTTGTGATCTTAGCGTTAATAGATGTGATGTTACTTAAAAGATAAGTGCAGACTTAACATGATAGAGTAGGACCAAATTTATTTCCCCTCATTTTATATTATATTTTTTAGTATGCCAAAAATTGTTCAGACGTAGAACGTGTGTCCTGGTCACAGCCATCAGTTCTAGGTTGTAAATTTGTTTCAGTGAGGTCCAAGTATGCTCTGACTCTTGCTGAAGCACTGTCAATTTTATGAAAAAGTGAGATATAAAGGACAAGGCGTTCATTGTCAAGATTCTTTTCTTTCTATTCCTTCCTTTTTCTTTTTCAGTCTTTGTCTCTCTTACACTAGCAGCTAAAGAAAAAAACCCTTGAAAACATGAATCTAAAGTGACTTAGAAACAAAAACAATAAAAAAGAACATTGAATTTAAAACTATTAATTTTCTTACCATAAAGCTGGTCCCAGTGATTTTTTGGGCCTAATCTGGAAGGCTGGAGGAGCTTGGCAGCTGGGTCACATTTACAGATAGGCATAACTGGGGCTAGCTTTTGGTAGCAATTTTGCAATTTTGGAAGCCCAGTTGAGCTCGAAGTCATTCATTGGGATTTTCTAATTGCTGCTAGTAATGCTTGGTTTTCTGAAGTGTGAAATTTTAAAAACTTGTTTCACTGTTTATTTCATGCTTACTTAAGTATCAGTGGAGATACCTGGACCAATTGATTCAGCTTTCTGGATCTCATGAACTACGCCAGATTTGATATGCTTGAATTGTAAATGTTGAAGCAGCATAAAATAAGGGGAAAAGTTTCCAATCCAGGCAAAATAATTGACCTTAAAAAATAAAAATAATGTTCTTATTGGCTTGAAACTTTAAAAAAACTTTATTAAAAATTAGCTCTGAAAATGCTACTCTAATAGTCATATTTTACTGTGGCCATTCATACTAGGAATGTGTTTTTTTCAGGTGTTGCACTTCTTATTGTATCATACTTGATGGATGGATGTTCAACATATAATATTGTTGGCAGAAGTCCCAGTTGAGACTGGTTTAACTGGTGTAATGCATACTGACTCAGGGTATGATGACTATATCATAATCATGTCTGAATGCCATAGGCAAGAATGTTCAAAATCGAGTATTTATAGCTGTTTTCCTCTCGTAGCAGTTTTCCTCCCAAAAGTTTTGTTTGGTGTCTGCATCAGTTTGTATAGCTGCTTAAGAAATTAAGAGTATTGAGGTTACTGGTGGAGTAAGCAAAGCTTGTGAATATGAACATGTATGACATGCTCTAGAGTTCAAGGGCCATAAAAGCACCATCAAGAATCAGAAAAATCTGTAGGGGAGGAGAAGTGGTGGTGGGGGTTTATCTTCAGGGTATTTCTAATGACTTTAACAAAGACTTTTGGTTAGCTAGTGTTACTATCAGCCACAAACCTCGTTATACAACATTGTTGGCGCCTGTTGGAGGTGAGGTCTAAAGATGAATTAATATACAAGCTAGATGTTATTCATTCTCTAGCAGAGGTCACTGGTAAGAGGATACTGCATTACTGTGCTACTGGCAACATACATTTTAATTCGGAAATAAAATGGATGTGTAGCTGTTGGGTGGCTTTTCCTTAGTGTGTGTGGTTGTGAGGCCACCTCCCTCATGCACTGCTTGTTGACTTTTCCGGGTAGAGGATAATCACTAGATCATTTGTTCTGGAGGAGTACTGTCATTTAACGTGATTGTAATTAGGCAAGAGCTAGGTTGACTCTGAGCCACCAAATTGCCCTGGTGTCTATTTTTTAACTTGGAGTGAGCACTTCTAGGCACCCTCTGGATTATCTCACATAGCTCTTTAGAGTTTAAATAGCAACCACATCTAGTTAAAGCAAATAATGGAAAAAGTTGGTGTTCCATCCACTCTTGTTACTGACAGTTACCAAGATCCAGGAAACAGGTATTTGCATTTACTTTTATTTTGTGGTTTTGGCATAAGAGGGCGGTAAGGCTGAGATGGCCTTTTTGTTAAACATACAGACTTTGGGATGCTTTTACCATTTTGCATCAGAGTAATTTGAGACTTCTCATCCTGAACATGGGGTTTCTGGTTTTGTTTTAGTTTTGTTTTCTTGCTCTGTTGTTTACTGGCTAGCGTAGGGGATATGGCATCGTGATTCCTAATCCTAATTCTCCTACTGATCGGTCATAGAGTATTGAATAGGTTGCTTCATAGTTGTGTGCTACAGTTTGCTTTCAAAGCATCTTATGGTAGTAATATGAGTTAAGTGATTTAAGCTGTTAATATACACTGAGATCATGGGTGAAAAAAATGGTAAATACTTTAATAATGACAAAGCAAAGGGATACCAGTTGGTTCTTTTGATTTCTAGGGTTAAAGATGTATTTAGTTTGTTCAAATTTGTAAACTCTGGGCTATTCTCTGCTAATCTTGTTTCTTCACTTTATTGGTACTGGATCATCAGTGATTGTGCACAGGTGGAAATGTTATATAAACTAGGCTATGAGGCTTGAAACTGTTTTATCTATTTGGGTAGCTATATATAAAGTCTCTTTAAAATTATAAGTTCATTGAGGTGGTAAATGAGAAAAAAATCTTTACCAGTCTGAAAATGCTCTTTTCATCAGACACATTTGCATAGGCAATGTATGGTATTTTCATGTAACTGTAAATGAGGTAGCTCTGTAGGCACTGCTGGCTATGGTCTGTCCTCATATGTCTTTGTGCAGCCTCCTTGGACTCATGCGGTGGCATGCGTGTATTGGAGGGCAGCATGTGGCTCTGTATTTAGTTTGCTTTAGTGCTTCGGACACTGGAGAGAGGAGGGAGAGGGAGTGTTAAGGCGGGAGAATGGGCGAGCTTATGAGAAAGCAGAACACTTGCCAAATTAATAATAAAGAAATTACATAGAAAATGTCCCATGATCCCTAGCTTTAATAGTTTCACAGAGCAGACGGGTGTTATTTTGGGATGGAATCCATATGTGAGCTTCTTGGCACTTTGCTGTTGCCTGGGAAGAAAACCCAAACAATGGAAACAGAAGTGGCCAAGGCTATCTCCTTCCATCTGATTCTTGCTGAATTTCAGGGGGAAGTGCTCATAGTCATGTTTCTGGATACAGCCTCATCAGACTTTTCAGTTCCACTCGTAACCTGATTTTCCAGTTTTATGTCACTATAATTGTGCAAGGACGGTTCGTCTTGTGAAATTGCAGGGCACTATGTTGGAAATGTTACTAGAAGTGGCCAGGAAATTTTGATACCCTTCTGTCTCCCCTACCTGATACTGTTTCATCTGCCTAAAGTCATCTGGAGCCCAAACACTATCTCTAAATACAATTACAAACATACTGACCTGTCAGAATATTCCTTTTTTGGTTGAAGAAGGAATAAAATGGAACTCTGAAAATCAAACATTGTAAAAAAAAGACCAAATGGTATGATAAATAATAATATATGGAATGGTCATTACCTGCTTGAAGAGGCAAGACTCAGCAAAAGAATGATTGATTACATTCGGTTTAGTAGTTTAAAGCAGTTTATTTCTTACCCCTCTAAGACAAGTACCAAAGCATCCAGCATCCAAGGACAAGACATTTTGATGTATGTTAGTATCATTTTAAGGTTGTTCACATGATTTGTGCCAGCTAAGTAGGGTCGGTGAGGGATTCATCTGAGTTCACTGCTGTTGGTGGAAGTCACCTGTAACCAGAACTATTATGTCATGTAGTGAGAGATCTCCCATAACCACACAATGTCTGGGGACTAGCTAGTAATACTGAGAATATCCAGTTGTCATAAGAGTAGTGGGGGTTTTTTTCATTATTAGCCTTTTTGAAGAGGCCGTGGGGAACTTGGACATAGGAGGCTATTAAAAGCTAATCCATTTAGTTCCCTCTTATTTCTTTTTAACATTTCTAGCTTATTAAAACATGGAAGTTGTCCATAAAGTGAAGATTAACCAAAGTGCCTAAACTTTGAGGAAGCAGGAATCCGAGCCTTCTGGCTAGTTAGTCCCTGTTTCATGGCTGGCTCAAGCCCAGCTGTCGACCACAGCCTTTTTTAAACACACGTGTAGGTCATGCTTAGCCAGCTCCCACTGTATTTGTTGTTCCACTCGCACTGTTGCAAGTTTCTTTGTATTTATTTAATTTCCAGTGAAACATACTCTCCTGACAAAGAATGCTTCTTGCTGCAAGGTATTTCTAGACACATTTGGAAAATCGCTGTAAAAGTGCTCTATTGCAGAAACCTCGCCTGACATTGTTCATTTTCATTTTCTCGATATGAGGAGCTGAGCCATGTGCCAAGTTCCTCCTTGTTTATTTTGTTGGTCATATTACAAGAATATTATACATGCAGATATCAGTCAGAGCACAGAATGCTTTTAAGATTTTGCACAAATAAATTAAAAACTTTTCTCCCTCTCTACATTCGCTCCTCTCCTGTGTTACTTGAGAACAGTTGGGATTTAGGTTCTTGCCTTGGAATTGATTGACAAGAACAGTATCAAAACTGAGATCAGTTCTCTTGTAAAAATATAAAGGACTGTGAATTGCAGTGTTGAGGACATCAGGGCTCTGTGGCTCCCTTTATGCATGCTCAGCAGTTCCTTCTTCCTTGCAATACAGACATTTTTCTCATATCCAGCACAATTTGTAGCGCTCAAAAAGAAAATAAATACTGTCATCATTGAGAGCCTTCTGCTGTGGCCAAGCTGCAGGGTTTAATCTTTGAGGAAGGACTCATTAGGGAGGAAGTGTGCTTCATGGTTTCCCTTTAACAGCTCCTCAAGTCAATTTTTTGTGAAGAAGGTGTGGATCTGTACCAGGCTAAGCCACCCCAAGTCCAGGCTGCTGCCTCCCCACTCCCAGCTGTGCCACGTGCTCGCTCAGGGAGCCGATGGGGCTGGATATGGTCCCTCAACTGGCTTCCCCATAAGCACCAACACCTTAGACTGCTCCAGCCACACTCACAGGGAATGCAAAACTGTGGGAGATTCCCAGGGATATTCCTCAAAGCAGAAATATAAAGCTTGGGTTTTCATCAGGAAGGAGAGATGAAGGCAAGAGAAAGGCAATGTCCTGTTTAAGGAGATGCTCTGGTTGCAGAGAGGTGTGGAGCTGGGAATTTGGGTTTAGGCAATACCCACCTCTGCCTCTCAGCACAAGGAATGAAGAGGGTGTTCTCATGCTATGCCTGCAGTTTGATTTGTCTTCCCAGTGCTGTTAAATTTTTAGATGAGCTTAATTTTTAACTCCGGTGCTCCTAATTATTTTCTGAATAGAAAAAAAACAAAAACAGGAGGAGGGAAAGCGTGATTTCTTCTGTTTCTGGCAAGTGGAAAAATTTTTCTAGATTAAAACTTCCTTGCCTAAAAATGTTAGGTGATTTTAGCTTTCCTCACATTCTGACTTTATCTTGACTGTTTGTAATCTGGAAGCTGCTTTGATTTTTGTTTATCTAGATAAGCTGTAAAAAACTTGTAATCTCCTCCTTTCCTTTGGAGACCAGAGGATCTTTTCTCTCAGGTGGTTAGGGTTCTTAGGGTCTTAGTGTTGGTTTTGCTTTATCGTCATTAAAAACAACTCTAGTCGTTTCTCTATACCGTGTTTTCTGTGGAGATGTTACATTTTCGTAGCCAACAGACGCATTTGACTGGTATTCCTGAAATCAGGCTGAGCGTACTTTTGATTAGGATCTAAGCACAGCTTTGAAATGGGCTAAGTCTGCAGCTTCAGAGAAGCACCTGGCTCTTGCCAGAAGCTATCATGGTGATTTAATCTCAAGTTTTATCTTTAGTTTCTAGGATACTGCAGATATTTACTACTCTGAGTAAACCCCCTGAATTAAGCTGGTCAGCTTCTGGGAGTAAATATTTTGAAGTATCTCCTTAGCCCCTTGTGTCTATGGGGGCACCCTGCATGGGAGACATCTTCGTTTATCAAGTTTTAAATTTGGGGTCCTGAGTGCCTACAAAATAACCCCAATATCTGGCTGGGCCTTCACAAGAGAAGTGAAATTGGTTCCAGGTTTTTTTGCCACTGTTTAGTCTGCCATTTAATCTGCCAAGGCATATCCAAGTTTAAATTGATCTCATTTCCTGTCCTGAACATGTTGTGTAATATCCTTCTTTGGCTTTTTAAAATATTTGTTCTGTTTCACTCCAGCACTGGTGAGTGAAGGAATTACCACATCAAGTCAGTCAGTAGAATGCCTTGAAATCTGCTAGGTCCTGTGCACTGTTGGGGCAGGATTAGACTCTGCCACGTATGGTTTCTGGGTCATAGGCAATATTTACAAGTTGATGGAGAAACAGAGATCTTCACCAGCTGTTACCAAGAGGGGGCTGGTATAGTAATTTTCATGTTTTAGTCATAAGAGTTACTTTGGAACAAAAATATGCTAATAGATGTTGTTCATTTCATTGCCTTTAGTAAACTCTTCCAGATCTTCAGTATCAATGTGTGCTGGGTTTTTTTTTTAGTCTGGGGGTTCAGTTTGTAAATATTCCGAAAGCAAGCGATGAAAAAATGTCAGAGGCTTAGAGATCTTTCCACGGTTTTTGGTCAGTTTGGTGTTGTCATCATCTAAACATAGGCAAGCTGAACTGGAAGAGATCTCTTGGGTCACAGCTCCCTTGTTTTTGCCTTTCACAGGCACTGTTGTATTACCCTTTTTACAAGCGCATTCAGCTCCATCTTATTGTTTGTTTTTTGTCCTCATTTGGGAAACTGTTCTGAATGTTGCAATTCTGAAACACTCTTTCGAGCGTCTTCAAATTTCCCTTCCTATTCCTGTCCCGTTCAGAAGGACAGAAAACTATGCTCCGGGGGCTAAGCCTAAAGGCAAGAACAAAATTGGACTCTGCAGGTTGGACAAAAAACGTTGGTAGTGTCTCCCAGAGGTATGTTATTCCTTCTTGAAGCTCTCCACTTTCAGAAACAAACTGCACAAACATGAGATCAGAAATCATGTGCTTAAATTAGCTAATAAATAATGCTTCCTGGCATTTGCAGCAACAGAACGTAATCATCTTCATTATACAAAGTATGAGACTGTGTTTAGTACAAAACAGCGTTTCACGTTGGCCTCTTGTAAATCAGAGCTATCTCAACGTTAAAAGACAAACATGGATTCAAACTGCAGATTTGGATAATTTGCTCCATCTACTCAAAAGCCAGCTATTTCAGGAGTGAATTTAGTGATTTACGATCCCATCTCATATTTCCAAAAGGCATTTCTCTACCAGTTTCCAGTTTTTTTCCCATCACTTTGTCTTGTTTAGGTAATACATAAATCTATCAGAAAAAAGCGTCATCTATAACCTCTGAGGCCCCTTAATGACAAGCCCCATTGTCAAAGGCAGGCACTTTGCCAGGAAACTGTGACTCCCAGAGAGAGTGTGCAAGGTTAGGAGGAAAGTATACTATTGCCAGAGAAACTGTATTCCAAGTGGATTTGTGTGGAACAACAACGATATCCAGTGACTGGTTAAATTAGCCACAGATGTGTTTTCTAGAACACTGTCCAAGAAGATATACAGTACTTTAAGGCTTGGTTCAGACATAATGATCTTCTGAAGTCAAATCAGATCCAAGCAAAATTGCATCGGTACTAGGGAAGCTTTAAAGGAATTGTGTAATATGATTCAGACAAGTAGATGAATCAGACTGCTGCGAACTAAACAAGGAGCACATCAGTGAGAGATGAGGTAAGACGACTTGCATAGAAGTGTGGTAGTTTGATGTTAGCAGTTTGCTGTTAAAATTTGAGCTGTGGCAGATTGACACGGGCAGTTAAATGGGCATGTTATGCAGGCCACCTGCCCAGAATGAGAGTGCGGAGGAGAATCTCCCAGTGGTTTCTTTCAGCTTTTCAGAACATACGAGTGCTTGGTTTTGCACTTGCCGTCTCCATTGCAGTATCGCTGTCCCTGCGCCACTCCTCCTACATGGCAGTGCTGCCGATTTCAGTTTTTAAGAGGATAATTACTCTGCTGAGGGCAATGCACTTATTAGATATTTGGAGAATTTTCACATACTGAAATCAGAGTACAGGTGAAGGCTCTGGGACTTTTCTCATACAGGAGAATTTTGTCTCATCATTACAGCTTGAGCAGTACGTGGGATTTCTGTCTGAGATGGGTGTTGAGAAGCTCAGCTTCCATTCTGCAGCTGAGTTCTGACTCTTGTTCTTAAAGTTCAGATAAGACAGTGGAGAGAAGTCCCGCTGAATTACAGATCTGCTATATGGTTCAAAGTTCTGGGGAAACATAAGCAGCTTAGTTACTGTAGTAGTTGGAACAGGAAGCAAGAAAAACTTTTGTCGTATTTTCTGACCTATTTCTTTACCATGTTATTTACTTGAACTAAATTGAATATGGCGTATTAAAATGTTGTCATTAAAAAGGGCCTGGAAGTATTCAGCTTAAATTCTCATTGCATTAAGCATTAATAGTAAAAGTGGAATTTAAAAAACAGCAGTTTTCTCAAGGAGCTGCAGGGGAGTTATAAAGACAACATTTTCACAATAGAAATAGCATATTCTTGTGGATGAAAATTTACCTCAATCGCTGTTTTTCAGAGCTTTATTAAATATTTTTAACGCAATTGGTGTAAAATGTGGAAATGGATCTGTTTAGGTTTGCTTTGAATTTCTAGATACAGTTCCAAAGAGGGATCAAGTGCTGTGAATTTATTCACAGAAATGTTACTTTCTTTTTTTTTCCTTGTTACCGCTTTGTAATAATTTGTTTTAATCAAGTGAATTGTATTGCTTCCCATCCTCTGCTTCCAGTTTCCTCTCACTTGAGCTGTGAATTCTGCTTCAGGAGATTTTGCACTTCTATTCTTAGGAATTTTTGCAGGTCACATGCAAAGCCGTGTGTACGTGTGCATGCATGCGTGTATGTCTTTAGACAGCATACCAATAATTAGAATAACTCTGCAAAGTCATGGCTTTGCTTCAGGAGAACTCATGGCAAAAAATGAAACATGCCTCTGTTTTCAGGTATATTTTCTGATTTTGACCTAAGAGAGCCAGACATCCTGACAGCTGGCAGAATGTGTTTGTTCCAAAACATGGTTATTTTGGAAATGCTCATACCTATGGCTTTATTTCTTGTCTCTTTACAGGGTCTTTGTAAACAGAAGTTTAGCCATGGAAAAGATAAAGTGCTTTGGTTTTGATATGGATTATACACTTGCTGGTGAGTATCTTCTTAATTTTTTTTGTCATTGACTTAGTTTGGAATATTGCCTCTTGTTGAGCAAAAACCAGTTACTGGTTGGGCTACTCCAGTTAGCAGGTGCTTCTTCTATTAGCAAATATATTGTTCAGTGTTAATTGCACTTCCATTTTAGGTGTTTCCCTTAAATTTGTTATCTGCAAACTGTATTTGGTCACAAGCCATGTTGCTGTAGTACAGTTTCAAGTGATTATGGGTGTCAAGGAAACCAAAGCTTAATAAGTCTAATTGCCTCCTTAGATTCCACTATATTTTGATACTGCCCCCAGTGCAAGCTTGGCTTTGAATAACGAGTTGGTTTCTTTTATCCTTGGTGCATATCGCGGGTTACACCTTTAGCCAGCAGGTTCTCCTGTGTCCTGGGAGGGTCTTTTTTGAATACGTTTTCTTCTTTCCCTCTCCTCAGTTGGCCACATCAGTGATTCATTTTGAGAAGAGGCAAGGCGGGAGTGTGTTGTGTCATCTGAACAAGTTAATTTAGAAAGCTTTGCCCATTCTTTATGGCAGATAAGCTTTGGGAGGTTGCATAAGACCTTTTAGTTTCATAAAATTTTTTGCATGACTTCTCCATCTTTCAAATACTCGACAGGCAAGTTCTCTGAGACTTTTGGTGAAGGGGGGTAAATTTACCAGTTTCTGCATAATCAGACTTGCATGATGTTATGTATTTTAAGGAAGGAAGATAAAAAAAGCCTACTTCCACTTTCCTAGGTTATAGTATCACACAGGCTGTAACTGAGGTTGTCACATACAATTCTGTCTTCTTTCTCACTACCACTTCCAACGTTGTGGATAAAAAATTCCTATCACCCTTGATATTTTGATTAGAATTGTTGTGAATATAAACTGAGAAAATGTGAGGTAGAGTGTCAGGGTCACCTAATGCAGCATGTCAACTATGGTCATCTAGTTACTGTGTCTGCTGAGAAGGCATGAAGGATGAGTAATGTGGCTAGAGACAGTGTGAGGGTCACAAGAGCTGGGGTCAGTGGCTAAGCAAAGGGCAGGAAGGTTTCCATGTGCTCATGGTTCAACACAGTGCTGCAGGGAGCAGTTTTGGAGGCTGTGGCAGGTAATTGCAGTTTATATTTAGATCACTTGCTTTTATTCTTTTAAGCAGTTATCCATGAGGCAGCAGTTATATATAAAAGGTTTGGTTGCTCAACACCTTATTTATACCTCTGTTTAAGGTTCCTGCCACTTTCTAAGTCATGAAGTGTGCTGTTGTTAATCTGTGCTGGATCTGACTGCAGGTGCGTGCTTTTGGTGTTTGTGTTTCCGGGCTGTGACAGCCTTGTGGCAGTGCCTTTAAGGAGTGCAAAACAGTTGTTCAAGAACAAACGCTTAAAAAAAAAAAAAAGTTGTGGGTTTCACTTCTGTAACAGAAAAACAGCTTCTGTGCCTTTTGCAAACTGGCGGCATTTCCCAATGATTCAGGTGATCCCAGTGGGGCTGGCGTGGAGCATGAAGCGTGTTGCTAACTTTCATCCTGACAGAAGGAGAGCTTCAGCACTATCCTCACTTCTCCGACTGTTCATTTTACTCAAGTGTTGCTTGTTCCTGTAAACACAGAGCAAATGTGTTGTCATCCACAAAACGATGCTTGGTTTGATGAAAGGAAAAAATGTGAAAGTTTCAAGCATCCTAGAACAGTACCCAGGGACATGGAAATCTGGGGCTTCCAAGGCTGGAAGATCACAGTGCTACAGTTAAGCAGGCAAAGTCGGTGCATTCAGGGGACTTGAGTGACAGGGTATGGTGCAGAAAAAGAAATGGGATGTGGTCTGAGCATAAAACTGGAAATCTGGACTGTTCTGGGGTAAGCTGCTGTTCTATGACTTCTTCCATGGTGCAACAGAGATAATAGTTGCAGATCATTTTACAAGGAGTTGTGAGAATGTAATTAGGTTGGAAAGCCTTTGCAGATGAAAAGCATTATGCCTGGTAAGTACTATTTCCCTTTTTTTTCACTCAATTGGGAAATTAACGTACAAAATTACCTGTTTGTCTTCTTATGTCTCAGTCATCCTTCCTTCTCTGTGTGGGCTTCTGTTAACTGACCATTACTTGCTATATATAACTGTCGCACAGAAGAAAAATTACTTACTGCGGGGGCTTTATAGAGTGTAGTTTTAAAATATGATTATTATTAATTAATTGGAAATTACAATTAAAAAGTGTGGCAAGTGAAGTACTATATTAGTATGTTGTAGTGCATTCATTAGACTGTTGTATTTTCTGCCTGGGCACGTTATCCCTTAAACACTTCACATGGACATGCTACTGTCTAGATTAAAAAAAAAAAAAAAAATGAAAAAAGCTAGTTTAGTTGTAATTTAACATCTGGAAATGGTATCTGCATACCAGATGGTGCATGCTGAGCAGAAGCCTTTTGGAGACCATTCAAGACATGTAAATAGACCAAGGAAGAAGAACGGAAGCATCTCCAGTGTCATCAGCTCCTCTTCTAGTTTTCTGCATTTGTACTTTCAGATATTGCTAAGTCACTTTTCTGTAAAGTTGTTTAAAAATATCCAAAGCACAATCTTAATATTCAATGACTGAAAGCAGTCAGAGCCATTGACCCCACCAAAAACTATATGCAACGTCCTTTTCCCCACTCTCTGTCATGCACTTTCACATCAGAAATAAACTGATGTCATTCATCCCATAGGTGACAGTCATACACTTTGACATCTCAGAAGAAGAATGATTATTTTGGAACACCTTGAATTACCTATCTTGTGAAGAGGAGGCTCTGATGTCAGTAGAAGAAAACACATTGTCACTTTTTTTTCTTCTTCCCAAATCAGTGGCCACTGGTAGCACCAAAAGTCCTGCTTAGGAGATGGTTCAGTACCAGAGAAGTCAGAATCACTTGACTTTCTTTGAACTTTAGAAGTTTGAGACAGTTTTGTTCTTGTACTTTATGAGTTTAAAGACACAAACCTACTTACAATAACACTGTTTTCTGTCTAGAATAATTTAATTTTGGTAAGGACATGGTATTTCCATCTTGAAGTATATTGTAACAGCTACTACACACATGCTGCAGTGATCATGTGTTCTATTACTAGCATGACTGAGAATGTCAGCTTGCCAACTGACAGCAATTTTAGTATCATCATGTTACATTGCACATAAAATACGATTTCATGCATTGTTTTTTTATCGGGTAGTATTTCTTAGCCTTATTAAAGGACCACTTAACTCAAAATTGAAAAAATTCAAGGCTGTCTGATACAGCATTGCCACAGTGATTTTGTCTGCTTTCAAGTCAAAATTAGGTTAAACTTTGAATTCTTGTTAATAACTTATATGTTCTGTCATTGTGTTTGTCTCTTTCCTTGCATAGGGTTGAGAAATACTGTTAATGGGTGGGCTGGGCAAACAAAGTCTTTTTTGTCTTGAAGAAAAGAGTCTGAAGGTTTTAGCCTTTCTTCTGAGAAATTATGGGCATTAAATTGCTGAGCTTGTAGCCACTGTGATTACAGCTAGAATTAATTTGACTGCTGGAAGCTCAAAATAAAATTAAAGCAAATTGAAATAACTCACAGGTTTCAGATTCCTTGTTTTCCAATCAAGGATTGCTGTTGCATCCTCATGGGGTGAGTAAGATCTACATGTATGGAAACTCCCAAGTCTCCCTAGGTTTATGTGCTGGATACCCTAGTGCTAGAGGCTCAGAAGTCTGTTTGTGTGCAGCTGACTGACCCTTTCCTATTCAGTCTGTTTGGTTTGCTTGTGTCAGTGAATCAAGTTTAGTACATAAAAGAATGTTTCTTTTAAGCTAGGTGTTACTGGGAGGAAGGTTGAAGGAGCAGGAAGAACAGCTGGGTTTGACTGTGGTTTGTGTGCATAGTTAAGTAGTTGCTGCTTAAAATCTTGGAGAGCTTCACGCAAGCAAGAGTCATCAGCTATTTCAGCCCTCGCTGTTAACGGAGGTTAGTTAAGACAAGTTTCTGTGATGTTACGCAGCTGTCACCCCAGCGGCCCTTCGCTCTCTGCTGCTGACCTTGCTGCCTGCCAGCCAAGGAGCAAGACCTGTGCTGATTCCCCAGGGTTGCTTTGCTCTTTGGAAAGAATGGCATTACACCAGGATCTGCGAATACCCATGAAGGGCTGTGTTTGCTGTCAGGGCAGAACTGAGAATTTTTGAAAAATTCCTGTTTAAATCCTTAAGATAGAGAGATTTGAGGGTCCTTTTGTAGTGCATTTTTGTTTGCTAAATCGTAGTTTCTTTTATTATCCAAATGATTCATCCCTGCTTATTCATCCTGACTGGCTAGAAGATCAGTAGTCAGTAACAATTCTGGTCTGCCTTCCTGTTTTACTAATACTGTCAAAACTGGCCATGCTTTGGCAAAGGAAAATGTTGCATGTAATCCAAAAGATTCACAGCCTTCTCTGTTTTGCGTTTACTGCAATCTGCAGGAAGAAAGATAAAGGTAGGTCAGTAGAGAGCCTTCACTGCAACACTAACCTGAGAGTAGGAGTTGGTGAGGCCCATTGGAAATGCAGCAGAGAGAGGTTGGTTTCACACAGCATTATATTCGGCTGCTTCCTTCTCAGTGTGAGCTACACTTGTAATTAGTAGGTCTGCATCCAAGTAATGCAGGAGGCCTTGGCATTACTACGTCTTGGGACAGGTTGCACAATGAGGTGATGAATAGATGTCCCTTGACAGGAGCAGGGCTAAAGCAGTGGGGTTCTCAAACTGGCTGTAATTTTACACTGGGCCATTGGCAGATGGAGAGGGAATTAGTAAGAATTACGAACTCAATTGTGCTTGAAAAGATTCCTCTGTGACTATCCTCCTTCTCCAAAAGTTACGGCCTTGTTCGAAGTTTTATCTCCTATCTCTGAGATAGGGAAGTTGTAATACCAGTAGGCAGGATGCTTTCATTTGGAATGCTTTTCCTGTACATATATCACTGCTGCTACCACGTTTTTGAGAAATCAATAAAAAAATTATCATTGGCTGCTGAAAACTGCTTCAATAAAAAAGAAGGGGAAATGAGACTTGAAAAATACTGTTTTTATTGTGGGCAAATATGACTAATACAACATAATCTGATTGGAATATAGCTTGTGTCCTGGAAACATTGCTAACTTGAAGCCAAGATTTGGTGCATTGCAAAGATTTTATTGCAAAATTAATTGCTTATGCTTTTATCTGTAGCATTTCCCTTCTCATCATGTGGGAAAAGATATGGGAAAGACAGCATTAGTCTTTCCCAACTTACTCCAAAATGCAACATGCATAAACAGATTTTGCCCCTTCCTCAAGTAGGCGTTTGTGTCTAAGCCATCCTTGCAGTTTGGAGGAGAAGGAAATTTTTCACACCCACATCTTATTTTTGAAATGTTTTTCTTTACCTGTTGACTCTGGAAAAGATACACTCAACCAAAAGGTAGGATTGGCTTGTTGCTGCATGTGATCTGGGAGAAAAGGTGGCAGCTGAATTGAGAACTGGTTCTTCAATCGATCTAGTATTTTTACTGTAGCTGAGTTGTATCAGTTTCTTGTGTTTTGGTTTCCACAACTGAGAAATGGGACTAATGAATTTGTACCTTGTATAAAAAATTTCTGGATTGCACAGATGAAAAACAAAGTATAAACGTGGGAGTTTTATATATGAAAGATTGAACTGAATAATGTAAAAAGCTGCTGAGCTTGTAATGTAAGTAACTACAAAGAAATATTTGTTCTTCTGTTCAGATACTGTTATTATCTGTTCATCAGTACTGGACTCCAATACAAATGTTATAACGAGGCTCTCCTGCTTAGGTTAAAGGTTTGTCTTTAGTTTCATCGTGATGTAAGTACTACAGGCTTTGTGGCTCTTTTGGGGAGATACTAAGCAGTTTTGCTTCTTTCCTAGTTCTCTGGATAATACAATTCTTCATGTCATACAGAAATAGTATGGTGGCTAGAGGAAGGAATTGGTAGATGTGTCGACAGTAGCCTTCAAACTACCCTAGCAAAAAATGGGTGGTGCCTTGACTATTGCACATCTGCTGTCTGCGTTTTCACATTTGCACGTTTCCAGTTTAACAGGTGCAGATTTTGCAGATTTCAGAGGCTGGTTTAGCCATTAGTGTTTTAAAGCTAAAGGCAGATGGAGAAGCTAAACCGTTCCTAGTATGCTTTGAGCTGGATGTTTTTTCAAATACCAGTGCAGTGCTTGAGTGGCTATTGTCTCTGCTCTCTTTGTGTTGCTGCTCTTCAGAGTTTGACCATTTAAAGCTGTATAATGAGCAAACCGAGGTCTGGAGCTGTGGGATCTCATGTGCTGGCATTGGGCATGAGAAGTGGAGAAAGCATGTGTTTGTTGCTTGCTCCGTCCCAATAAATCATCACTGACAAACTGCTAATATGCTGTCTGTGGATTCTTGAAGAATCAGTGTTAGACAGAAGCTGCTGAAAGAACAAGTCTTCACAGTGTAGGGGAAGTTTCAAAAGCTGCTATATTCTGTTTTCTTGCTCTCAAAAACATGAGAATAACACCAAGCTGGGTCAGCAGGCTGTTAGTATACCAATGGCCAGCTCTTGTCATTGCCAGATGGATGGAAATATGGAGGTATTTTTCACTCTAATAGACCCCCTTATCTAGTAATCTTAATACCACAGTAGAAGTACTATTAAGTTGCAAATACCCTTGTGATGACACAAACAGCTTACTCTGTAGGAGGAACCAAAGCTGAGAGTACAGAAGGCTTTAACTCTGAGATCACATGTGTGCTGTTGCTTTGTGAATGCCTTATTTTAGCACACTACAGAAAAACTTATGTATGTGGCTTATTGACAGCATGGGCACTTGTGCTACATATAAGCCCAGGTGCACACCCTTAAACAAATGTGTAGCTTTTGAGGCTCACTCTGTTAAGTGAATATGGAGAGAATCAAAAAGCTGGATCTGTTTGGAGACTTGATACACCTGAATAATGCCTTAGATACAGTGTATAAATGGCTACTATACCTTTAAGTAATTTCTTTTAATTTCTAGATGCTAGCAAGTTATGTTTGAACATGAAGCCCATGCAACTATTTCTTCCCTGTTCAGAAATCTTCACTGAAGAACTAAGCCCATATTTTGGCACAGTAGTTTGTTTCCATGGAAATGCAGGGATATTTCCAGTATGGGATTATGACTCCCAGTGGGCTGTCTCTGAGAGAGTTAAATTGTGAAGGCCACTTGTTAAGCACAAAAAAAGATTCTCTTGTGTCAAGGAAACCATAAAAAAAATCCCATAAAAGAACAGGTGACTGTGTAGTCATCTTTCAAATATTATTCCAGTGCAAAGGAATGTTATGCCAACTATTAAGATAGACAAACTGGTTTCCTTGAAATGCAGAGTCTGTCTGAATTGCTTCTCTCAACATGCAAAATGTGACCTCAGTGCTGCTATTGTTACCTCAAGCCATGCATTTTTATTCAGCAGAAGAAATCTTTCCAACACTGAGGTCTGTTTTGCTAGCCTCTGAGGCATATCCAAACAGCCCAAATCTTTGTTACATTGAAGGTAAACAAAGTGCAGCAGCAGAAAGCTAAAAATATCTGGAATTTACCAATGAGAACGCTAATATGCCTGCTTTGGGAAGAGCTTAAACTGATGATACTTGACAACACTTTTGTTTTAAAAACAAGTAGAAATGCAGCACTAAAAACAACCTGAAGTGTAGACCCAGCAATTCAAGCCAAGCTGAACATACAATACTTTGTCAGTCCTTGAAGCAACAACAAATCCTGTCTTTACAGATCCTTTTAGCATGCAGAGTGGGAGAATAGGAGCTGATACTGTTCCAGGTTAGAGGTTTTAGAACTGAAAGCTGCGCTGTGCACTTGGGGATGTTTGCAGGAGCATTAGAGGTAAGGAATTTTCCATCGCTTTTAGGCTGCTTAGGCTGCAGAGTGGGTGCATAGCTGCTTTAGGGGCACTACTGCAGTTGGGGACTGTGGAGCCTTTGTCCTCTATAGGTGTGTGCTGCTGTCCACCCAGAACCCTGTATTTGGTATTGTCAGAAGAAGGTGCTGGGAAGCCACTGAAGCTCAGATCCAAAAGATTCAACGCTCTGATGATTAGTGACTCTTGCCTTGCTTCCTGTTACCGGATTTACTGTCAGAAACATCTGTGGCCGCAAGAGGCTTAGTGCAAGATCTATCTGTTCATGCACAGCAGAGCAGCTTGTGTGTTGAGCATACAAAAGTATCCTGGGACACACCTGCAGGTTTTGTCAAGGTCTTGTTTGCTGATCACTACAAATACGTAATTTCTAGTGAAATAGAAAAGGTACATTAAATACTGAAGTGTGCTGTGCTTAAAGCCAGCTTTGTCTTACTGCACCGAACACTTCTGTGTTTGAAAAGGTTTCTTTGGGTAAATGAAAATTGTGATCAATGTGGCAGCAGTTTCTTCTCATTTCAGACTGAAAAATTGAGTGAATTCAAAGAAACAAAACATACTGTTGCTACCCATTTTGTTTGTTTGGTACTATGAAAACTCAAATATCGGCTGAAATACTATGATTCTGCTTTGCATAATACAGTGCATTTTTATTTATGGTCTAGTGGTTAAAATCAAAACCCAAGAGTCAAGAGGACTGGGGTCTGTTCCGGGCTGTTTCTCAACTTGTTTTGACCGTAGACAAATCCTTTATGGTCACAGTTCAGCTGAGTCCATAAACAAATGGCAAGTCAGTGATTCATCACGTTCCTAATTGAAAACATATGAGTTGTCCCATGGGTTTCGTTTGGGATTTCTTGCGGTTACAATTAGGCACGTTTACCATTTCGTCAGTTTGTTTACAGGCACTGAGCTCCCAGGTCGGCACAGCACAAACGTGCAGGACTCCATTGCCCTGCATGCAGGGAAGCACATAGCAGGCACGTGTTTACGTGGGCAGAGACGAACTGAACCAGTGCTGTATGCAACCAGGGCTTTACACAGGAGTGTCCGTTTTTCCCTTTGTGTCTGGTGACGATGCTGTGAAGTGAAATGTCTGCAGCAGCTGTGGCAAAAGTTGAGGTAACACTTGATGGGTCTTTGGAAAGAGAAATGCAAGGCAAGGGGAGCTGGAGGTGCTTACCCCTACTCCTGGGATTGCCAAACCGGCTGAGCGTGTTTGTACGGAGGCTTCTGCGGTACAGGTACCTCTGCAGGGTTTCCAGTTCTCATGGAAAAGAAAATCCTCTGCTGTGTTTCCAGTGCAAAATGGCAGCGCTATGCCAGCCAGGAGTGACTCTGGACTCCTGTCAGAGCTGAGCAGTTTGACTCCGTTGTCAAAACCGAAAGGAAGCTAACACCCAAGTGTGAAACTTAAACATGACAGTTCAGATTCCTTCCTGTGTAAGTAATGAATTATTTTAACATAGAGAACAGCATAGCTTGAAATGTTACCTTTTCCCTTTTGTTATGTTTCAATGACAGTGCCTGACAACACCTCCCCTGGTTAGAAAAGACCCCATAACACAGAAGCTGAAGTCGTTAGTATTCTAGAGCATAAATCCTCTTCTAATTATATATGAAAACTGGCATTGCTGTGTAACAGGTTGTCGTGGTTTAACCCCAGCCAGCAACTAAGCACCATGTAGCCGCTCGCTCACTCCCCCGCCACCCAGTGGGATGGGGGAGAGAATCAGAAAAAAAGTAAAACTCATGGGTGGAGATAAAGACAGTTGAATAGAAAAGAAAGGAAGAAAATAATAATTATAATAACAACAACAACAATAATAAAATAATCGGAGTGTACAAAACAAGTGATGCCCAATGCAATTGCTCACCACTCGGCGATGGATGCCCAGTTAGTTCCTGAGCCATGACCTGTCCCCCCCCCAGCCGACTCCCCCCAGCTTAGATACTGGGCATGATGTCACATGGAATGGAATATCCCTTTGGCCAGTTTGAGTCAGCTGTCCTGGCTGTGTCCCCTCCCAACTTCTTGTGCCCCTCCAGCCTTCTTGCTGGCTGGGCATGAGAAGCTGAAAAATCCTTGACTTAATCTAAACTCTACTTAGCAACAACTGAAAACATCAGTGTGTTATCAGCACTATTCTCATACTAAATCCAAAACATAACACTATACCAGCTACTAGAAGGAAAATTAACTGTATCCCAGCTGAAACCAGGACACAGGTTATGAAGATAATAGATACCCTGAAAGGAGGGTCAGTGTGTAGAGGTCAGATAGCATCCTTCACTACATGGTTACTTCTGGGGATCCTCAGACCTCTGGCCCTACAGCTGAGACAAACTTTCCTCCAACTATGGCAGTATGTGAAATACCTGCCCAACACTTACTAGTATGTTTAATTGGTATTGTTGCTTCAGTGGGGTTTATTTTTTAATTAAGTCCAGTGTCCCAAACACCTCCAGGACTGGTCACTCACTGTTTCCCTCTGGATTCGCAGCTGGAGTTGCAGGTCAGGTGATCAGAAGTGCCAGGGAATGACTATTTGGTTCTTGTGTGAAATAACAGTGTGGTTGGTCGTGGAGGGGTGACTGTCACAGACATCCTGGCGGTAGCTGGCACTAAATACCCAGCTTTGGGGCTATGTGCAGAGGGGATGTTGACAGAATGGAGAGGTCTGGGGATAGATCTATCCTATTTTGGGACACTAGTCTAGGATCTCATTTGATAGACATTGTTGAGGCAGGATACATAGATACTTGTGCTGTTACAGGGCATGGGGTTGTAAAAGGGGATCTTGGTCCTTAAGGCTTTAACTAAGCACTTCTCGTCAGCACAACATTGATATAATGTGTTTCTAATACATACTTGTATTATTTATTTGTGGTGCAATTCAGAATATGGATCAACATTTGCAGCACTTTGATCCTGCTCTTGAAATCAGCTTTGTGTAATTTCAGAAATGTATTTGCGCAAGCTTAATTATGCATGTTGTGCCTGAGATACATAAATCTGGGTACTAGCTACCCACTTGCCCATATATATCCCTGACTGCCTGATTTGCATGCCTTACTCACTGGGGAATAAGCAACAACTGAAATAACCTGTTTATAGTTACTTTACTTTCATTTCTTCAAGACTTAACACAAAGTAATTGGGCTGCATTTCCTGTGCTTCGGAGAAAAGGCTAAACCCCTTGCATTATCTGTCCACCTTTTGGCTTATCTGTCTTTGTGTGACCTCTGGAGAACCGAGACGGCAGGTAAAATTTCTGAAGATTGTTTGTTAAAGCTTTTTGCAACCCTTTGGAGGAGGTCATCACCTCTAGTTTGAGAAATACTGATCATATCTGAACACCTGAAAGTCAAAAGCCGATTAGTTTCATCTGCCAACCAAAACAGTGTGGGTAGACTAAGGTGTTTCAATTCCCAAGAGACTTTCAGTGGCCAGGGCCAAGGACGGGGAAGCCCACAGCACAGACAGTGCTCTCAGCACCTGCCTGGGGAAGGAATCAAGCCAGCATGTGCCAAAAGGATCAGAGCAGGTGATGCACCAGCTGCAGAAAGCAGCTGCTCCTGTGAAGTCCCCTGCCAACGCGGGGGTGTTTCTGGGGGCACTGTGAGGACCTTTCCCTGGGCTGCTCTTGGCTTCCAGCTGGGAGGGAAGGCAGGTGAGGAGTTGGCTGATGGAAGGGATGAAACTCCTTCAGGAGATCCTAGGATGTCATAGGAGAGCACACTGGCAAAAGAGAGTGACAGGTGGGGAAAAACTGGAGGCAGGGATGAATGAGACTTCAGGTCATCATTTAGTAGTCCTTGCCCTGCCTCTCTCCCCAGAGGAGCTGCTCACTCTGCAGGCTTCTGTTATCGCAGCAACCTCCCGAGCTCATCTTTGCCTTCCTAAACCAGGGTGCTGGTGATGAGGAGCTGCTTCCTCAAAGCTGCCTTAGTGGTGTGGGAAATTAGCGTGTTGCCACTGTTCTCAATTCAGGGCTTTTACCAGCACCAAATCCGTAGCGGTCAGAAATAAAATGACTAGGCAGGACTGGCTTGCAGGTGTGCACTTTGAGACAGCAAATGCATCTCACAGAAGTGACATGGCTGAAGCACCACAGAAAGGGGTGGTTATTGTAACTTTAGCTCCTGCTTCTCTCCTGTGATCCATGACTAGCTTGTAAGAAGCGTTGACAAGCCTTGGAAGAAACCATGTTACATCATCAATGAGAAGCTGGCCTGCCTGAATTTGAAATCTGTGTGTGTGGAGGAGGAACAAGGAAAGAAAAGAGCAGCCGTTGAAGGGTTTTCTCTTCCCCACAGCTTAAAAAGAGCCATCACGTGCACTACGGCCTTCCCCAGTTATTCATTTTGAAACGGGACAAGCTTTTAACAATATTTTCAGAGAAGCCTTCCAGGAGGTCTGCATACTTCTGTGGGTCCTTGTTGCAACATCATTCCAAGTCATTCAGCTTTGTATTTAGTGCAAATTGGATCCCAAAGTTATTCCTGATTACTCTGTGCATACCTGTAAGTTGCAGAATAGGTCTGGTCTTCTTGCTGTGTGTGCTTGCAAACCAGTGCACTGCAATACGGTGCAGCACCATGTGCAGGTTTGGTACCAGTTTATCCTGCAATGCTTTGCACATAAAAGCCCAAGCGTAAGTGTGTTGAAGTATACAATTGAATTTAGACGTGCTACGTCAGACTGACCCAGTGTGCGAGGTTCTTGCTGGGTGCGCCTTCAGATGTAGGGCAAAATTCTCTTCTCAGATTCCCGGAGTAGCTCCTGACTCAGTCTCCCAAGTCTCCTGCGCTGACACTTGCAGGCGTTTTGTGGTGTGAAAGAAAGTGAGTGCGCTGAAAGGAGTAATCTGTCACCGACTGAGGAACGGACAATAATGACAAAGCCCCAAAAAGAACACGAGACCCTTTCTTGAACCAGTTGCTCTGCGTCTGAGAGAAACTTGAAGGGTTTGTGTCACTTGGGCAATGTGCTTGTAGCCTCTTCCTCCTAATTATCACTGAGCTGATGATCTAAGACTGCTTTGTGGGTATGAGGACAGAATTTTGCCTGCAGGGTGCACGATTACCAACTGTGCCTCCTCTATAAATCAGTTGCAAGTGTATTTGGAATAGCTGCCAGGCCGGCTTCTGAGCTTACCGGAGGACAGAGCTCCAGCACATACAGTCCCACATGGCACAGAGCTGTTGCAGTTTTAAAATCAGTCTGATTTTTTTCTTTAACAGGGGAGCCCAGTGTAACTCCGTCAAGACTGGAGTGACACTCTGAATCTGCATCTGCCTCATGTGAGTTAAAATCCTGGCAGCAGCATTTTGCATAAGCTGGAGCCTCTGTAGAGATTTTTTTTTTTTTCTTTTTTTCCTTTTCAGGAAGGCTATAAAATTGTTACTGTATGTGTCTTGGCAGCAAAGGTAAAAACAACCACACAAATGCATGAGAATTGCATACGTTATTGCACAACCCCTGCTCATTCCAGATCGGCTTCCCTCCTAGCACGTACTGTGTAAGGGACGCCCGCACTCATCACAGACCTGAAGGCTTGCAAGGTTCACTCCCGGGGTGCTGCTTTTTACCTTTCAATAGTATAACGTTAAGCCAAGTGGTGGTATTAAGGGGAGGCTGAAATGCTGTCAACAGGCTTCTGCTTCTTTTAAACCTTTGGTTGTTTTCTTTCCACCCCGGTTGCATAATCCACAAGTGCTGGGTGCCGATTGCCCTGCGGCGCTGAAGCATTTGCCTGTGTTGGAACATGGACTATTAAAATAACGTAGTTCTCTGGAGCCAGGGACTTGGCATGGTGGCAGAGACATGGCCATCGAGTAGTAAGAAAGAGAAAAAGAAATCAGAATAAGTTGTAGCATGTGCTTTGGTTTTACTGTTGTCCCACATACGTTGGGCAAGGATGCTCTAAAAATGGGTTCATGGCTCTGCCTCTTCACCTGTCACAGAGTTGGGGATGCTTGAAGACTGGGCCCTTCTCAGCTGGGTGAAAGAGCTGAGCATGGAGACACTGCATGGCAAATAGCTGAATTCATGGCATTGCCGTGGCACACAAATTATCTCCCATTGTGGTCTCAGCAACCAGGTGTGAGGGAGGGGGGTGTTTCAGGAAAGTTTAAAACTATTTTTTCATTATGCAGCTGCAGAAAAAAATACTGATCTGTCCTCTCTACTCTTTTTCCCCATGGATGCCTAAAGTATACAAAATAAGAGAGAGAGCGACCAGCCCTGAGTACAATATTGAAATACATTTTTTCATCTAGTAATGCATATAACTGGGGCATCTTCCCCGAATGGGCTGCCATAGTGGCAGCAGTGTTAGCCTGTTCACACTTGATCTGAAGGAGGCGGATCATTTGTTTGCCTGGAAGCTCATATTACTGAAACAGGCATTCACACAGCTTACGAGAAATGTCAATGCGTTGTGGCTCATACCAATTGATGCAGCATGTGCTGTGGTGTAGGGTGCTGTCAAGGTGGGCTCAGTGAGCTCTCAGTCTGTTCCCAGCTGTGTGTCTAATTAAAGGAAAGTTTATCTTGAGCAGTAAGTGTGATGGTAATTGGAGAATGTTTATTGCCCATTTCCAGGAGTCCAGTTTACCATGTCTCTGTTTAGTTTGTCTATCAAGGAGAGGGCTTTCATTTTCCAGATATTGTGGAGTGGTAGAAGAATAGGTTAGGGACCTGAGGCATGAGTGAGCTAGTAGTTTAGTTTTATTCAGAGAGACGTCAAGGAAGCAAAATCTAGAGCTTGAGAGGTAAGGGGAATAACTGCCCCCTAAAAAGAAACACTCGGGTTAATCCTGTTGCAGTACTGCCTCAAGAGAGACTTGGGATGATGAAGGCTGAGGTTGATACCTGTTCTTCAGCCTTTTTCCTACTGGAGCTTCAGCTTGCTTCCTTGGGCACAGACAGTTAAAAGGAGGTCTGTAGTGATAAATCTAAGACAGAGAGGCAAATACAGAAAAGAGGAAATTGAGTGAGGGCATTTTATGAACAGCTGGCCACATGTCCCACCTCAGCTGTTCTCTGGTGGAGTGTTAACAAGATGCACAGGTTGTTTAACAGAAAGCCCTACAGTTTCCCTGGAAAGGTTATGCTGGAGCTGTTGATGAACCACTTCTGCTTGTCCAGAGGAGATGCCAACGTGCTCCTTGAGATTCTTTGTGTCTGGGCACCATGGTTGGTGAGTTCAGAAAGAGCTCATTGGAGAAATGTTTTGTTTGGGAGTGATGTTTTATGGATAAGTTGGTAACATGGTCAAATTCCCAGGAGGCTAATGAGGAGGAATGCAGCAGCTTCATGGACAGAGCAGGAGCAGGACTGGAGACTGCTTCATGTAACCAGGAGCTTTGCAGCGCTTTCACCTTCTGAGAGTATGTGCAGGTGTATTTAATACCATTTTCCCTGGGAAGTGCCTTTACTGTCCTGCATCAGAGGAATTCCTTTTTCCAGATGATGCTCTGGTGTCACTCTCACAATGTTGTTCATCACCTAACTGCCTTTTGCTCCCTCCAAGTCTAGCTCACTCCCCAGAATTGCCTTGTCAATCACTGCTTTCTTCATTAGCCGTGGTTTTTGATTGCTTATTCCTATCTATAGCTCAAACAACCCTTCCTTTCCTAAAGGACAGAAAAGACTACGTGCATTGAATGTTGTATCATGTTGTTGATGTTTGCCATTGGTATAATAATGCTTGAAGATTTTGATAACTGTTTTATTGATTTTAGTTATCTGTTTCAGAACATTACAGGTTTGCTTACTATGTTTTTAAGGGTGTTAGTTTAACAGGGAAAATGAACTCTTAGGATTCTAGTGGTTTTTAGATTATTAAGAGATACGGGAGCCCTCTGTCATGGTGACTATGATCTGAGTCTTTTGACAGTCTTGTTTCTTCTGTAGTCCTTGCCTTTTTAGTATTTTTGTAGTATTTTACGTATTTATTTTCTCCTCTCAGATTGAGCTTCTGTATTCCACAGTATATATTTGGTGGTGATTACCTGGGCAATATAGACAGTGTATATTAATATGTATTGTGAGGCCCACAGATGTGCTAGATCTCTCTCAGAAAAAGCAGTCTGTCTTCTAATGAGCTTACTGTTTAACTTGCACATTTTTGTATTTTACTCAGCTAAATTTAAAATACTCAGGTGTTTGAGACAGTTGGGCGCACTGAACCCATGGTAACCCTTATTGCAGTCAAGGGTTCTATTTGACCTTGTTACATCTTAAAAACAATTTGAGACATCGACATGTGGCAAATGTAAACACGCCCTCAGAGAAACACAGTGATTTCCATCTGTCATAGAAACACAGTGATTTCCTTTCAAATGTCAATTTAATGATCTGTTTAAGCAGTAACATTTCCAGTAAATAGGAAGGTAGGTCATCTGCAGGAAGAAGACA
This sequence comes from Pandion haliaetus, assembly GCA_013401275.1. Classification (NCBI taxonomy): domain Eukaryota; kingdom Metazoa; phylum Chordata; class Aves; order Accipitriformes; family Pandionidae; genus Pandion; species Pandion haliaetus. The sequence goes on along the minus strand of VYZV01002877.1, from coordinate 147,424 downwards.
GGCCTGATGATAGGAATGACTTGGTTGAACAAGTCCATTTCTTTTGCATAGAGCTAAGGTGTGTGTCACAGATGAGCAGATCCTTTGAAATGTGAGAACAGTAAGCTTGCTTAAAAGGGTAGCATTTTGATGCACAAGGGTAATAGCTAACAGATTTTTACAGTACCATATGGTATTATTAACAAACAAATCGTATGTTAACTTGACAGCTCTACCTCCAAGCTACCTTAGTCTGCAGCAAACATAAATTCCCCTGAGATGAAATCTGGAGACAATACTAAGCTTTGGGATTGTATCCAGAGCAGTAACGGTAGCACAGCAGCGATGAATTTCAGGCTCTCTAACAATGAATACATGTGTTGCCAAAATTTATTGGTTTCTTCATCAGCTTTGCGAAAACACAGCAAACCAAAACCCGATCTGAGCAGGTGGAACAGGGAGCGTTCATGCATCTGCCTAATAGGACTGCAGGGAGAGGAGCTGCAGTTTGAAATATGTTTTTCCTGATGCAGAGAGCTGTGGTAGACTGATGGATATTTCATCTGGTGCACTCTGCTGCTGAAACCTGAACTGCGGCTCCACTCGGCTGCAGTCCTGGAGCATGAGCTAATTCCACCGTGGCTCTGGGCTGGGGGACCCAAGGCAGTGAAGGGCAGGAGCAAAGAAGGGAACGTGTGATATGGAGGAGGGAGGAGGGCGAACGGGTACATTACTTTTAACTGCCTTCTTGTTTAACCCCCTAGCTGTTTTCAAATTTTCTAACTGAAATCTCATCTTGGTACAGTGTATAAATCCCCTGAATACGAATCTCTTGGATTTGACCTGACCGTAGAAAGATTAGTTTCCATTGGATACCCTCATGAGCTGCTCAATTTTGTGTATGATCCTGCATTCCCTACCAGGTAAATGACTAACAGATACCGACCCAGCCTGCTCGAGGCTTTGAATATTTGTTCTGTAAAGTTCATAGGCAACATGCGAGGCCAGGTTTTCAGAGTTGTGCCTGTGAAGCCTGTGGTTGACCACAGATCATGGGGAAGGGAGCAGACTGCTCCAGTATGTGGAGGGCCTTTGCACACATGAATCCATGCCAGCAAAGAGGGGGTGTGCAAGAAAAGAGGCCTGCTGAAAAACATGGTCCAAAAACAACCTTTCAAAGCAAAGACAGCAGAGACACAATTGGATTGAGAGTTAAATCAAAATCAAGGAGAGAAGGATCCATTACTGTCCATGAGGCTGCTAGAATGTCTCAAAACATTTTTCTTTAATGATTTTAATTAATAGTGTCCTGGTACATAAGACATCCTGAAAATTAAGCTGACAGTAAACAATAATAAAAGTGGGACCAATCCAGTTCACTTGTCCAGGTGAATCAAACACCGAAAGCAAAGTTAATGGTGCAAAGTTACTAAATTCTTAAGCTTTGTCTTTTGATAGCAGAGGTAAAAAGGACATTGCTTGTTTTAAACAAGGCTTTTGATTTAACTCTGTGCCTTTAAGTTGTTTCCACTTGTGCCTTTGCTGGATTTTGCTTTTTTGATTCCTTTGGGGCTTCTTTACAAAAGGCTGGACCAGAGGGTCTGTTGGCTTGTTGTTCCAGTTTTCAGTCTGGCAGCCTCCTTCCTTCCCTCCTCTCAGCATGTTTTACACCGAGACTGTTGCTGGGTGCGTCCATGCCCGTAACGAGACAGTAGCCCTTCACAAACCTGTGATGAAGACCCCATTAAATCCACTGCCTTCATCCCAGGGAGGGGACAGAAGGGATGTCTCTGTGGGAAGGCTGCGTTCTCCAGATGCAAGCTACTAGATAAGTGAGACAGAGTTTTGCTGGAGTTGGAACCAGGAATGTGCAAAGCATTTTGTGCAATAGTTACATGCCCCATCTGGCTCTGTCTGTGACAGAGTGATGAAAAAGAGGGGAGAAATTCCTTTATCCCACCTCGCTCTTCCTTGCAACCCAGCAGGGGTGTCAGGGAACCACAAACACGGATGTCAGATTTGTGACCCTGCGGAAGAGGCCCACGTCTTCACTGGTACGTGCATAGCTAAGCCTCTGCCGGGTTAAATGGTTCCGTTTTCAAGTCTATGGAGAGCAGATGAGCTGTACCTTTCACCTGGCAATGCAGGTCTCTTGTTGCTCCCCTGCAGCCAGATAAAAGGGACAGTAGGGACCCCATCTGCATAATAACAGCAATGCTGTTTTGATGCCCCATGCCAAGTGAGCAAGCTGTTCTAGAGCTGATTTGGAAAGAACTGCTATTAAAATAGTCACTGCTTAATACCCTCACTTCTTCATATCTTAAATCGCTTTCTTAACAGAGGCCTGGTGTTTGATACCCACTATGGAAACCTGTTGAAAGTTGATGCCTATGGGAACCTCCTAGTGTGTGCACATGGCTTTAATTTCCTCAGAGGGTGAGTGCTGACTCTTTGCTGTTCTTTTTGACTTAATGTGCAATTTTGTGTTGCTGATCATTGGGGCACCCATTGTATAACGAGTCGAGGGGACTCCACTAACAGCAGATGCTGTATTGGTGTTCCTACAGCTCCAGGATTGACTGGGGATGCACTGAGGGTCCCAGACACAGCAACAGCCCATGGTATTTATAGAGGAAAGGTCCATGCCAGCACAGGCATGTCTGTAGTGTGCTAGGAATAGAAGAAAGTGTGCTGTGGGAAGGGGTTGACGGGATAATCCAGGGGCTGTTCACTTGTCCTGGCACAGTTTAACATCAGCAGCTTGTCAGTTAAGACAAAGCCATAGTGTGAGGGCTGCTGGGAGCAGAGAGGGCCTGTGCCTCTGAGATGCTTAACTCCACAGCCATTGCTAAGAAAGTTCAAGGGCCTGAGCTGGCTTGGGGAAGAAACAAGCTTTCTCTACCCCTTTGTGTTTCTGACCTTCGAGGGTGTCAGAAGTGAGGCACTGCATGCCATTTCCTGCAGCGTTCCCTTGGCTGCTTGTGCTTCTCTTGCCCCAGAGAAGGTACTTTAGGAGACAGAGGGGACTGCAGTGCTACATGCCTGATGTGTCTGTGAGGGTGGATGGGTGGAAGGCAAGTGCAGGCCAGCTCAGGGCCCCCAAGGTGACAAGTCTTGTCATTGCAGGTCTGTAAGTCCTTGCATCAGGAAGTCAAAATTTAGAAAAAGCCCTTATTATATATGCATTCAAGTTCCTCTTTGAGTCAGAGGTGATCTTCAGAAGCTCCAGAAATTAAGGAAACCAGAATAATTAAATTACTTTAGTCATCGCCACCCTGCAGATTAATTGTGGAGGGCCCCAGGCAAGCCTCCTGCAGGCTGCACTCCCTTGCTGAAAGCTGCTCGGGGGAGTGTAAAGCAACACATGGAAAGTGGGGGAAAGTTTAAGATAAGCAAACAATGAAAGTGCAGATGATTTAAGGCATCCTCGTAGCCAGCAGCATGGGGCTTAAGGTCGAGTTGTGGACTCTTGACCACTCTGTTTCCCTGTGTGGGCTCTGCTCGGTTTGCTGACTCAGCGATGAGGGCTTTGCGCTCGGCGCTGCTGGAGCCAGCATGGTGAAGGGAACATAAGCGGATGCAGTTTTGCCCTTGCAATGCTAGTGCACGTGGGCAAGCTGGGTATTGGTTAAAGCACAACAGACTCTAGTTAATGGACCACGCTACAGCTATATTTTGCAGGTCAGCACATTTTATTATCCTCATTATTTTTTTGTGGTTTCATTCTTCTCCACTTTATCTATTCTCAGGCCTGAAACACGAGATCAATATCCAAATAAATTTATCCAGAGGGATGACACAGATAGGTTTTACATTCTGAACACGTTATTCAATCTACCAGGTGAGTCTAATGTGAGCCAACACAGGCCTGTTTCTGTGCCTCTGAAGACAGTAAAGCTTTGCTAATGTCATACCCTAATAACCTGGTTTTGCTTTTTTACATGAACTTTCTTCGTTTGGGCACAGGGCCTAAAGTTAGCTGGCAGTATGATGTTATCCTCGTGTTAAAACCTTGCTTTGGTTTTTTGCAGAGACCTACCTATTGGCTTGCCTAGTGGATTTCTTCACTAACTGTGACCGGTACACTAGGTACGTATTCCCTCCGGTTCGAGGTGCTGATGGTACAGTAGGATTGTTATTGTAAAGAGCAATACAGCACAGATGGAGGTGTTATTAAGAACAGTGGAGGCCCCTCAAGTGGTTTTGGTGGGGAAAAGTTCGGGCCTCTTACTCTTTTGACATTAAGAGAATTTAGTGGTGAGGAGATGATCTATACAGCAGAGACTGGTTATGAGGTTGTTCTTCACAGGGTATATCAGTATCACCATACTGACTGATACTGGTATTTAGGCCAGCTTCTAAGACTACACAGTCATGACAAGGTGATTACAGGCACCAGACAGCTCATTTTGAACCCGTGTCCATTGGAGCCATGTTTGAACTGGTAACTGAAAGGCTAAATTTCCTCAGCCAGTTACCACAAGTCCCTCATGTCATAATTGAGGACTTTGTTCACTTAAAGGTAAAATGTTCAGGCACAGTGTGGTGTTAAAGGCTGTTTGTGCAGCATGAGTATTTACCTAGCTTTCAGATAGGTATAAGCATAAAAGCAAGCTGCAGTTTGAACTGGCAAATGTGAATGCTGCTGTGCTGCTGACTCATGTGATGGGTCATCTCTGCATATTATGTGAGTGGAAGGCAAAGGGTTAATGGGATTTTACCTGGGAGCAGAGGAACTGTTTATGCTGACAGTCCATCAGGTGAAGTCCTGCTTTTCAGGACAGGCGTGATGATTGCTGTCATAATAAATACAGCTCCGTTTAATCCTCCTTGATTTCTTCTGATCTCATGGGTGTCTCAAAGATACCTCCACGGTATCTTGTAGAGGGAATTTGTCATGTTAACTCTAACTGTTCAACACAGAAGTAGTTCCTCCTCTCAGCAGCACATATTACATTTAGTTGATTTCCATGGCACCCCCTTCTTTAGTGTTGGAAAGAGGGAGAAAGAACAGCACTCTGCTTGCTTTCTCAGTGCCATTAATCTTTTGCAAAATGCTGAAAACTGCACAGTCCAGTCTTTTTTCCTCCTTATAATACTGTGGGGGAGAAATAAGAGTTGCAGTCACAGAAAGCTGTATTACTGCTATGAGGTACAGGCCCGTAGTTAGGAACTTGCATCCTAAAATTTTAAACAAATGTTCTTGGGTAACACACAGATCCTGTTAAACTCTGGTTGTAGCCTTCTTTCAAGTCTGAGCCGCAGTAAAGTGGTAAATAAGAAACCATTATGGTAAGATGAAAACACAAGCTCCAAACAACATTTTGAACTGTCTCTCTCCTTGATGTGTTTCTTACCTGCTGTGATTGGCTGCTACAATCCCTCTTCTTTCTCCTCACAGCTGTGAAACGGGGTTTAAAGATGGAGACCTCTTCATGTCCTTCAGGAGCATGTTCCAGGACGTCAGAGATGCTGTTGACTGGGTTCATTACAAGGTGATTGCAAGAACTCCTTGGGTTGTCTGTAGTTGTAACTGAGTTAGAGGGACTGGTTTTTAACTCATGAGTTAAGATGTGCAATTCCACCTTTGGGCAAAAGCTTTGCCACCTAGTGAGCAAATAATAAATTGCAGTTGTAGGCGAGTAAGCCAAGATCTTGACTGCCCTAGTACTGGAATGTATCTGTCTTGGCTTCCTATTTATTCCTTTTAATTATGCCCAGATTCCATAGCTGTACTGTAATTCACAGGTTTTAGAACATGATGCCATGAGGGTATTTGCACTTACAGTCCACAATGTGTACATTGTCCTAATTATTAAAACAGCATTTTACTGTAAATGGTTTACATTGCTACTATCTTACGTTGTCTGAAAAGTACCTGCATTAAACAGAGAAATACATCAACTCTTCTCTATTTAGAGAGGAGAGGCAGTTCATCTTTTTCACACACTTGTTCACAAACTTAGAATATAATTTTGTGAGTATTAAGATCTGGTTAAAGACCTGATTTTCTTGTCCTTCCTTATTCAAGAGGTCTGTTGGGGTGGGATGGAGAACCATCACAGGAAAACTCTGCTCACACTTGTACTTGTGGTGGTTCTTTTAGCCATGCAGAAGTCAGGAATCTATTTTTCTTTCCTTATGCAGTGTTGTGTGATACATGTTGGAGTTGGCCTTTGAGTAAAGCATTATGGTCAGTGTTGGAGACAGGTCATTGACTGTCTTGTTTGGTATGGCAAATCTATTTTTTGTTTGTTTCTATTGTATTCCCTTCTGAAAGGGTTAAAATGCTGTTGAAGTGGATTATTTACCATGGTGAGGGAATCGATGGATCACAGAGTTTGTGATGGTCCCTGCTACTCAAAGCCTCTCATCTCTAGAGTCACTGGTTCAGATTCGCCCTGGTTTGTACTTTCACAGCATTTTAAAGTGTGAAAGTTGGCATTACTTTGATGTCTCTTACATCATAAGTTTCCATTACCTCACTGGGTTCTGTTGTTTCTATTTCAGGGATCACTCAAGGAAAAGACCCTTGAGAATCTGGAAAAGTATGTGGTGAAAGATGTAAGTGTGACGTTACTTTACTTGTGCTACGTGACATTCTGTACTGAGTAAGCAGGCAAGAAATAAACATGCTGATTTGCTTTACTAAATCACAAAACAGATAACACTGTGATTTCTATTGTAATAACCAAAGACAAAGTAGAAAGTTCGGACGCAGCCTTTATTCTGAGCCAGTGATCCACGTGATTTCGTATTCACGTGCACGTTTTTTACATAAAATGTAAAAGCCAGAGGAAATGTTATCATGGGACACAGGTGAATATGCTGGCAAGGCTCGTGTTGTTTCTTTTGGTGGTGAAAGCAACTGTGTTCCCTGCCCATGTTTTTTCTGCCCAAGCAGACCTCTTTTTAAAAACCAACAGATGAGCATCTTTTTAGACGGAAGTATTTCTTAGCCATCCAACAAAAACATTACATGCGTTTAACCATGAGGGACTGAGGGAAAGATCCTGAAAGACTCACCAATGTCCAGTCTCTTGACTGGACAAAATGTGTGTTCAGCACATCTAATTGAGCAAGCTCCAGTGGTTCCCTTACTTTTGCCCTCTCTGCAGTGTGCAAGGCCCCTCTAGACCACTTACAGTATAATTATTCTTTAGTTTAGATGAGCTCTGTGGTAGAGTATCACTTTAAAGCAGTTAACCTTGTTTCTAGTTACATGCCTGCAAAATTCTTAGGAAACGGTTCTGTGAGGTAATCAGCTACTCTGGCAATGGACTGAGATTTATGATTCAACAAAAATAGCCCCAGGAATAAATTCTCCCTAATTTGAGGTTGGAATTTAAATGTGCTCCAACTTGTGGTTCATGTGAGCTCAGATTTCACCTGCCTCTGAGCCCATTTCAGGAATGGACTTGGAGCTGGAGGAGCTGCTCCAGTGTGCCTGCCATGGAGCAGATTGGTGAGAGCAGCACAGGGTGCTTGGCACTGTGGCAAAGGAACCGTAGCCCTGCTGAGCCCTTCCTCCTCACCTTCCTCCCCTGGGCTGCGCTCTGGAGGGTTGTTACGTGGACAGACCAGCTTTCCTGGCTCTGGGCTGTGCAAAACATATGAGTTTGCTTGCTTGATGGTTTGATTTGCTTTGTTTTGTCTGGTGGGATCATAGTTTAGAGTGTTTTGCTCATGATGAATCTCTGTAACTTTTGTGTGTGACTTTTATGTCCCTTGGCTTTCAGGGGAAGCTGCCACTGTTGCTCAGCCGCATGAATGAAGTTGGGAAGGTGTTTCTCGTCACAAACAGCGACTATAAATACACAGACGTAAGTGCTGTTTGAATTGTTGTGTCGGTATATAATGGAGAATAGGGTGTTTTGTAAGCTAGGTGTAGGATGGTTTAATGGTGAACGCAGATTAGGTCTTGAGTGATCTTTTGTAGTCCTGGTTCTGCTACTGACCCAGTATGGGCCTAGCTTAAGTCCCTCTGTGCCTCATTCAGTTCTTCAGCAATTAAAAGGCTGAAAGAGAAAGTGATACTCATTTTTTATTTCAGGATCCTTTAAAATGCAGAACTTCTCTTTTAAGTGAGATAGTGTGAGTACAGACAGATCACCAAAGCCATGGCCCTGGAGAGGTCTAAGAGCCAGAAAGGGCTGTCTGCTGTGCTGTAGGAATAAATGTGGTTACTTCAACTCCAGGTGAATGTCAGGATGTTGCAACACTGCTAATCCAAAGATTTATATGCCATTTTAAAGCATTGCAAGATAGAGCTGAAGCAGTGTGCAGATTTCTGAGGCAAATGTGTTCTTTGATTATAAAAATTACTGGTTTAATTCCTGTTGCTTTAAATTCCATCCATTCGTCTCCAAATCCTATGCTGACTTTCGTGTAAATCCTGAAAATAAAGTTCTGTAACCTGAAAAGATAAGAGCAGAAAAGTATGTTTTTATAAACTACACAAATGTGCGTTTAAGAATGCATCTTTGAATACTTTCTTTCTGTCTTTCAGAAAATTATGACTTACTTGTTTGATTTTCCACATGGACCAAAGGTATGTGATTCCTAGACTGCAGTTCCCGTAGAAACTGATGTGCCTAATTATCTGTGTAGCTGGAAAGCATTTTAATCCTGCTTCATCCGCTGCATGGGATTAGTTGCTTTAATCTGGTTAAAATACACTTGCTGTTTTGTGTCCTATTTGAATGGGATCAAAGCAAATACAATATAACAAAGAGAAAAGAGGCATCATCTGGTCTCAAACAATAATCTGTGTTAATGATAACATTATTTTAGCAATAACACATTTTATCTGTGGCATTTTGCAGCCAGGTTGCTTAGAAATCTTGCACAATGTTTTAGATGTTGTTAAAAAAAACCTTGATGGAAAGGAAAGAGTTTTATAAAACAGCAGAAACATTTATGGCTGATCGTGCCTTGACTATGGTAACTCCAAAAGTTTTAGTCATGCTTTTCCTGGTTTTCTGAGGTCAAAACTCAGCCCTGCAACTTTTGGAGAGAGGCTTATGAGCTGAATTTATACTGCTTTCTTAATCTCCCAGTGGGAGGCTCTCTCACACTCAAAAGATGTGCTTTCACACTGTGCTCTAAAGGTAAAAGGCGGCCGAGGGAGAAATATTCAGAACATGGAAAATCACTGCAACTGATAGCTCAAAAACTCCTTGCTGTGGTCTTGATCTCAGAAAGAGCGGAAGCATGGAGCAGAAAGGGCTCATGAATACCCAGTGTCCTTTGGACAGGGCTGTGATTCAAAGCTGTGCTCTGTGGAATAAGAGTCCAGCCGTTTTCTCACTCTTCGCAAATATACCAGCGTGGCTGAAGCCGTGAAGTCGCACGTGTCTGGATCTACGCAGGATGTCCCCTTCAGAAACAGTGGCAGTGATGTCATTTACAGCATCTCTTTACACAACAGCTGTGCTGTGACAGAGATGTTCAGTGCAGTTCTCCTATCTCACACCTCAGTCCTCACTGCTAGGCTGGGTTGGTACGGGCTTGCCGCAAAAGGGGAGTGCTTTAGGAGATGGCGCTGGCAACCCAGCATCCTACCACAAGAGGCACGAGCTAGGGGATTTTGGTGGACCAGCAATGTCACAAGGTTATGGCTATGGACAATGACACTCTGGTTAAACTCCCTGTCGTTGATTGCGTTGTGCCTAATTCTGGGGTTTGTTTTTTGCCTTTGCAGCCTGGGAGTGCCCATCGACCATGGCAGTCCTACTTTGACCTGATCCTGGTGGATGCGCGAAAACCCCTCTTCTTTGGGGAAGGCACCGTGTTGCGGCAGGTGGACACAGTGAGTGACATACGGAGGGTACCTCTACGGCTGGAAGGGCTCGTGCACGTCCTGTGTGGTGTCTCTTAGTGGCAACAGGCAACACGGTGTTTAGACAGGACCTGCCCTAGAGATTGTGGGCTGGCTTCAACTCTTAGTGATTCCTGAGCAACCCCATCGTGCAGCAGAGCTTGAGGCCTTGCTGGCTTCCCTAACGTACCGCAGGTAGAAATAGGAAAAGAATGTGGAAAGCCACCTCTAGGCTGCCTGGGAGTGAGAGAGACACAAAGAGTGAAGTATCAGTAGGACAGAAAAGAGCCACACCATCAGCTGTTCTATACTAATGTAACGTCTTCTTCCTCAGGTGACTGGGAAGCTGAAGATTGGTACCTACACTGGCCCACTGCAGCACGGCATTGTGTACTCAGGAGGTGAGGCAAGAACCCTTCTTGTCCTGTGAAGCGGCTCTGACGTGCCCTCATGGCCTTCAGCCACTCTGGCTGTGAGAGGTCTTGTGCCAGGCACTAGACAGGGTTGTGTTTCCCAAAGCACATTGTACCGTGCCCTCTGCACACTGCACCAGAAGCTCTCCATCATCATTACTGCCCAACGCAGGGAAGAAATGGGCCCGTTTCTCCTCAAATGCCCTTTTCTTCCTTGTCAGGGAGGGTCGGGGGAATGCCACTGCAGGACTTGTAGTGGAGGGGGAGCTGCAGCTGGCCCAGTGCAACATTCCCAGCTGTACTTACGGTGCTATCACCAGTGCAACCACCCTCGGAGGGTCCACTGAGCCAGGGAACGGCAGCAGGTGGATATACAGGGCTGTCTGTGATGCCCAGGGCTCCATTACTCTCACATGGGGTGGGAGGCAGCATTCATGTGGGGTTGTGCGTGGGCAAAGCTGCCCCTGGGTAAACTCTCAGGTGGGTAGGCAGTGCCCTGTGCCATGGCCAAGCAAGGGTGCTACGTTTAGCAGTGGAGGTTTCTGGGAGGAAAATGCACTTGCTCTATCCCTAACCCTGGCCCTCTGAAATGAGCCATGCGTTTCCTTTTGGCTCCCCCTTCTGAGCCATGCCGCTCTTCTCTCAGGCTCTTCGGACACAGTCTGTGACCTGCTGGGGGCCAAAGGGAAGGATATTTTGTACATCGGAGACCATATCTTTGGAGACATCCTCAAATCCAAGAAGCGCCAGGGCTGGAGGACCTTCCTGGTGATCCCGGAGCTGGCGCAGGAGCTGCACGTCTGGACAGACAAAAGCGGTCAGCAGCCAGGCAAACCCCAGGCCAGGCTTCGCTCTTGCTTGCCTGGTGCTGCACCCCTGAGATTGCCAGGGCATAGGGGTGCAGGGGAGAGCTCACCCTGGCTTGCCACTTCTCCTTTCGGCCCTTTTTCCCTGGGTCTGGGTGTTGGTGGCAGGAGCTGAGGCAGCTCTCCGTGGGCTGGCCTCGGGGTCCCAAGCCTTCCCTGTGCTCTTTCCCAGGCTGCTTGCGCATGATGAGCCAAGCGCTGACTTGGCTGGGGAAGAAGCTGCAGCTGGGTGGGGTTGAGTTGTTCCTCATCCATAACCCTGCTCCAAAAACTCCTCTCCCTCTGCCCATATGGAGCCATGGCTTCTCTGGTAAAAAGTATCTGATGACACCTGGGTTATTCTCCCTGTAATGCCTGAGCCATGACTGCTCTCCCATCTGCAGGGAGTCCCTGCTCACCAGCCGCTTCCTCCTCCTTCCTCCCGCTCCCTCTGCTGCTCCGCTGCCAAAGTGCTGTGTGTTTCCCATCCTCCAGTGCTACTGCCTTTCTCCCAGGTTTGCCCTTTGGTGTGTAAATAGGTCTGGGGGTTATTTAAGTTGCCCCAGGGCTAGTTGGAAGGTTTTGGTGAGAGCTGTGAAGGTTCAGCCTCAAAAACAAAAGGGGCAACCAGAAACCAAGCCTAAAGCTCTGCCAGTGGCAGAGCATGATTGAACCCTCTCCCTGCGCAGCGGCCATGAGATGCCATGCTGCTTGGTGCAGTACCCCTCAACCATCATGCAAGGGGAAGGGGAATGGGCAGGATGGTGGGTTTGCTTTCAGCCCTTTTCATTTCAACAGTTTAAACTTACCTTTTTCCCCTTTCTTTTCTGGATTTTCCAGCCCTTTTTGAAGAGCTGCAGAGCCTGGACATTTTCTTGGCCGAGCTATACAAGTGAGTATTCAAACAGTGACAACTTCCCTGCTGCCTCTCCCAGCCTAGCGACAGTTAACGAGCTGCTCTGACGAAACCTTGGGGTTGGGTTAGCAGCACTGCTGTCAGAGCTTTAACTCAAGCCTGGGCTCTGCCCACGAGACCAACCTTCCCCTCCAGACCAGCCTCCCTCCCCTGAGACCCCATCCCACAGCATCTGGTTCTGAAAGGCTTTTCACACCATGTATTTACCTTCTCGCCTGTAACTAGGCATCTGGACAGTAGCAGCAATGAACGCCCTGACATCAGCTCCATCCAGAGACGCATTAAGGTACCAATCATAAAAATCCTTTTTCATCCTTTTGGATCCCAAAGGGCTTGACAACCCAACCCCACTGCTCAGCCCTGAAATGCTTTGCTCTGCCTTTGGGTGGGCACGGCAGGCTTGGCAAAGCCATTCTGTCTTTGTGGATGCAAATGGAGGAGCTTCTCAGCTCACTGGTGTCACTGGCACTCCTGAAAGGCAGCCTGGTCTGGAATAGGGTCTCCTTCCTCATGCACACAGCAGCACTGACTCACCGTGCTCACTGCTTCAGAACGGGGTGCTAGCACACACAAGCTTGGAGGGGCTGTAGCCTCTGGTTCAGCCAGCCCTGGGGTGTCAGCCTGGGGCAGGTGCTGGCCCTGAGCCCGCTGCTGCCTTTCCCTCTGTCAGCTGGGACTCAGCCACGGGATACAAGCACAGAAAGCCTTGCTGGAGATCCTCACAGATCTCATGTAACCCCCAGTGCTCAGTGCATTCCACTTCAGTGTTGTCGTGGCTCCACACTGCTGCCTGCCCGGCCCAGGATCTAACCTGCCCTTTGCTTGTAGAAAGTGACCCACGACATGGACATGTGCTACGGGATGATGGGGAGCCTCTTCCGCAGCGGCTCTCGGCAGACCCTGTTTGCCAGCCAGGTGATGCGCTATGCTGATCTCTATGCAGCCTCCTTCATCAACCTCCTCTACTACCCCTTCAGCTACCTCTTCAGAGCCGCCCATGTCCTGGTGAGTTGCAGACCCCAGGGAGGTGGGCAGGGGTCCCAAAGGTGACTGCGCTTGTGTTCATTAACACTTCCACAAGCTGCAAGCACCAGGAATGGCACCTTGGATGGTTGGGTGGCATTTGGTGCACCATGGGCCAAAGGCTCACGTTCTGGGGTTTGTTCTCCATCTGTCTCAGGGAGATACCCTGGGACTGGGACACCCCTTGCCATCTCCTCTCTCTCTTACATGTGTAGATGCCACATGAGTCCACAGTAGAGCACACGCACGTCGACATCAATGAGAAGGAGTCACCGATGGCCACGCGCAATCGCACCTCGGTGGATTTTAAAGATTCTGACTACAAGCGGCATCAACTGACCCGCTCCATCAGTGAGATCAAACCACCCAACCTCTTCCCCCAGGCACCTCAGGAAATCACGCATTGCCACGATGAAGATGACGATGAGGAAGAGGAAGAGGAAGAGGAGGAAGAAGAGGAGGAAGAGGAATAAGAAGGAAAAAGCAAAGCATCTCTGAAGACAAACCGTGACTCTAGCAGTGATCAGGAGCAAATTCCTTTGTTGGGGCCCTTGGGGTGATGGGTTGGGGGGTGTGATTCTTGCAAAGGCACATCTTGAAAGTGTCCGGAAACTTTTAACAAATTAACACTAATTAGGAGGAGACCCTTGTTTTCAGTTTTGCAGACGGTTCAAAAAGCTGATGGATTCTGCCTGGGTGGTGCATTCAGACTGGAGTGTCCACCTGTGCAGTCATGCTGCTCCCATTACATTTAGGGATGCTGCATGTTTCTTCCTTTCCCATGATGTGTTTCATCCGATTTTCATTTGTACAGTGTCCTGTGAACGGTTTTTTGCCATTTATTACATTTGCTGTGGAGAAGGAAGGGGTGTGCTGGGCCCTGCAGGAGACAAAATGATCAAAATCCCGCTGCCCGTTGGATTGCTGCCCTTAGCCCTCTGCTTCTGGGTTACAAACTCCCCCCATCCCCATGTTAGCCAGGGTGTTGCTGTGGCTTCCAGCAGTCCGTTTACCTTCTGCTTGGCGTGAGTTTCTCTGTGTAAGTGGTTCGATTCCTCCGGCTGTCACAGATGGCAGTGGGATGCCAGCTCTTGCGTATCTGCAGCTGTACACATCTCAGCTTGTAGCTGCTTGTTATCCTCTCCCAGTGTTTCAAAGCTCTCTTTCATCATTGGCATGTGATGCATGATTTCCAATGCATTTCTCAAACAGCTGAGCCGCACACGGTGTTCTCAACTCCTGTAGTTTCAGCAGTAAATATTAACCCAGGCGCTTGAAGCTACTGCTTTAGCATTACGTTAGTTGGTTTGTTTTCCTACTGCTTATTACTGACCTTTCTGTCCGCTCAGCTTTAAGAAAGTGAAGCATCCCAAAGACAAACCCAGCCACCATCTAGAGTGAAAGGGCCTGTTATTCCAGGGTGCTGCGGGCCACGCATGTCTGCCCTAGATGAGGAAACGGCATGTGCCACAGGGCCAGCCCTGTGCTGGGAGCTCAGAAACTCCAGTCCGGCTGGCAGCTACCCTTGTCTTTGGTCTGGCACGGGGCAAGCGCAGCCTCATCGGAGGTTGCGGTGGGCAAGGCTGCGTCCCCGGTTAAGGAGGGTGGTGGCTGCAGGCTGCTGTGTGGGGACCGGGGGTGCCCCACGGGGATGGGCAAGCGGTCCTTGTGCCTGAAAGCCAGCCTGGGGGAGGCACGGGGCCGGCGCACAGCTGGCAGCAGCACCCTGCGGTTTTCCTCTGTGTCATGGGTACAGCCTCCCTTACTCCAGCCTGTGCCGTTTGCTGTGAAGGGATTATAACAAGGGCCCTCTTGTAACGAATTCGACTGTTGTTTCAGTACCATAAACTCATTTAATCTTTTTTTTTCCTTTTCATTTTAAAGTACCTTAGGAAAAATAAAAAAAGAAAAGCCACACCACCAACATCTGAGCAGGAAACACTGCTGCTGTAGTGGCAGTTGTTCAAGTCAATAAATGATGATGTTTCTAAGAAATGCCTGGTGCTTTGTGGCTCATCACTGAGATGATGAGGGCTGTGCTGGAGGTGGCAGGGAGAGCCAGGACTGGTCTGTGGAGGTCCCAGTGGGACAGGTGGCTGAGGAAGAGGGAAAGCATCTCCGGGAATTGGTTGTGTGAAGCATTGCCAAGCAGTGGCTGTGGATCTGGCTTTAAGGGCTTGTCTGCTCCCCAGGGAGCAGGTGGTCAGGAAGCAATGGGGGAACACAAGGCTTTTGTTAGCCCCATTGGCTTCAGCTGGGAGGCATGAGGAGGCACAGAAACATTTTGGCCTGGATTCAGAGTGAGGAGGGGCTTTTCCATGGTGGGAAAGGCAACACCCCTACCCTTCGGCTACCTCCAACATTGTATCTTTCCAGGGCTGTTCCCCCTAGGTGTTAGAAAGGGCCGCTCCCCACCGTGCATAACCATACCCAGGGTGGCACAGCGCGGGTCACACTCACCAGGAGCTGCAAACCTAGTTAAACAGAGAAAAAAACACCCAGGGAAGGCCAGTGCTGGCCACAGCCACAGCACCGACTGGCCTAGCCGAAGGCTGCACGTACCCTGCGCCCGGCCGAGACGGGGACAGCCCACTGCTGAGCTCAGCCCCTGCCTATAAACAAGCCTCAACCAGACCAGATGAGGCCCCACCATCAGAGCTACCACAGAAAGATATTCAGTACCCAGAGCCCAAAGTGCCAAACAGAAAAGCAATACTAAATGCCTGTAGATGGTGGCCAACAATCAACAGCTGACACTTCAGGCATTGCTAAAAGCCCCTGACCCAGCGCTGCTGACCCCTTGATTTTGGGGTCTGGAGAGCAGCTAATGTGTACCCACAGCGAGGTCAGCTGCAGGAAGGGTTTGAGGGAGCTGTTCCTGAGCCTCTTCACTAAAGGCCATGCTGGACTTTGCTATGTTTAAACCTCATTTCTCCAAGTATAGCCACTTGAATTTTTTAAGCTTTAGCTCAGCAGCTGGGGAGGGCATGTGGCTGCGGGAAGGGAGGCCTGGGGAGCTCCTTGCATTCCTCCTTCCTAACCGGTCACCACAAATAGCTCACACCCAGCCCAGGGCTATTTCTGACTCCGATGGGGAGAAGACTCTTCAAGGCTGGAGCAATGGAAAATATTTGACCCTCACTTGATGGTGGGAAAGTGGTGAGCAGAGCCTGACAGACATACAGGCACTGCTCGCTGCCTGGCCTTGCGCCACTCTGCCCACCCTGCGCTGGTTCTGCACTGGTGTTGCAGTAAGAACCCACCGAGCAAGAGCCAGGGTGAAGCTTCTTGCCCCAGCTGGCACAGGGGACATGGCAGCAGCCTAGTGTTCTAGCCCACACCTCTGGCCTGCACCAGTACCTGTGTCTCCAACCGGCTCAGCAAAGGCCCCCCAGGAAAAGCCAGCATGAGCTGCAGTTGGTGCAAGGCTCCTGCTGCTCCCCCTGCAGCCTGTTCCCCCACCCCAAGGGACAAGCATGCTGTTGCCCACCGGCAGCCTCTCCTGCAGCAAAAGCCCAGCGGGAGCAAGGTGAGCACTGGGGAGAGGCCTTACCCCTGCCCTGAGTGCTCACTGACCTGCTTGCTCCCACTTTCTCCAAGACCACACAGCCACTCTCTGCTCTGCAGAGGCGGAGAGGCTCACAGTGGCTGCACCAAGCAAACGCTACAAGGGATAGGCACCCAAGGCTCACTCTGCCCTTCGCTACAGCCCTGCAGCTATTTTGTGTTGGGTGCTGCCAGCAAGTACTTCTGTATGGGTCAATCAGAGATGATCCCAGCTCCTCTTCCTTTACACCGTCTCCTCTCCCAGCAGAGAGGGCCCACTGCAGCTGAAGCACAAACCTAGTATCGGGGTACACCTCACCACGATGGAGGATGCAAAGCCCTGTGCCAGTCCCTGAGCCGTAGCTATTGCCACCTCGGTGCCTGAAGCCCCAGCCACCCGTGGCATACATTGACAAGGCAATTTTGTGGGTGCAGAGCCACCAGCCCACCCTGGCCCTGCACGAGGGTGCTCACCTCCAGCAGAACAGCCCAGGGGCCCGCTGGGCTGTGGAGCGTGCGGCAGGAGCGCAGGGCTGGCATGCAGGGGCACAGGCAGAGCGATGCAGCAGCGGGGTGGGGGCAGGTGGTTTACCCAGACTTAACAACCTGTAGGTACAAAAGGTGACCTTGAGCATAACTCACACAGTGTGTGAGAACTGGCCTTTAGCACTGGGAGTCGCATCCCTGCTGCTGCAGTGGTGTGGGGCCCAGCCACGCGGGAAGGGTAGAGCACAGCCTGGGTGCTGCTGGAGCCTCAAGGATGCAGAGCTCTGGCTGCAGCTGCCTTTGCTTTGGGCGCTGCTCCTGCCTTGCTCCCCACAGTGCAGCCAACACCCATCCCTCCACTCTGCAGGGACCTGGCCTCTCACACCCTCCCTTCCAGGAGCCCCAAGCTCACCTGCCCTGCTCCTCCTTCCCATTGCTCTTCACCGTCAGAGCCAGCTCCGAAGTCTGCCTTCACGTTAGTTCTACTTACATCCTGCTTGCAGCAGCCCCACCATCCTCCACCTGCTGCCAGGGACAGACACACGCAGGGGAGCAGAAGTCCTCACAGGACCTGCCACTCCCCCCTCCTGCTGATACATCGGTAGGGAGCAAGGTCCAGGAAGATGGGGCCACTCTGCAGCACAGGAACAGGGACAGAGGCTGCACTAGGTGCAGCAAACCCCCCCCGCCCCCCACAAGGNCGCACCCCCCCCCCCCCCCCACAAGGCTTGAGCAGATGCTGCCCAACTTGCTACTCCAGGGTTGAGCAGCTCAAAAGCTGAGCAAGGAAGAAAGCCCAGTGCAGGGAGAGCAGCTGGGTGAAATGGCTACTAGGAGGACGGGGTTGAGGGATGGCAGAAGCACAAAATGGGGGCAGGGCACGGCTGTATCTGGCACACAGGCAAGGGTTGGCCATTCCTGTGCCAGTGTTGAGCTGGAAGTGATGCTGGGCAGGGGGCTAAGCACAGGCTCGCTCTCCTGCGCAGAAATATGTCTGTTGCTGCAGGCTCTGCACAACTCTGCTGCCAAAGCCCTGACATCAGGGCAGCAGGAAGCGGCACCTAATGCAGGGGGACGGACAGACTCACTCCACCAGTGACTCCTGTCCAATGGAGCTGCTGTCACCACCAGCCACGTCCCGCGCTGGCGAACCCCGGTCATGCATCGCCTTCCA
The DNA here is from genome assembly GCA_013401275.1 of Pandion haliaetus. NCBI lineage: Eukaryota > Metazoa > Chordata > Aves > Accipitriformes > Pandionidae > Pandion > Pandion haliaetus. The sequence goes on along the minus strand of VYZV01002877.1, from coordinate 129,222 downwards.
GGAACACATGCTATGGCTGGACCAACAGACAGCATCTACACTTCCGGACAAACAAACATGATCTATGGAGAGCAGGTTGTAAGTAAGGGGGTTTTTATTAGTGGAAGAAAAAGGCCCTCACCCTTGAGGGAACTTCAGAAAGTCAGCTGCTTGCCATTGCCACCAGCTTCCCAGCTCCTGGTCAGCAAAACCACAGGCACAGCCTTCCCTGGCTCGAGGACTTATGGGCCCAGACCCACCACAGCGAAGAGCAAGACCTGGCTCTAAGGCGAATAGGATCCAGCCTCTCCATGGCTCTTGACAGCTGAAGTGGAGATTAAAGACCACTGATGTGCCAATAGCAGAGATCTGGGTCTGGGATCACCGACATCAGCCCCACCACCCACATGCCAAAATCCATCCCATAGAAATGGGGGGGGGGGGAGCATGGTGGAGGGAAAAATGCATAAACTGGAATGTTCAACAGAAAAAAAAATCATCATTTATCTAAAAAGAATAGAAATAAACAAAATGCTCTTAAACAAAATCACAAAATATACAAATAAATCTGGTACAAATAAATAGGAAAGATTGGAAATCTACAACAAAATTGGAATAATTATAAAATTCATTTGTATGACAATCAGTATATGAAACGTATACACTTCATTCAGGATTTCAGTTGTGCTTATTCAGGTTTATATACACACATGGAAATACTGTAGTCAGAATACTACAACTCTGGAAACCTGAAGTCATGTACAATATGATACAATTTGCAAAGACCATGTATGATGGCAAATAAGACACAGGGAAGAGCTGGCTGGAGTGGCTGAGCGGGTTCAGATAGCCAAGAAAATGCACTGCGGAGGGAGAGCCGCCATGCTTCTGAGTGGGGTGGGGGATCGAGGCCGAGCCAGCAGCGGCCGGGAGGAGGCTCAGAGCAGCCAGGAAGGACCCGACTGCAGCAGAAAGGTTTGGTGTGAGACCTCCAGCTGCTGAGGACCAGCTGCTCATGGCTTCCAGGAATGCTTCTCAAGTATTTGGGTTTTCAGATTCAAGGTGTTTCGCATCCAGGCACCTGCCCTGTGATTCAGGTATCGAGGTGGGCTCTGCGGCTGCGTGTGTGGGAGAAAGCACACGTGAAGAGCTCTGAGGTCCCTCAGCAGGGCCTGACCCTGAACCACTCGTAAGCCACCCTCATGCTCGGGAGAACATGGATCAAATGGGACCAGAGCACTGATGCTGGGGTCCTGGTGGATTTCCACTCTCCACATTTCACATGGTCTGCGAGGAAGACAAGACTCCCTTCAGCAGCACCTCCTACCCTTAGTGTGAGGAATGAAGACAGGATGGCCACAGCATTGCCTGTTCCTGACTGCTGCACCTCCTTCTCTCACCTTCCTGAACACTTGACCAAACCACAGCGAGAAGAGCAGAGGAACACCCATCGCCAATGTGAAAGCAGCAGCCACAGAAAGCCACATTGCTAAAACCAAGCCAGCACGATGCATAAGGACAGTGCACGTACCCTGGGTAAAAACCTGCCAGCCAAACCAGCCCAGCTCAGCCTGCTGGGACCTGAGACTTTAAAGCATGGATGATGCTAGAGCTGATCTAGGCCCGGCCAGTCTGTCACTTCTGAGAACAGAGGAGTTCACCGGGAGTCCCCTCCACCCTCCCACATTGACCTTTGGGTGAATCCAGAAGGCATGCATTCAATATTTGCACTTCCAACTAAAGGCCTATGATCCAGGCTACTATCTGACACAAGTTTCTCACTTGAATTTGGAAAGATTTGGCACAAAAGTGATGCCCAGAGGATAAAAAACACCTCCTTTTATAAAGCCCTGCAGTCTCCAAACAGCTGAAATGGGATGCTAGACTGCTCCACCAAGCACTAAATACTGGGAGAAGCCCTTCCTCCCCAACAAACCCTATCAACCGACTGCCACACTGCTTCCAGGAGGAGAAGACAACAGACACATCAAATCCACCTCTGCAGCATCGGAGCCACCTGCAGCCTTTGTACGTTTCAGGCACTTGTTTGGCTCACAACAGCTGACAAACCTTGAGCCCAGCTCTGACAGGCAGCTTCTGTCAAGAATGGCCAAACCTCTCCTGTTGGGGGGGGGAGGATTAAACATCAAGCACTTCATTAGCCAGAAATCTGCAGCAGAGGGATGAGAAAGGGCACCGTCCTCTGCAGGATCCCAGTGATCGGCCCTGCTCAGAGGAAAACAGGGCCCAAAGGAGAAACCTCAGGAGAGAGTAGAAAGATGTTTCTTCAGCTGGAGACAGAAGACCAGGAGCTTTGAGTACCGCATTTCCAAGGTGCAGAACCACTATAGAGCCCGACCTCAGGATAACAGGAACAAGATGTCACTGACCTGTGAAATGCCTCCCTCCACCACCTGTACTGTGTCACGGGCTGGAGGCAGCTTTCCAGCACCCCCTTCCCAACCCTGCAGCTCAGGGAAGGGCCCTGGGATAACCTGGCATCCTAGGCTTTCTCCTAGGGAATGCTCTGGCCCCCCCAGGCTCAGCATCCAGCTTCTAAACAGAACCACAAATATGCACAATCAGACCGAAAAGCTCAACTGTACCGCCTTGGACCCACAGCAACAGCATCCCCTCGTCTGGACACAGCCTCAAGGATGTGGCCGTGAAACTAACCACGGAGGAATGCAACCCAGCATGAAGCCAGGCTCCAGGACAAGAGCAAGACACCGAGTGGGATTGTCCAGGGGGCTCTGCGGGAAGCCATGGATGTCTCCAAGTCCCCTGTGCTGCTGACGCATGGGAGTGAGGCCAGTATCACCACAGAGATCGCACCAACAAGAGACCTGCAACTGATGGACCGAGTATAACAACAGAGCAGGGATGAGGGCGGCTTCCCAGCCTGGCTTGTAGTGTAGAACTTGTTCTCTCTGCTGGTCAAAATCATGATGAAGGCTGATCTCCTCTGCCATGAAAAGATGCCCGGCTTTCAATCATGTTAGTTAAGCTCATCATTTCACTGTTGGGCCAAACGAACCCTCAGTATCCAAGGGCCAGGTACTTCTTTGGGTCTATTTAGAACCCCAGTGCAGAGCCAGGCAGAGGGGTGGGCAGCAAGCCTGGGTCCGTATCACACCGAGCCTTTCAGCACATGCTGGAGTTCTGCTTTGTGCCAGCTTCGTACATGGCAGTGCACAGTATGAACGCAGGAATCCCTCTACGCTGGTCGGACACCTTTGGGATGAAGCCTCAAGTTAGTATCACAAGAGGTACTCTCTGCAGCATCCTTCCCCACCCCCCAATCTCCAGTTTATTACTGGTAATCCAGACACTGGATAACTTGACAACTGGTATACAAGTACTAGTTTTAAAACCACAGATGTGTGTATTAGATAGCGTATAAAATATGGTACATCTTTCATGTGGGAATGATTTCTATAGATAGTGTATTTCAGTACAAGGAAGATGTATGTTCCAAGGGGTCCTGGAGAACGCGGCTGTGTTCTCCATCACACAGGATACTTACACAGGGATGCTCGTGAGGAGACAGTGCTGCTCTTTGCCATCCACACCCCCATGCCCCTCAGCTGAGCTCTGCAGAGATCACAGGAAGCACCACTGCTGCCCAAGCAGCCCCTCGTACAAAGCTACCTCTTTGGCTTTCTTTGAGCTGATTTGAGCCAGAGCCTGACACCACCAGTGCCAAAATCTCATCGTTATCTGAGCTGGGCCCTAAAGACCGAGAAGCAGCAATGGGTGATGTCCATGGGCCATCATGGGCAACTCGCCCTGCTCCCCCTGAGCTTTCTCCTGGTCTGAGGTGAGTGCAAAGGGCCATATCCTGAGACTCCTACTCTTGCCAGCTCCACCCGTACAAAAAGGCACTTAAAGAAAAGAAGAAAACAAAAAAAATAACCCTGTGGTGAGGGAAAGGGGAGTAAGTCCAGGAGAAGAGAGGAGGAACAGAACAGCGAGCACAATGTGAATGAGTGGCTGACCCCTCTTCCAATGAGGCCCAAGAACTGCAAGCCTTGAGCAGTCAACTCCAGCTCCAGCTGCCCCGCATAGATCTTGGCATCATCCCATCCCTGCTCAGTCTGGAGCAGGAGCATGCGTGGGGGCAAAAAGAGCATAAGAGGGAACGATACATGACTACAGGTTTGGAGCAGAAGTGGAGAGCAGTGGAAGGACCTGCGTCGTGGAGCTCACTCTGCAGGTGCAACTGGATGGGGTTAGCACCTCATCCTGCCATGCCAGCCTTGCGATCCCTGCTCCCCAGCCAGCCTGGACACTCTGCCAGCATCCCTCGTCCCTCTGCGGCACACCCTGTCCTGAGCTCCTCCGGGGCAGCCGCCATCAGCTGCACGGGGATTTCAGGGAATGGACAAGCTGGGAACAAAACAACAAGCGCTTTGTAAACTCTGGAGTGTCTGAGCTTGGGGTCTACGGAGAGGCCGAGGTTGGTTTGCTAAGCCCACCCTGAGCCCCTCTCCACTCAGAACTAGTGTGCTTCGTATGATCTCCACGTCACCAGAGTCAGTCTCGTTTGGAGAAAGATTCTCATTGGAAAGCAAGAACATTCCTTCACTCTTTACAAAGATTTGGCAATACAGAGNAAAAAAAAAATCATAGTTACAACAGATTAAGGTTCATTTCATTTAAAGGAAATTCAACCAACAGGAGTGTAAAAGTTATAATTCACAGTTGTGCATTTAAGATATTAGTGTTGAAAACCTCACTTCAAAGAACTCTTGTGCAAAATTGTATTGACAGTAGAAACCATGGCTAGATGCCCTCCCAGCCTCCCCTGGCCAACAGGCCATCGTCCACCCCTCTGCCTGCACCCAGAGGCAGACGGATGAGGGGAACAAAGGCGGCAGTAGGAGTTGACATAGGAAGATGCAGTATCCTTTCTATGAGACAAAGCCTTGCCGAGGTCTGAGGTCAAGTCCAACGATTCCCAAAGCCACCAGCTGGTGCCCGCAGTGCGGTGACGACCAGCACCCCTGCCACACGTCCTTATGGCACTGACGGCATGGCACCTGGCATCTGGGCCCACATGAATGCAGGCAAGCAGCCATCGAGGCAGAGAAAGCAGACCTGCTCTGGCAGGACACCCCCTGCAAGGGCAGACTCAGACGCCATGGCATCTCCATTGCAGTTGGAGACCCAAGCCCCGGCGCCAGCCAACACCATCCAGAGGCTCAGAAGTGATCCTGAGCTGGGCGCTGGGCTCCCCTGCCTGTGACGGTTCCCACCACGAGGGCTGAGAACCCCTTGCATTTGTTACACAGTAAAACTGTAAATACCCTGAGAACAGGGAGACTGGATTTTTTCCCCTCCGGGGAGAGGACCATGCTTTGTTCTTCAAGCTAATTAGTAGTAGCAGCTCCTAACCCCTCTGGGTCAGGTACATATTTTCCATATGAAACACATCTATAATCAACTATTTTTATGGAAATTATTTCACTTTCCATTATTGGATCTGTACAAGTGATGAAAAACAGTCATGCAAAAAAATCGCCTGCAAATTTTGGAACAGCGCAGCATGGGCAGAAGCAGGAGGTATTTGCTTTGGGATCACATGGCTTTGGTTGGAAAAATTGGTGGGGTTTTTTTTTGCTTTTTTTTTTTTTTTTTTTTAAAAAGGGAAACAGACACAAACAAATCCATAACCTGCCATAAGAAGCAGAAGTCAGATCCAGCGAGCAACCTCGTCCCAGAGAGAGAGCTGCCTTGACTCTTGACTTGAGCCTCCCCTCCTTCGGCAGGTTTGACAAAACGGATACTGCATCTCAAGTTCACCACCAAGTCAAACACTTCTGACAAACTTTTACATTCAGCAACGCTAGATAAAAACTGGCAAGGCGAGTCCTTCGCCAAGGACAAACACTGTAACATCTCAACATTTTGCTTTGCGAGAAAGGTGCAATATTGGCAGCTCTCCAGGTATGAGCATGGCTGAGGTCAGCCCATGCCGACGCTGAGCCATATGCTCTCCGTGGTAGCAGGCTGGTGTGCATCAGAGCGAGGATTGAGACTAAGGAAATGCTTTTAGATGGGACTCAAAAAAAAGTTCATAAAAAGCTAAATGTAAGAGTAAGGTTTTGGGGGCCCCATTTCCTCATCCCTGGGTGCACAAGTTAGATACTGTGCAATTTCTATTCCCCCTTGTGGGGACTTCATCCTCATGGGTAGCTCCAAGGAAGAAGTGCACCTTTCCCATTGGGGAAGACAGCAAAAATTTGGGCTGCTTTCTGAAGCCAAAAGAGAGAGGAGGAGACACATGCAGACCCAATCTTCTCGGACACCACGCACTCCAATTTCCTGTAGGGAGATCCTGCAGCAAAATATTGCACCTTTCCAGCCACCATTTGCAAAGATGGACCATGGGAACTTGTGGCAAGTGCCTTCCCCAGCTAGTGAGCAGGAGAGACAGGGCAGGCGTGCAGGCACAGAGAGCTCTCGCAGTTGCGTTTGGGGCTGGGGGCTTCTTTGAGGGTCAGATGAGATTATCCGGATGTAAAGAAAAGAAGGGAAATGCTACATAGCCAGGGGCCATGGAAGGACCTTGAAACACAGAAACTGCAATGCCTGATTTATTAATCACTCAAGATACTGAGGGCAATGTTCACATTTTGTTTGAGACGGCACTGGAAGGAGAGAGGATGGGGAGCGGGGGGACACATGACTA
>VYZV01002877.1:27247-122517 GCA_013401275.1 Pandion haliaetus | reverse complement strand
GAGGACTTGGACTCCATCTGTGGAAGTGGGCAATGTGTGATGCACAACTGCCACAGGGTGCTTTTTGCTTGCACCCAGTCTGCATTCAGGTTTTTGGGATGGAGGAATTGGCTTCTGCTGCCCAACGAAGGGTGCCCTGCACCAGCAGCAGCTGGGTGGGACGCTCTCTGCTCAGCTACCATGGTAATCCCTAAAATGGCTCTTAAAAGGGGCAAGAGAGAAAGAAATGCACTCAAAGGAAGGAATGTGGCTGGGAACAGCCTGGAATCGAACCTCTCTGAATCCCTGAAGTGCAATACACTCGCGTCCGGAAAGTTTTGTCAGTTCTTGGAGAGGAGAGGATGGTCCCGACTCCTCAGCAGAGTCCATCCTTGCACTGGCAGAGGTTTACTGTCACCTGGAGGATGTACTTTGGGCATAATTGTAGCAGCATCTTTTGTGTTAATACTCGAGATTGAAGAGGGGACAGGGACTGATGTTCTCTGTTATTTAGCAAAGACTGCACATCTGCTCTGGCCAAGCTAATGGTGCGCAGACCTCTACAGCACATGAGTGCTTAAGAGCTTGTCATTTTGGGATGTGCACGTTACTTCACCATGCAATTGTCAAGAACATCAATGAAAAATCACCCAGTTACTTCACTGTGGAAAATTACACCTGGCTTTCATTTCACAAGACTGCAGTTGTGCTAATTAACTCCTTCCCCCCCCAGTATCATCTTCAACATACACAAAGTTTTTGGAGGTTACAAAATCTTAAGTGTAACAACGCTTTTGGCTGTTTTACAAAGAAACCTTCTGAAATTTGAGAGATCATTAAATATGAAAGTAACCACTCCTTCCCTGAAACTATCTGGAAGAATGTAATAATACTCATCCCTTGGCCCTCCAGGTGGCTGAAAGCAAAGGTTCCTTGAAGCTTGCTCGTTTTTAGGACACAAATAACATACAAGTACCAGTTACTAACTTCTTCAACAGGGCAACAAAAAGGACCAGAGAGGGGTGAAAAGAGGCCTAAGGACATTGGAGCCAAATTCACAAAACCACAACAGAGCCCATTTGAGGTTCGGGAGGGACAGAAACAATTTAAAACTCTGCAAAATACTTTTTAAAAACATGATCTCTCTTGAAAAAATAACTGGAGGAGCTTTAAACTTCTCCATATGTGTTTGAGGAGGAAAAACCCAACAAGGATCAAAAATACAGATAAAAAATAAACATGATTCTACTTTGCAAGAAGTATTTTCATCGTTCTCAAGGGTGGCTCACCATTCCCAAAGTACGCTTGGGGCTTTAGTCTCTCTTGCTCTTTGCTCCTTTCTTCCTGTTTCTTCCTCTTCTGCTCCCAGAACGGATGCAAAAGTCTTTGGTCTCAGAACACTGGATGCAGCACAGTGTTGCAAGCACATATTAATGGTGTTCACACTCGGGGAGGAGGCAGGAAGGAGCAAGGGCTGGTCCTGCTGAGGAGATGGGATGGGTGGGTTGTGGGGAGTCAGCTCCTAGATGGCTCCTTCACTGTGCATACTGTGGTTAGGCTTGTTGTGAGTCACACAGTTCTGTTCATTCAGCAAGTTTGCTGTCTCGTCTGGCAAACCATCATGCAGCTCCGTAAGAGTCAGTTCAATTTTAGTGTTTTCACTGTCCGAGGACTGAGGTGTTTTGTCCATCCGGGATGCCATCAGGGCATTTTGGTACTGCTGTCTTGAGATCTGCTCCAGGAACAGAAAGAAGGAACAAAAACAGCCAGTCACACTTTTGTGTCTCCCATAGGACACACTGAGAGAATAAAGTGCCCTCCCTTTCCAGACGATCACACTTCAACCCCTGTTTACCTGTTTCTATAAAACATACCTGCGCTTTGCAAGCCTAGAGCATCCCAACTCAACACCACAGCATGGTGACATTTCCAGACAGGGTGGAAGCACAGAGCTGTGCGATCACCATGCTGTTCAAAGGCAGGGATTTATCCCTATGCAGAGATTTTAAAATCAGATCTCCATTTCCTTCTAACCATGCACGTTTTTAGGACTGGAACCAGAGTTCAGTGAAGTCTTTCTCCCAACTTCAGTGAACTCCTGGTGAGGCTCTAAGAGTCCCTATAGAGCCAGAGGGTACAAGCATTACTGCTTGTCTAGGCCAGCAAATCCAGCAGGAGCTACAGCCTTGTTCTGATACATAAGGACATTTGATTCTAGAAAAGACTAGGATCTCCACAGAGATGAGTCCAAATTAGCAACCCATGAAGTCTTCCACTGGTCTCTTCAAGAGCTGGCTGCACTCAGCGGAACGGTCATGACAGGAGCTGGCCTAGAGCACAGTGTCACTGCCCATGATGCCCCAGAGGCAAAGAAGCCTATAGCCCCATATATCTGCATATGGTGGTAGAGGGGAGAATTCTTCCCAGAGCCACAAGCAACCAGCCCCGTGAACTCCTCCGGGTCAGCCTTCTCAGCCAGCACAGGCAGCAGGATGCACGTGCACTGGCAGCCCTGTGTGCTACAACAGCAGTGGGTTAACTCAGCAGGCAGCAAGGTGGAAGAGGTGAAACAAGACTTTTAGAAAACCGTAAGTTTCAGTAGCAATTCAAGAGAGGGACTGGAAATGGAGAGAGTCAGATGGACAAGGTCACAACTCCAAAAGCAAAATCCAAACATGCACGAGCAGGTCACAACCCTGGTTTACAAGGTATTAATTCAACAAATGCCCATGTGGCGCAGTGAAAACACTAATGTTGTGTACTCTTTCCTATGTGTAAAGCAGAGTGATGCAAAAAGAGGTGTGCAAGTCTTACTGCAGAGACACCAGACAGTTTAGCATTCATTAGGCTCAGTATGAACACACTGAGCGTTGGAAGGACTCCACATAAACCAGCATAAGATGAGCAGCTGCTCTGTACAGCAGATTAGCCATTGAAATCTGTAGTGAGAATCACTTGCCCAGTGATAAATATTTACTGATCTAAACTTGAAGACTTGAACCGTTGACCAGTACACTTGCATCTGTCAAGTTTTGAATGCAAGACTGTACTCTCCTTTTAAAATTTGGCTGAGGAATATTTGATTTAACATTCTAGCATTTCTAAGCTATTCCATATTCTTAATATTGAATTAGCTTTGACAGAAGTTGAGTTCACAAATCATTTGAGTTGCATACAAAAAAAACTGTGAATGTGCACTTAATTTAAGAAAAGCACCAGGGTCAACTTCTGGCCATGGGATGTCAGCTTCCCTGGACTCCCAGCTGGGCTGAAACTGCTGCCAGCATTAGCTGTTCCTCAGCTCAGCTAGATTTCCTATCCCGCAGGACTCGCGCACATTTCAGCGTGGGATGCACCATGCTGGGGGACAGGGCTGTATTCATGCAGCAACTCACTGGTAGTATGAGACATGAGCCTAACATGTGAAGTTAAGATAAAGAGAAATGTCCAAGACTTCTCCAAGCAGAAGAAGGATGACAAGTCGGAAAGTAAGATCAAGAACCCCAAACTGAAACCAAAATCAAAAGTGAATAAAAACTGCAACCAACAGAAAATGTCTCATCCTTTAGAAAAGGACACTGTCTGATAATGAAGGGTCTCCATTTCGAATGGCTCCAAAGGCTTCACAAGGATAGTTTCATGACTAAAAGCAGAGAGAGGTTATTTTCTATAATCTTTCCTCGAGGGACCTGAAATCCAGAAACTTATGTGACCAATCTACTTACAAGTCTAAATGAGAGGAACAGTGAAGACAAATCAATGGACAGCAGATATTGGGAAAAAGTAATTTAAAGTGATTTTTAAATGGCTGCTTTCATAATCCTATTTACTCACAGAGCAACCTAGAGGGACCTCCTTCCCCAGGCTCTCCATCCTACCAGTCAAGCCCAGCTTTCCAGTGGGGCATTTCCAGCTTTTTTCCTACCTTGACAAACTGAATGTCTGTGAGTGCTTTCACTGAGTAGTCTGGAACATACACTTGGAGGAAAGATGCGTTCAGCTGGTTGTTGCTGCTCCCTAACGTTGGTGTCACTGCATCAATGCGATCACTTCGGTTTAAAGAGTCTGAGTGATTCAAGCCGCAGGGCCGAGGTGGAGACTTGTTTTCAGCTGAGAAACAGGCAAGAGTGAGAGATTTCTTAATCAAGTAGAAAACATTTAAAGTCACCAGTTTCAAAGGGACATAATAAAACATGATGTAGCACAAAAGAACTGCAAACACTTAATCCACTTATAACTAGACATGCAGTTAAACAACCAAATTACCCTGAAAAAAGAGTACATTTTGAGTCCAGAGCTGGTAGCCGACATCACTGAGTATGCCTTAAAACAAACCTGGTTTTGGTTGTGCTGCAATGGACATGCCCTGTGCACAGTTGGTCACAGTGCTTCAGCTGATGACTGGTAACCACCAGAGAAAGGTAACTTCCCAAGGCTCCCTTACAGGAGCTCTTGATAGTTAGACCATGCTTAATAGATTTTTTTTTTTTTTTTTTTTTTTTTTTTTTTTTTGTCTTAATGATTTATAATCCTAACTCCGTATCAGACCTTTCATCCACAGTCAGTCCCAGGTAACCCTTACCCCCTTTTATTCTACCTGGTACCTACATATGCCTTGTTCCCTGAGTTAGTGCAGACATCTGCAAAATCATAAGAGGGATAGAGTCCTCAGTGGACCAGAGTGCAGTCCATGTGATGATTACTTCAACGTTTCCTCTAGTACCTCCAAGTGCTTGAAGGGGCACAAACTCAATGAAGGAGAGCAAGCTCCATCTGGTACATGCCAGTCAGCAAAACAGGGAAAACAGGCCATGCTACAGACAAAAATCTGTGTCCAGGAGAGGAGTAAACTAGAGACATCATTTTCCATCACTGGCCTTTAAGCACTGCAGGGTTTCATTTGAAAACCTCATAGCTGTCCCCTGCGAATGTGACTGTCCACAGTTTATCTCAAGTAAATGCGCTTTCAGGAAGCCACAGACATTTTGCATCCCTAGTGTCTACCCACACAGTGATCCAGAGGACAGGAGGACAGAAATGCATCATAAGAGAGATCCCAAGCCCTCCTGCAGATAGGTTTCTCCCTGGATGCACACACAGTACATACTGATCAAAGGACTGTCTTAGTAATGGTGTATTTTTGGAACTTAGCGCAGTTAAATTCAGCCAGCCCAAACTGAAACTTTATGTAAACTATGCTACTCACCATATGACCCCATTCCCAGTTGAAAGATCATTTTCATATTATCTTAAGAGACAAAGCCTTTTTGAGCAAATCAGCAACAATATCCTTGCAAGCTTTTCAAATTCTTTTTCGAAGACTTTCCTATATATAAAGTTATTTCTAAAAAAAAAAAAAAAAAAAAGCTCCCTAAAACTCAACACTACCTCTGCCACTTAATCACTATAAATATAATCTCTCCTTGCTCAAATGACACAGCCTGTTCTACAGCTCTGCATCCAGCCTTTCCTAAACCTAACACTTTAGGTGCTTCTAGACGCACAGCAGAATGGCCCTGTTTTTCATTTCCCACTTAAAATCCCTCTGATGTTATCTTTCCTCCAATTTTAGAAAAGGGAGCAGAAAAACGCAGGTTCTGACAACTTGGCAATTTTTCTGCCATTTCTGCACTATGGAATTAGTGCAGGCCCCTATGGCAACACCAAATATAGGCTGAGGGAGAAGCGCTCGGAGCCCTGCAAGGTTTTCCTCCATACCAACTTGCCATCTTGAAAGCCACACCAGGCTGCAATAACTGCTGCCAGGAGCCAAACCACTATCTGTGCACAGGGCTTGATGCTGTAATTCCCACTGGAGAACAAGGAACTGTGAAGGCTGAGTAAATTTGTCCTCTTTCCCACCTGCATACACAAAATATGTCTGTGTGACAAGAACAGCATCACTGCTGCTCGGGATAAAGGTTTCCATCTGGAACAGCTTTACACTGGTGTGACTTATATCTGCCCTTTCTTTTCATCAGGGGTCTTATAGTACATTACTAATAAAAACCAAAGGACAGAGAGAAACACAACAAAGCATACATTAAAAAACAAACAAACAAAAGGGACAGGTGAAATGAAAGGACAGAACAAAAAAGTATGATTACTAAAAATCTGAGGGAAAGGACATCACTTCTGGACCACATACAAGTCAGGGAGGGAGAAGAGAAGTTAATGAGGAAGGAAGGATACAGAAAGGGCACTCGACAGAAGAATACCAGGCAGGTCCATGTTTGCAGAACAGCGCCCTGCCAGCCCTCTAGCAGGCCAGCCCAGATCTGGACAGATCTTTTCTACCCAGGTTTTCCCATACTCCTCACCTTCCTATACAGGGGATAAAGAGCACAAACCACAAGAAAAACATCAGTACAACTGTATCATGAATTTGGGGTTAAGCAACAGGATTCTCTTTAAAAGAACCCAGCAGAAGGTCCAAGTTTCATCAAAACTGGTACCACACTGTCATAGTGACCAGGCTTACCCTATCAGTTCCTTTCAAAGGAGATTCTTCCCGTTATTATTTTCCATTATTGATTTTTTTTCTTTGTAGTTGGGGAAGAAGCTATGAAAACATGCTTGGCTTTTATATTGGAAACAACTTGCCTGTGCAAAGTGTACACTTACTTGTAGCAAGGGAAAAAAAAAAAAAAAAAAGACGACCTGGCAAAACAAAAGAACCAAGCTAAAAAAGACAATCAAAGCCACTGAACTTAAAAGAAAGCCATCAGGTACTTTAATTAAAGAAAGATTAAATTTATCCACCTTCTTTGAAGTTTAGCAGCAGGAAACTTCAACAGGGCAGGAAAAAAAAATCCCCTGCAGGGCAACAACCTGTAGTTTGTTTGGAATGTGCATGAGACTAATTTAAGGACTGATGGTGAAATACATTTTCAAAAGTGAAAAAAGAAGTGGGAGAAAATAAAGAAAGCAGATGGTGAAAGTTTATGAAACGCATGATACGTATTAATGTTTAGGAAATGTTTCACTTAAATATGCATATCATTATCCTGTTTGCTTTTAGGTCCACAGAAAAACATTTCATCTGAAAAAGAAAACTTCAAAAGGAAGAAATATGTTCACTATGGCCCAAACTATTTTAGGATTCTGTTCTTCCTACAGACTTTCTTGATGGGTTTCCATTTTTATCAACTACTCTGTGCATGCAGTGTCTGCAAAGCTCAGTTCTTGAATCTTCCCAATTTCCAACCGCTCAACCACATCTCAGAGCTCTTTTTGGCCCAATTTGTTCCCTCCTTGGTCTCTGCTGTGCAAAGGGATTTCCGTGTTAGTCAGCCAGTTGTTCAGCAAGGAAAGGTCTTAAGCAAAATACGAACCAGAAAACCCCACGGGAGGTCCCACAACTGTATTGCACATTCCATTGCAAATCTGACCACTCAGTACAGCACCGTGCCGGTCCACGGCATTAACCTCAATAAAGAGAGCTCAAAGCTTTTGAGGAATTGAAATGGCCAGACTGTATACAAACCATAGAATTTACCCATATGAGAATATAAGAATTCTTTCATTAAAGATGTTTTCCTTTTATGGCAGTTTAGAAGCAGACATTCTCCTCTGCCAAATGCATTTTCTTCAGAAATTTTTAAGCCTCAACTTGGGGGAGAATACCTTCTTTTAAAAAATCTCCCCTCCTAATCTTCCACCAGCATAGACATGAGAAACAAGAACAAGCACACATTACCAAATACATTGTCTTCAACATGTTTTTAGTTCTTCCCATTTTGATGACTTGTCATGTTGCTACCAGTTACCATAAATGAAAGTTCAGGATACCTACCTGTGAGGCATAACTCTGTGCTGGACTTCTCCCTAACGAGCAAAGGGGTCAGATAAACACAGACTGCAGCTGACTTTTTATGGTATCAGGGCAGTCACAAGAATGGTGAAAATAGAAGCATGCGGATTTACCTGGAGAACCTGCTGCTAACAACTCTGTTCTGCTGACAACAAAGGTACGAGACAGGGACAAGGGAACTAGAAGAGGGAGAGAAAAAGGATGAGATCACGACCAGAAAGGCAGCAGCTATCCACACTCGACAGGGGAAGGAGCCAGTTCACACACTGAAGAACTAAAACCAAAAGTGCAAATCAACTGTGAAAAAGTAAAAGGTTAAAACAAAAGCAAACCCAAAAAAGACAATTAAACAATTTTAGGAATAAACCAAAAAACAAGCCTACGGAATTACAGTGAAGTGAAGTGAACAATTTTCACTTGCTAATTTGAATGGTTATCCAGCACAGAACAGTCCATCAAGGTACACTCAGTTTTAAAATAGTTCAAAAGGAGCAGTGGTGCCCACTCCAGCCTGGAAGGCAAAGAGTTAAAACAAGCCAGAAGGCTTTCACAGGTGCTGTTTCTCATGGGAGTCAGACAAAAATAGAAATAAAACTAAAAGACACTTCATAGTTCTTCAAGTTTTCAGTAAAATGTCAAGCAAGGTTGTGATTCTCCAAGCTCATCCCTGTCAGGATGTGTACCGTACTGCTCATCATTACTGCAAATCCCTCCCCAGCTGTAGTTAAAGAAAAAAGCTTCACTCTCTTGTTGGTGGTTTTTTTTTTTTGTTTGGGGTTTTTGTTTTGTTTTTGGAGGGGGGTTTGGAGTTTTTGTGTTTTTTTAATGCTTTACTCTCCTGTTACTGACTTCATATTCCAGGTGCGGAGAGCAGGCACATGAAGTCTAATTAGGGCACACAGAAGAGTAGGAGTTTTCTCTTGTTCTGCAATGACTTATACTTTCACTGAGCTTTCCTGTCTACACAGAGCAACAGGAATTTATTTTTATTAGCTCAACCTAACAGAAACCTCAGGATGCTGCAAGACATCACAAAACAAATTCTCTAAAACCTGGAGGGAAAGCCAGCAAAATGAGGGGTTTGCTACTGGTAAAAGCCAACCAGTCGAAGGTAAACAAACCCAAGGTTGGCCAAGATTAATTTAAAATAGTCTATGTCAACTTTGACATGACAAAATCCAAGATGGATTTCAGGGCACATGAAGAGGAGATCATTTGACCTTACAGGAATTGGGGCAACTGCCATGGTCGTGGGGAAGGTTAGCAACACCAGAAAAAAACCAAAAACAAACCCAAATGAAAACATTCAAACTGAACAATGCTGGCAAAACAGAGATGCCACAAGTGATTTCCAAGCTTAGGTCTGGTAAGAGGAGTGACCATGATTAACCCAGCTCCATACCTGGCCTATATTGCAAAAGCTGAGCTACGAAGCTGAGGGTACGATGCAGTTGTACACACATGTGCATCACGATTCCTTGTGAACACTGCTGCTATCACTCAGATAAAATCCACCCAGTGCTCTGCACACTTTCAAATCTGTCAAGCCTCAAACAGTATAAGCTAGACTGATCAAAGTGCACACAATTAAGGCAGAATTAGTCTTGCTTGTAAAAGTGAGCTCACACATCCAAGAGAACTGCTGTTGTCTGTAGAGTTTAATCAGGCTATACTCGTAACTTACAAAATAATTTTAATTCCAACAGCATTTGCTAATGTACATACACATAGGTACACAAATGTAAAGGGAGGGCTCATTTGTGTACAATTAAAACAAGCTGCCTCTGAAGTGGAACATAAACCCTGCTGCAAGAGGAGGACCTGATTTCAGTGTGAGAAATGTCTCTCCCTGAAGCTGAGCAAACAGCTTTGGGTCAGCAGATGGCCAATGCCAGCACCAGCACCCCAGCTCTCCCCAACGGGGCTCTGGATTCCCAGTTGAGGTCAAGATCTTAGTGGTGACACTGCTGGCACCAAAATACATCACCAAATGCTGAAATACAGCACTGAAGCCTACTCTTGGTGGATTATAGAACAATCCCCCAACCTGCACCTGTGACATGGTGGCCTGTGCGGCTACTGCTTGTGTGCCAGGAATTGGCTCCCACCTTGATGGGACTCCCACCTCACCCTCAGACACCAGCTCTCCCCACTTGCCGATTTCTTGGTTGCATTTCCACACAAGCTGACAAGAGCAACCGCTTTTCTTACACTGCTGCCCTCCTTTTCCTCAAGATGGCTTTACAAACAAGACTGCTAAAGGAAACATCCCCAAACTCACCGGGCACTTGTACTTTGCACCACTAGATGTCCCTCCGCCACTAATTATTTATTCCCATTAATTCAATCCCTGTTACCCTACCCTGAGCAAAACTACAAAGCTGTCCTCCAGTACCGAACACATCACTCACGAAGGCCAACACTTGCATCCTCTGGGAGCTGGCAAACCACTGCCAGCCACTGGGTTTCGGAGTCAGCACCAGCGTCGCTACTGGCCCGGGCCCCTGCCAGGGATGCTGCGCCAGGCAGCTGGTTTCACTTGCAAGGAGGTATCATTTACACCAGCCCCACGGACACGGCGGGGGGATGCCCTGCACAGCCTCCTCCCGCCACACTCACAGAATGAGCAGGCTTGTGCAGGAGCGCATTCCAGAAGCAGAAGGTAAGAGGACATACCTGGTGATGCTGTGAGGGCCATCACCCCATAGTAGGAAAAAGCACCAGCTTCAAACTTCATCCCCTCTTTCCCAGCCTCCACTTCCACTTTCCCCTGTTAAGGAAAAGGAGAGAGAGCTGCAATTAAAAGGGACCATAGGTCTCAAGGCACAAGTCCAGACTTGAGCCCTGAAAGCTAGTTTTGCCTGACACACCTAAGCAGTGTCATGGTCCCTGCAGTTTATAATGGTGCCTGAGCAGGGACAGACCCTGGAGGGCAACGCGCTCTTGTACCCTGAGCTATCCCAGTCTTTGGTGACCTATGGCCAGCCTAAGTGCCTGCAAAGGAGCAGGATCACCACAGTACTTCAGGTGGTACTATTGCCCTGCTCCAAGTGCTGCCAGGCTGCTGTCCTTCAATGCAGAGTGAAAAAATACTCCCCTGGTATCACAACAAGCTTATATATAGCACAGCCACCTGGTGTCTTGAGACACCTAGACATTTTGGGCCACAGCTCACACTCACACACAAGAGTCCCCTCTAACACAAACATAGGAGAGGAAGATGGGAGACAACACATAAGGAGGCCGTCTGCTTTCACCGATGAGATTCCCACAGAAACAAAGCCCTTATTCCTGAAGACGCAGTCTTAGGGCTACTTTGGTTTTCTTGGTTTCTAGCAGTTTTACATATTCTGGCATCCTTAACTTAAGATCCTGCTCTTTCGCACGGTCTTGCCTAGAAGGACCCTCAGTTCTTCCCAAGCTGTGCAAAACCACACTACCATGCAAGCACACCCATTTCTGATGTGGGCTGAACTAAATGTTTAATGTCATGTCCTACAAAGGACTCTAGAACACAACCCACCATATCAACCATAGCTGTAAACATCCCAGTTACTTTGGTATACAAGTAGCCAAAAATAGTCAGCTTCTTAATGGGGCCTGGTTTTCACGTCCATCCATCCTTACTGGTACAGCACTGAGAGTTACAGCACACCACTGCAGACAGAAGAAATCTCATGCAGCTTTCAGGCTGAACTACACAAAGGTTGGGATTTCAGGCAAACAACGCAATTACCTGCAATGCTTTCCCTCTGGCTAGGCTGGAAGGGTCAGACAGGCTGCCCATCCCACGTGTACTAAGTAGACTGAACATCAACTGGACACAATCAAGTCCAAAAGGTAGATTTTATTTCTATGTGTTTATTTCATTAAGCACCATTTAATATAAATAATCCTGCCTTTAACTATACAGTACTGTACTGGGCCAGGAAAACATGAACATGAGCTCAACCTGCACCTGCATGAGCCCTGATACAAAGTCAGTTTGTCTAACTGTCCCAGATGAGAAAAACCATGAAATCTACCTAGCAGGAAAAGAGTGCCTAGCTCACAAATCCACTTTCCTGCTATCACAAGGAACAACTTCATATAATCCCTTTTAAAACCAATTTCACTCCACAACACAAATAAGTAGCTTATTTGTTCATTATAAGCCTCCAAAGGGTAAGATTTCGTCACCCAGGAGAAGACTGGTTATAAACAGAGCTCTCAACCTACTTACTGCTGGTAGTTATTCACCAGCCAAGATCAGGTCTCCAAAACACATACACAACCGGGCTTTGATCTTCACACACGGTCAGTCTGGAGTTAGTAGCTAAATACAAACCAGTAAGTAGTAGTAGTAGGAGTTGAGTTTCAGTTGCAAGACCATTGCTCTATCAGCACATGCAGCACCTCCAAGCTTCCCAGTGGTGGTCATATGAAGACCAGGCATGCTTGGCATGGTCCCAGCGACTGAAAAGTTGTTAAGAATTCCCCATGCATACTATTAGATGTGTTCTGCCCTGTTTAAATGCATGCACATGTGGTGTGGTTCCTGGTTTTCCACTGTTTAATGTTCTAACAGGAATTCTGAAAAAACACAGTGACAAAAATCTCAAACTGCTACAGAAGAACTTCCCATTAGCTAAGAGAAAAACTGTTGCGAACAGGTGACATTCCAGCTAAACCAGTAACTCTACAGAGATTAAATTGGTACATTTAATGCAAAGAATATACATTTAATTGTGTTCTGGCATGTGTTTACTGTGAAAGTATTCCTGGTCTCTCGACATGTGAGCCTAAGTCCAAGTCCATTTAAGTAAAAAAAGCAGAGTATTTATCCCCTCTTGATCCTTTTAGAACCAACCTTGTTACCATTTTTACAGTATGTACCTACTCCAAGACTCGCTTTCCCAAATGCATTATAGAGCTAGCACATCGTCTTTGCTAAATATTTATTGATTACAGAATAGCTCAGAAACAACAGAGCAATCAGTTCTATCGCCTGTGTCCTCCATTTACATCTTTGCAGCATTACCTCATTCAGGAGCATTATCTTGCCTCTGGAATATTTCAGATTGCAACAGTTCAGCACATAAAAAGCAGTTAAAAAGCTACCAGGGGCTCCTCAAACCCTTGAAAAAAACGATGCTTTTTTAAAAGACAGTGATGTTGAATCCACAGTATCATATTCCAGTGCTTTCTTAATTGTTTATCACTGACAGTGTTTAAACCTTCCTCTCCTTTTTAAGGCCATGTTAAAGAAGATTTCAAGCCCTGTCTTATAACTTTAGCTACAAGACTTGTTTTTTTTATAACCAAAACTGATTTCAGTTATGCAGGATAAAAACATAAGCACCTTTCCAGCAACATTGCTCTTAAAGGACTGTTCCTGATAGATGGAAGCTAAATTTCTCTGTAAAGCTTTACCGAGCCATTCAAGCATTCCTGTTAAGTAACAAAACATGGGAGATACCAGCACTGGAAGCAATCCTGTACAGAACAAGCAGAAAACAGTTCTTCCACACCACCTAGGGCTCCAATCTAAAACCCACCCAAATGCAGTGATCTCAGGGTAGGGCGAGTGCTCGGATGGCAGGGTGCCCAGGAACCACAGGGGCTGTGGCAGGAGGTGGCAGCAGTTCAGTAGATGGCGCAATGCCCCCACCGAAACCTGCACTTCCCACACCACCACAGGTACAGGCTTCGAAATTGCACAGAAAAATGTAATTTCTCTAAACCGTCAAACTCCCCATGCCTCCTTTTGCAAAAGGAAAAAACACATCAGAGAAAGCATCCTGGCCAAACTCCTGTGACATGTCATTTTTTGCGCCCCTATTTTCCAAGCAACGCCAGCTGTACATAAGGATTCCTTTGCATTGCCTATCCTAGTGATACCTAAAGCATAAGTAACTTTCAACAGATGACTGGAAGCGGGAAGTGCTGTCCACCCTTCGCAACTGGTTTAACTGAGACTAAAAGCAACTGAGTGAGCTCTTCAAGGTTGGGAAGGTCATAAAGGAGGCTGGAGCAGTTCCCAGGAGCCATAGCTCCATTCCCATCTTTGAAAGAAGATAAACTCCAACAACTGGAAGAGGTATAGAGAGGGGTATGTCAGGAGATTAAGGATTTTGCACATATCTACATAATCACATGTCTGACCTGTAAAATGAGAACAAAGTAGTCGACAGGCTTGTTTCGCTGGTAGAGGTAGTGTTCTGGGGCTTTCTTGTTCTTCTCATCGTATTTCAGCTCCTGGATGACGTTGGGATGTTTTAGCAGCCTGAGAAGGATCTTCTCTGACATCTGGGATGGACCAAATGCTTCTACTTCTATAACACAAGATATAACTTGGCATTACACTTCAGCTTGGCAAGAAGTTAGCAATACTCGTTAATAAGCATTTGCCTATAAAAGACACACAGATGCAGAGGGATCCATTATGGAATTGCAGGCTTCCTGTCTTTTGAGACTGTTAGATTTGTAAGGGGAGGGAAAAAACCAGGAACACCCCAACTTTCATTACTGAAGTTTTTTTCAAAACAACCAAAACCCATGTCTTCATCTGAAAGGGAAAAGAAAAAGGCAGTCTTGCCCTCTTGAGAGTTCAGAGTCACAGTTGTATAGGCTCACTGGAGAGTTGTATAAATGGAAGAGCTTTACAATTGGGGCACAGAGAACCTTTGAATTTGTTTTTTCCTTCCTCAAAAGGTATTAAAGTTACTGCATTTATTGCACTCTTTCCAAAAAACAAAACAAAACAAAAAAACCCCACACTATTTGGGGCCTAGAAAGTTGCTCTAAATAGATGCTCTACATAAATCAAAGACACAATTGGGGCTGCCACAGTTCATATGGGAAGAGTTACTCAAAGTGAGAGACAGTGCAGGTCAGTTTAAACCATGTGGGATTAATGCCTGACACACAGAACACATCCCCTATCCCCTTGCTCTTCAGTGTTCCCAACAGGAGCCGTTTGAAGCAGAAAAGCTCATCCTCATGTGAGAGAGTTAAGCCAGGAATGTCAAGATTTACACATGCAAATTGATAAACCTTCCTAACACCTCATTTCAGAACAGGACCGTTAATGACCCAGTGCCTTTCATCTGCTAAAGATACTATTCTCAATTTAGAACAGAGAAACCAAAACTGTAGCTTTCATCTTATTTAGCAGTGGCTTCACAGACAGACCTGGATTTAAGCTACACAATCCTTTCATCCACCAAACAAGTAGAGAAGCAGCACTAGAAGACTATGTCTGTTGAGCAGGTGTTTAGGGAACTCCATCAAGTCTTGTACCACTACATGAACGCCTTGCTTGCTGTTAAATCCGCATCTTCCTGTCGAACTGCTTCCTTTCACCAATGACATGCTCACGTGCACATGAGCTGTAGGAGTCCAAGCCTTTTAAGGAATTACTGCCCCTCAGCTGAGATGTGATAACCGATCATGTACATGTTTCTTTCAAGTCACAGAGGCAAAATAAAGCATGAAGGCAGACTAGGAGCATCTAAGCAGGCAGTTACTGCATCTTAGAGGAGGGGAAGTACTAATTTCCAACTGGAGCTGACAAACTTGAGACAAAACAACTTTATCATTTTCAACCCATGAATATATGTTGAACATAGCAGTGAAAGACGCCCGTCTGAAAGGCCTGCATGTGAGAAGTCTTTATATGTCAAAGAGAGACAGCACGAGCAATAGGAAGGTATGTTTTCCACAAGCTCTCCTGTTAACAGGTCTCATCTCTGAGGTGAAGGGACCAACTTTACGACGAAAGGCATTTTCAGCTGCAAGAAACCATTCAAGGCCCTGGCCTCTCTGCCAGACTGCCCACCCAAGGGCTAAAAACATCAAGGTGTTCTGGGATGGAGACAACTGTCCTCTGAAACCTGAAGTCATCAACGGAGGTCACACAAGCCAGCCAGAAATCCATTTTTAAAAGTACAGTTCAACCACCTGTGCAGTCTGCATTAAATGTGTCGGGAGAGTTTTCACTTGGAGTCAAAAAGCCTCATGGAACAGGTTTAGACCCTCCTGCAAAAAGTCCAGCATCTCTTTCTGGAGAAGGCGACAGAGTGCAATTACAGTCAGCTGGCCAGTGGTATCGAGTCCTCTTTGGTTTGTTCCCTGAGCTCTTCCTAATGGGGTGTACTTGCTAGTCGTTAATCTGACGGACTCTAGACATGCAGTGCGGCACTTGGCGTTCATCCTTACCTTTCAGACCAATTTAAAGTTACTGGTCCACCCCTGGTAAATGTCTCAGAGGGTTCATGCCGACACTGAACACAGGAGAGGAGAGAATTTAAAAAGAAAAACACAACAGTGGCATTATTTGTCACCCCACAATCCAGCCTCCCTTCCCGCCTGCACTGTCCCACCCACCTCACCAGCCTTTGCTGACAAACTGCCTCTGAGGCTCTGGCACAATCACAAAAAAAGATAACCCGCACTTGCCTGTTGCCAGGAACCGGTGCATTGCCAGGAGGAGCTGTGGTGATATTTTAACCTTCATCTCGCTGTCTGTCTGCTTGAAGGCAGAGAAGTCCTGCTTCCTGTCCCGATGAGCTACTTTCTTTTTCGTCTTGTTATCAGCTGAGGAAGGGAGGGTGGGAAAAGAAAGGAAGGAAGCGATTTCTGTTAGAACAGGGTCCAACACGAACCACATTGGATGGAGTCAGCCAGGATGGCCACCAGGAGCACAGGGTGCAGACAGAGCCCTCTGCAGCACATGCAAAGCCCTGCTCATCAGGACGCAGCACAAACCAGAAACAACCAGTGAGCTCTGCCGCGGGCTCATCTGGCCATGAACCCCTGTCCTGCAGAGCCAGGCACCCACGGCCTCTGTCACTTCTCTGACACTTCAATGGGGGGAAAGTCTCTACTTACAAACATCTAATTGCAGAGTGGCTCTGCATATTACACAAAAGGTATGTTCACATTTCTAGGTGGGGAGGAGGAGTAATGCTCAGCATTACTAATGATCAAAAGGTGTTGTTCTACAACGATACCTGTGATAGCTACTTTTTTCATATATATTCCTTAGAAAATTCCCAGCAAGTACATAGACTAAATATACAATGACTTATTTCTTATGCTGTACCATGGCTTCACTGACTCTTCACAGCTTTGGCAAAATCCACATGCCTTTGGTCCAAGTAACTCCCAAAGTCTAGCGTACGCAGTTTCTTTCTTCCTGTCCAAACTTCAGCAAAGGCTGGCAAGGTGTACAGCCTGGAGGTGGAAATCTCTGGCCACTTTACAGGCACTGAAGCCAGAATGAAGTGCAGAGCAGCTTCAGGAGTTCAGATAAGGGAATTCAACTGCTAATGATCCTGGACTCCTGTCCTTTATTCAGCTAAATACTTGCCACTTGGTTCGTCTGTGTCTTAATCCCCATTCGTGAAAGACAACATGAAAGACGGAGTTGAGAGGCACAAACAACCCAGCTATTATCATCCACCCGCTGAGCTAATCTGCCAAAACGTCTACGAAACTAGGTAAGCAGAGAGCTCTAGGCATGTTGGGGTACCGTATACATCTATTCCATGGAGAAGAGGTTTCTGCTCAGATGGCAGGGTCTTGCTCTTCTCTTGTGACACAGTGCATAAGGTGGCATTGGTTATAAGCTCTGAGCTCCACCGCATATTGTGGGAAACCCAAGTCTTGAGGCAATTACTGTGAGCCCCCCAGACCCGAGGCATGGCTCAGGTTCTAGGGCCTTAGTGGGGAAAGATATTGAAAACACTACAGCTACTTGTCTATCAGACCCCTAGTCATTGGTTTAAAATTACTGGACTTTTGAGAGACCACAGGCAGTTCTGGTACATTGATTGACTGCAGAGAATTCAGGCAAGCACACAAAGAGGTGTAGGTGACAAAGCTAACACTGTGAAACCTCATGCATACTGCCAGGTAGCTGTTGCCAGATTTTGGGTTATGCACGCAAAGATGATTAAAGTGATGTTCCATAGCAAGGAAGCCACTGAGATCTGGAGTCCTGTATGTGTCCAAATACATGCTACGGACTAGGTAAGGCGCAAGAGTGGTTGAGTTCGGGACTTGGAAATCCACAATACTGGTAATTAACAGATTTCTAGAAACACCTTCCCAAGTCACCTAGCCTTTTAGTTACGAATACATTTAGATCCTCAACTTCCCATAGACAAGCCTCCACTACAGGACTATCACAGACTCAATACTGTACTGATAGTAACATATCTACTCTAGATATCTAAAGCTCATTCTGTGAGCAGTGCAAACCAGCAAATTTGAGATACTTGTTCCCAAGCACATGGAGAAGAAGGATGATGACCCATGTCCTTTTTCTTCTCTGAAACCAGAAGCCTCTTACCCTAGTAGTACTTTACCCAGGACCTGGACCGCATCAGGGACTACAGCTTCTCTTCCAAAAGCAGGAATAGAAATCACCCAAGGGAGTGGTTACAGACTGAAAACAATCCCTGCCTTAGGAATATAGTCAGACAGACCTTATCTGCACTTGCAGTTAAAGGAAAGATGGATACCAAAGCAATAGAAAGTGAATAGGAGAAAAGTCCCCCCGAAGCTCTCACTAGGTCCTACCTCTTGTAAGAGGTAAGAAGAATAGAAACTGTGCTTTTTCTGAAAAGCCCAGAGAATGTTATTATTCACAGTGCTGTGGCCAGGATGCTTTCTCACAAAGAACTCCATCATTGCTCTCTTCAGGGAGCAAAAAAATCACCACAAATATAAGTTTTGGCCCTGGGACAGGGAAACATATCTTCAGTGGGGCAGTAAAGCATATTTGTATTTCTTCTGTGAATGAACTGTACCACCACAGGCTTCACAGAGCACTTCTGGTACCTAAAAACAGGGCCAGCATCACACCGTGGGAGGGTGCCTTAAATCATTCTGTCTGCATCAGTCATCAAGGTACGAGACCTAGGCTCTTAACCAAATGATGGGTGATTTCAACTCCTTCTACTGTTTCCTTGGCAGCTTGTCCAGAAACCTTCCCCCAAGAAAAAAGTTACACAGTGAGAGCAGAGCCATATGGCTTAATGCCATTATCTTGGCTTATTTTTGTAAGGGATGGTCTTAATTGTTTTTCACTATCCAAACAACTTCTGAGCTTCTTGTAAGACATAGGAACCAAGGATTGGATGGTGACAGAAGTAACTGAATCTGGACCACGTACTTCCTGTCTGCCCTTTCTATAGTAAGTGAGATGGAGATCTGGGCACCAAAGTTATCTTGGCATGCTGAAGCAATCTCTGCTTACAGAGTGCTGTGACGCTGTTTGATTCTGCAACATGAACAATGTGATGCATGAGGAATACTCTCAGTATAACTTTTGGTGAGATCTCAACAAATATTGCAAGTATCTTCAGTAGGTTCTGGGAATATTTAGACTTTTCCTTTAAATCAAAGGCAGCAAGGCTGACTATGAGCTCCTGGGCTGAGGGAAAGAACTCAAGAAGAGGAAGGGTCCAAACAGAAGTAATGTTGTGATCTCTCTTGTAATATTCCTGAACTTCCAGGCCTGATGCAGAACACCACAAATGATTACATGAATTTCCTTGAAGGAGCCAGCTTGGGCTGAAGCCAGCTACAGAACAGAGAGTTCAAACCTCAGATCACCCCTTCAGTTGGGTGGGCAGGCAGGCAGCAGGCTGACAGGTGCTGTGAATGCACCCAAACAATGTTCTGGGAAAGTTCTTGTTCTCCTCCTGTGCTCCTTTTTGTCCTTTTGTCTTTAGGACAGAGTAGACATCTGCAGTGAGCTCCAGACAAGAGAATAAGGACAAAAGTATTTTATAAAATGGAAGTGTGCTTGTGTCTGGCACACAAGAACTGTACAAGGACAGAGGCAGGCAACTGCTTGAGATGTGCATCTATCAGATACTCCAGGAAAGTACAATTCCCAGAGGACTAGACTCTCTGACCCTGTGCCCACACTCAGTACCAGGATGCCCAGTCCAAGAGTCAGAGGTGGATGCCAGTCTCATGTCCCCCTCTCCCTCATCCTCCCAGTGATGCACACACCCAGGCTGACAGCCTATGTCCCACACACTGCACAGGTCTTTTTAAGCCTGTGGGTTTGTTTCATTTTAAAAGAAAGGTTTACGAATTAACTAAGTTAGTTTTGCCTGTTCTTTTTGTCCCTAGCTAGGAGAACCAGGTTGCCCTGTGTATCACGCATGTTTTGGCAACTGACAAAGTCAGTGGGACTAAACCTGAAGCTCTTAAACAGCCTAGAATAGCTTCCCGTAAGGATGCAGCTCCTGCAGCCTACCGGTGCTAGACAGCAGAAGGTTAGCAAGTCCGTAGTCCTAATAGCCAACAAGGTAAAAGCATCATTTTCTAATGGATGGCAACCACCTTGCTATACCTAAAGATTAGATTCCAGCTACACAAAGCTCTGCTCTCCCGGCGTAGGATACTGATGTACACCATGCCAGTATCTGTAGGTCTTGCCAGACAAATCGGCATTGCACAACCTTTTCTATGTTGCTACACTTTCACTGGATGACAGTGGAAATACTTATTAGGGCAAACAATTTTCATTCCCATAGTTCCGTGTTTTAAATGGGAGTAGTGGTACAGTTTACTAGCACGTATATTTAACATACCTGTTTTGACAGCTGTTTGGAAGTAGGAATGTTCAAGTAAGATGTGGTCTTCCCCTCAGGGAAGTGACTTGCCAAGGCCAAAAAAAAATCATTAGGTGAAAGCTACTGCTGCTGCAGCAGTGCAGCTCTGTAACAAACGTAACACTGAACGCCCCTGCAGCATGGTCTTGCCAGGGGTCGTATTCGCTGAGACAGACTGCTGAACAGCAGGCAGGTGAGGACATAAAAATGCAATGTAAGCTGATGCTTACAACCAGACTACTTATCTGCAACATGCAGAACACATGCACAAGGGTGTCTTAAGGTATTTCATTTGTAGAAAAATCCCACGCTTTACGTGGGGCAAACCCTCTCTAACTCTGTATGCATGAAAAACAGTAGCATTCCAGTTGCACTTAGGGGATGATTAAACTTGTCTTCAATTAGAAAGAGCTAAATAAGACAGGCCACCAGTCAAACATGGGTCAGAAAGGTGAACTCCATGTTCCTCAAGCAGACTGCGGTCTGAGGCCAAGACAGACCATAAAGCTTTCTCTCTTGGCCCTTTGAGAAGGTTGAGAAATGCTCTCCCACCATAGCTAGAGCCATGGGAGTGCAGGACAGATTCCTGTAGTGTGTCAACCATGAAAAAATGCTCCAACTTTCCAATACTAAGAGCCAAACACACTGACAGCTCTTCATCATGACACTGGCTGAGATGTAGTCAGATCCTACCTGTGTCATGACAGAAATCTCCCCAGCTCATCAGCATCCCCAATACAAAGTCTCATGCTCAGAAGTACTCAGTATATCCAGATGTTGATAGGTCAGAGATATTTAATATTTGTTCTTGCTCCCATCTTATCCTTGCTTCCAACATCTCTACAAGCCGTAAGACATAGCAGACTAGAGCAATCTGAAGAAACTGGGCATGCAACCCTCGAGAAACTCAGCTGCAGAGCTTCAGCAGCAAGAGCAGCTTTCAGCAAAAACCGTAAATACACAATTGCTTCTACCCTAACACAGTTCAAATGGATTTTCATGGAAAGAGCAGAAAGGCACAGTTTCCAACACCAAGGTCAGGCATGTCATCAAATTTCAAGTTTCCATCAAAGCAAAACAAAACATTTTTTAAACTTCAGAACAAAGGCATAACAATGCTGCCAAAAATTTTCCTAAGGTCTACTTTTAAGTAAACACCTAGCATAAAGCAAATCAGTGCAAAGGTCTCAAGTTGGCTTGGTCTGAGCTGAGCACGCCAGCTTGGTCTTATAATGAACAGCATCAGAGAACTCTAGTACTAACTGGCATTACTAGCACTGACACACTGATATCAACATCAAAAACGAGCTGCCTTAATGTATCATGGACAATACGGTACCTTCAGTAAACCCAAAGCATACTCCCATCACTATACCAATTGGAAGTGGTTACAGTACATGAATCTGCCCAAATCCAAAACCTATCACATTTTCTGTGATCCTTGCAGCTTCTTTGGATTTCTGCTCTCTCCCTTACTGCTACAGTTTCCTTCAGTAGAATGAACTCCAGTGCTTCATAAAGAAACTAGACGTTCATCTTCATGGTACATAGCAGGAGTCACCCCCAAAAATTTCCTGCATCCTCCAGGAAGCCTAGGAAGTAAAGTTTCCCTCCTGTTCTGAACCAGGAATTTTTTCAATAGTAAAACCTTCCCAGGAAGGAGAGTTTCAAATGAACTCATGATCACCAGCTCTATTTTGTTGATCTAGGAAGTCTTCAGAGAGTAAAATTAAATTCTCATTTCCTTGCCCTCTAACACACTATTAATAGTCAAAGCTCTTTTTGTCCTGAAGAATACCACAGCATGATCTATGTGGTTTCTCTCAACAAACAAGGGGAAAAAAACCATTGAAAAGCATATGCAATGTCTTTTCAGTCATAGAAACATGGAAATATCTCAAAGGGGATGAGACAAAGATAGGATCTTTTTGGAGTACAAAAGAAAGTCTGAATTCACCCTGTAAAAGCATTATGTTGTAACTGATTAGCCCAACAATTCATTTGTGAAGGTACGAAAAGAAATCTATACTAGCTGGACTTCTGTGATTTGCATAGTAATTAGACTCCTTAGCATATCGTAAAACACAACTGTGATTTACATGAACCTTTGGGCACATAAATACTGGTAAAATACTGAGCAGCTACCGAAAGTAGTTCAGGCAATAACAATCTATTGGGAAAAGTAGAGGTATGTCTATCCCACAGTTGTAAAGTGCTCATTTGGCATTTGGCTTGGAAGGAGGATAGAAGATACTTGCACTGTCCTGAAAAAGATGTTGTAGAAATATCCAGATCCCTTTCATTAGGAAAGAAAAAGAAACCAAAAGGACAGCTAAACAGTGTTAAAGATATTTAAAATTATTATTTCTATCATTTCTATTACAATAGAATCTAGAGACATCCTTGTGCTACATGCGAACACACAGTAAAACACAGCATCTGCCAGCAAGTGATCAAAGCACAGATAAGACAGATGAAAAATGACAGAAAGGAAGTCCTGTATGCACAGGCCAGATCGTGCCGATGGAAAGAGAAGCAAAGACACTTTAGGTAACTGGCCAAAGACCAGACAAACTCTAAACTAGTAAAGAAAAGAGTCCAGATCTTTCAAGTGCCAGGCAACGGTTGACCTGCAGCAGCATCTCCCTCAATATATGTTAACACAAAGGAAGGAAGGAGCTGTACTGAGGTAAAAAGAGAAGTCATTTAGGACATGCTGGTTTTCAACACTGAAGAAGACTTACCATTTTCAGGTTTCCTGAATGAGTGACAGAGAGAGACTCTTAAGAGATTCCATTCCCCTTCCTTGAGGCAAGGTATTTGCCTGCCTTCTTGCTAAAGTATGGTAGTATACAGACTACAGGCCCTTGAGGTGGAGAGAGGTTAGGGGAAAGTGTAGGAGGTCATGAGCACTGTAACAAAAAGGTTTAATAAGGCCACTGTGGTAGAGAACAGCTGGCAGGAGACACCAGATTGTTGCAGATGTAAACCTTCTCGATGGAAGGGTCAAGTAAAGAAACCTGTCCTGTTTCTGAATACAGCATAAAGGGGTGAGGTGCCCATGCTGCGAAAACAAAAAATACTTTGACCATCTGAGGGATCTGCAGGTCATTTGACCATTGAGATTTTAAATCAGCAACTTAACATCTCTCAAAACACACAGATGTTTTGAGAGATGTTATGTGTCTATCAAATGCAACTGCTGCTGGATGGAGTCTTCCCTCTCATCTGTAAACAAAGTGCAAATATTTCTACTCACTGTATAGATCTGTTTCATCCAGAATTTCAGACTTGATGATCTCTTCAATCACATCTTCTAAAGTGACAATTCCCAGGACTTCATAAAAAGGATCCCCTTCTCCTTCATTGTTTACTCTTTGTACTATAGCCAGGTGAGACTTGCCTGCAAGGAGACAGATCAGCAATTTAGACATTTTAGAAATTCCTGAAAGATCAGAAATTACATCAGAATTATAGCCACACATGTATAAATAAAAAGACAAAAAGGTTGATGTCAGGCTTCATGAAAAAAGAGGGGAAGTTTAACAGATGCTTAAAATAATAATCTGATTTCTGTCTGAGAAATGTATTCCTGGGTCACATAAATCCACCTAACGCACTAAAGGAAAACAGCTAAAGAGATCAGTGTTCTCTTTCTGATGTCTTTCTCAGTGAAACTGTCACCCTGGCATTGAATTCATTATATTATCTTGTTGACAGTTGTTCCACTTCTTGTCTCATGCATTGGCAGAGGAAGGCCAGGCTGGAGCCTTTCTTTGCAGCGAGCTCCTCTGGATTTTGTTTTCCTCAAGCTTGGAAAAAACAGCAACAATGGCCAAACCACAGAAGCATATGGACAGGGCAGAGCTGGAGAGAAGAGGTCAGCCCAATCTATGAGTTTCTCTTTTTCTCCTCTCTCCCTCAAAAATAATTTATTTAGACATGCTCCATGCAGAGGGGGGTGCTTATTTAGGAATGAATGAATTAATTAAAATATTCAAAAGTGACAGTGTCTGATCAGCAAAGATAAAAGCTAGGCTGAGATATACTAGTGGTTCTAAAAAACCCTGAGCCATCATTCACAGTGTATTCTATAATTTCTAAAGCCCTTTCTGCCACAGGAGTAAGAATAATAAGATCATGACCCTTTGAATCTGCTTCGATGTCCTTGGTTGCCAGTTTCCCTAGCTGCCATTGAAAGCTGGTCCTTTATAAAGCTACATAAAAAGTAACATGCATTCAAAGGGTTCACCAAATACAAGTGGCATTTTGAAGTATAAATACAGCAGGTATCAATAGGCTTTCTGAACTATCAGAAGGTAAGCAACATTGTCTCACATTCTTCTTTGGTAGTCTCAAAAATAATAGTTATCCCCATCTGTAGAAGATAACCAAAATAGTTGAACTTTGCTTAGACCCTTTATAGGCAATAATGTCTGTATGTTTTAAGATTCAGATTATTAGACTAACAAGCATTCAAACAATTCCAACCCAGACCTACTCATGCTTAAAGAATGAAAATATCCCAAACAAATTAGATGAGGGAGGAAAACTTGTCAACTACTGATATAAACATTGCATCAGGTCAAGTCAATTCACTTTGGTAAGTTTTTCACATCTGCTTTCCCAGGGACCCAACATAAGCAGTTAAAAACAAATTCTTGGTGAATGCTGTCTGTCGAAAGTTAAATTCTTTTGCTATTCCCAGCTTGTGATCATTTAAAAGGAATTTTCCAAAGCAGGGCTAATATTAGACTCAAAATGAAGTTTCCATTCCACTTAGGCGATATTCTCACCAAAGTAACTACTGCATAATCTGATTGTCTTGGAGCTACTCGTTTAGATGCAGATGGACATACTTTAAATACCAACTCCACAGCACTGTTGAGTCTTATCTTGAGGAGACCTTATTCTACAGTGAATTAATAGAAAGATGATTTGTGATTTTAAAGGATCAACATTCATATTGTACTGAAAGTCCTTCACTGTGCCAGGTTTTTTCTTACATTCCTTGCAAGACTTCCAGCTCTTTTTACCACTCAATGAACAGCATTAAAAAAAAAAGTGACTTCATAAAAGCATGAAAGATTTAAGTACTATTATAATTGCTGTGGCACAAAAAATGTCACATGGACAAACCAAATATTGTAATTTATTTCCCAGCGCCTGCTCAGATATTAGTATATTTGATTTCAAGTCAAAAGGCTTGACTCCTTCAAGAACCATTTCTATCACAGACCAGAGCAGCTCATTTGCACATGCTCATTCACATGCTAATTCCTGAGGATCACCATTCTCATACATTAGTAAGTGGTAAGAGTGCTCAATCTGTACAAGTGGGTAAAATAAATAAAAAAAAAAAAAAAAGAGAGAGAAACAATGCTATCAACTCACTGTTTCAGCTTTCATCAGAATCACCAAATTACAGCCTTCTCCTCCACTTCTGAACTGCCTGTGATAAAGCTGAACTAGGTGATAAAATATTACATTTTGAAAAGCACAGTCTTTCTAACAGTAGAGTCCTGGACACATCTACAAGCAATGGGAGAGATTTATGGAAATGGGATTAGGGAAGGACCTGAGGGGCTGTAGTACCATGGGAAGTTGTGCATGACTTTCAGCCACAAAACCAGTTACGTGCCCTTTCCATCAGGGTAGTCCCCA
This sequence comes from Pandion haliaetus, assembly GCA_013401275.1. Classification (NCBI taxonomy): domain Eukaryota; kingdom Metazoa; phylum Chordata; class Aves; order Accipitriformes; family Pandionidae; genus Pandion; species Pandion haliaetus. The sequence continues at coordinate 96,444 of VYZV01002877.1, read as the reverse complement.
CCAAGAATTTAGGATCACTAAAATATGCTACACTCTCCCCATTTTAGCAGCCACAGCACTCTGATCTGACCTAATATACCTAATGTGAGACAAGTGACCAAAATCTGTACCAGGTACTGCCCTCTTATCCAAAGTGAACTGATAAGGAATTAGTTACAGATGGGTATCAGACATTTTGCACTTTCTACAACGAAAAAGAAGGCTAGAAACATTTTTTCTGGCTCTGCCATAGTCTCTGATTTTTACACTTTTTATTTATCACCCAAAGTATCAAGACCATTGAAACTTGTCATAGTTTCCAATGTCTTTGGACTTTCTGATGGGTAGCACTGATGTTCCGCTCTACCTTCATTATTAGAACTACATGTTGCAGAGAGTTTATCTGTTGAAAATAGACAAATTATCCAAACGCAGGCTGACACTAACCTTTCTTCCCTCTTGACTGTCAAGCTTTCCTGTTCCTGACTTTCACAAACCCATCGCTTTGCTGGGGTCAGATGAATTTAAGCCAATCTAATCAGGCTGCCTCTAGAAGGCTGCCTTTTGCTCCCAAAGTCTTCTCCTTCCTTTGCATTGGTTCCAATGCTCATGCAGTCGCTTGATGAGACAGACCAGATCAAAAAATTACATTTCTTGGGTCTTTGCAAGTTAATTTTGATCCAGAGCCAATAATTTGCCAGAAATCTTCAGACAGTGGAACAAGCATCAGCGCTGGTGACAAAGGTGTCACGAAGATGCATTCCCGGACTGGCTGCTCTCTCAGACTGCTGCATAGATGACTGCAAAATACCCTCCACATATGGAGGTAATCAAGGCAGAAAAGGCTAAAGGAAAAGCCAGAGGAGCGCCAAGACTTCTTTATGCATCATAGAAGAGCACAACACAGCATGTGCCCAATTTTAAAAGTGGCCTGTGAGTAAAATAATGACTCCTCCAAGTGTTTTAAATAGAAATTGGCTACAGCTTTATTCAAAGACTTTCATCAGGCCACTGGTATTTGTCATACTGTTTTATTCAACTGAGAAAGAGAGGGTTTCAACTGTATTTTCCACTGCTAAGACATATAATATCCAACCAGGAGCTGAATAAAGTAAATGTCCAGGTAAGGAAACCTGGACTGTCTGTAGTATTCCTAGGGCTTTGAGAGCAGAACGCAAATTAAGCAGAGAGAGCAAGCATGCATTGCAATTATACAAATAATTTCTATAATTCACTGATTTTCTGGCCATGGTTTCTAACCACACTACATCTATGACATTAATCTTTCTTTAATCACTTAAGTGCTGATACAATGAGATTTAGCAAGCAGGTAGCTATGCAGCACTGCCAGATCTGATGATAAAAGCAGAAATTGCTTAAGTGATGTGTAATAAGCAGCATCAGGAGAGAACTGTGGGCACAGCTCTGACCCACAACTCCTCCGTGGCCATAGGCAGGCAGCATTTGCTTTCTGCCTCAGCTTCCCCCACCTACAGAGACAGTCAGTAACATCAGCTAGAGCCTACAGAGCTTATACGTGTACATGGCTTGAGACACAAGTTGTGACAAATGTTAATCTCTCAGGTACATTCACGGGCAACTAAAGGACCAAGGAGTTTTGTTAAAAGCAAATCCAGTCTCATCCCATTGCTGAAAGTCTTGCCACTCAGCTTGGATTTTGCTCTGTACTGCAACTTCTGATTAATTTACTAAGCTAATTAAGAAACATGAAGATGCTTAGTGAAATCCGCATGAGTCAGTGAACATAGAATGAGCTCCTGGGAGCCCACGTGATTGACTGACTACGTAGAATAGCACTGGAAGAAATGCCTGAAATACTGATTCTCTCACAGTACCTTGACCATTCCTTGAAAAAGATATGGAAAAAAATTTTCACCCTTGGACCTGAGGCATTTATATATTTAGAGCAAGGGCCTCAAGAATATTGCCATAAAGTTCAAACTAGAGATGAAAACATCTAACAAAGTTCAACATCTGCTCTGGTCACTACAGGGGGTCTTGTCTACATAAAGAGTTTTGCTATATGAATAGAGATGTACCCACTCCACTCTCACATGCCACTTCCCCACAGATACACAGGCTGAAGAAATGGGCTGACAGGAACTTTATGAAGTTCAATAAATGCAAATACAAAGTCATGAACCTGGTACAAAATAACCCCTATGCATTAGTACTGGGGACTGACTGGCTGGGTCTGCAGAAAAGGACTCTACGATCCTGGTGAACAAGCTACACAAGTCAGCAGTGTGTCCTTCCAGCAACGAAAGCTAACTGCATACTGACTACATTAGTACATGTGCAGCTAGCAGGTCAAGGGAAGGGATTATTCCCCTCTATTTGGCACTTGTGAGACCACATCTTGAGTACTTGTGTCCAGTTTGGGGTTCTCCAGTACAAGAAAGACACTAACAAACTAAAGCAATTCCAGTGGATGAATGCTGAAATGGTCTGGGGCTGGAGCGCACAATGCACAAGGAAAAGCGGAGGGAGCTGCATTGGTTCAGTCTTGTAAAGAAAAAGCTAAAAGGGGGTGGGTGGGGTGTCTTAAATGTCTAAGTACCTCATAGTAGTCTACAGAGAAGACAAAGCTAGATTCTTCTTGGAGCTAAATACTGATGGGACAAGAGGCAACGTACACAAGTTCAAAAATCTAAACTCTCTTTAAGTAAGGAAAACTTGTTCCTCATGAGGGTGGTCAAACACTGGAACAGGGGCCCAGAGGGGCTATGAAATCTCCATCTTTGGAGGCATTCAAGACTCAGTGACCTGAGTCAACTTCAAAGGTAGTCTGCTCCAAAGAGGGGGTTGAAGAGATGGCCTCCAGAAGTCCCTTCCTAAATTACCCTGTGATTCTAAGAGACTTTGAAAGGAGGCCTGAGTGAAATCCCAGCCCAAACTTCATTTCTGACATTTCATTCCTGAATTTCTGCTTAGGAACCTAAACAAATTGCAAAATTTTCAGTATATAAGAATAATATGTAAAGATAGCAAGTAAGTTTTACTGATCTGGAATGCCACAATACGGCCTTGTATGTGACCAAAAGTAATAGCAAAATGACACTACCAGCCAGACTATGCTGCTGAAAATTATAATACTGCTGGCATAGCTTTAAAGTAAAAGAGGGATCTCAGGAAGTAAGTTGTCCAACAGCAGAGGTGTAACTCAGCAGTGAGCAACAAGCTATTATGTGTCATGTATAAGCTTGTATCGTGAATAACCAACTAGAGATGCCTCTACTTCTGCAGAAGGAGGTTTATGAACTTAGTAACTAGGAAGATTTGCATGTGTTCTTTCCCCCACACCAGAAGCAGATCTCACTCAAGACCGTCAGTTTCCTTTTATTAACAAAAAATTAGTGCTAAATCAAAGCTATGGTAGACATTTATAAAACGGAAGATTCCTGTTAAGTCATTTTGCGGTTAAACTAGAATCGTGCTAGTCCATTTTTGTTAAAACCAGTAATCTGAGTCCATTTGCTGTTGGCGAGTGCCCTGGAACATTAAGCTATAGCCTGTTTAATATGCCTACAATGACACAGAGAAAAATCCCAGGAGGTATTTAGCTGCCTCTGAATTTGCTAATGATCTGTGCTTCTGAAAAATCTCCCAGTTTACTCTTATGCAACTGTTTTGGTTTTGACTGATTTCTACAAAGGTAAACAATTTGGTCTGTCAGCAAGATTCACAGCTTCAACAATACATTATGCAAAACAATCAATTTTAAAATGTGTTGTATAATTTAACCATTAAAACCAACTCCCTCTAGAACAGCATTAGCTTGCAAGCAATTATACCTAAGTAACAAGTGTTTTCCTAAATTTCTTTTCTGCAGCACAGTTCAAGGACATTAAATCTCTCTTCTATTAGCAGAAATTTGCATTCATGTTGTTTGCTTTTGCATTTTGATTATTTTCAGTGGGGAAGTCAGACTGCTACTTTGTCCACCACCACCACTAACTGGTGTATGCTGCCTTTGGGTTCACAACAGAAGACCATTCACAGAATCAAGAGAAACCTAAAACTTCTGCACAAACATAATCTAGATTTAGACCAGACTAGGCTTTTTAGATCCTGCTCTTTTCAGCAGCAAAACGCACAGTTTTTTAATAAGTATTTGGGAAGGGAACCCAATAACTAACATTCATTTAATACAGCCACATGAAACTCAACCAGATCCTCAAGGAAACGAGTGAAAGTATCAGCGCAACCAAAGGGAATACAGTGATTCTTCACCTTTAAACCAGAAAGCCTACAGTCTCATTCAAACATTAACTAGAAACCACATCAGCCTTCACAGGAAAATGAAAAAGTAGCACTTTAAATAGCTTCTTTGTGTTAAAGCCCATTTTAGTGGAAGGACACCAAAAAAAGTAAAAATTAGGGAGAGTTTCAGAATGACTTCCTGACAGTTAGTTGTATTTGTAAGGAATACTTTCCCAAGGGAAATGGCAGAAGCTTAGTTACTTGCAACTTTGAAAACTCGACTGGATGAAGCTGCTAGAAAGGAAGGATTCAATAATTATCCGCTGCCCTGTGGCAGATAGAAGTGATAAGCTATCATTTTCCATCTCCAGCAGCCTATCACCTGGTGTAGGCACTCCAACTTAACTGTTGCTGCCTACCCTTCAATCCATTCTAGTCAGACCTTGGTGAGAAGCACACTGTCAAACTTAATTAACTTTGCTGCTGGTTCTAAGAGTGACAGTGTAGCTCTAGAAAGCTGCTGCCTGCTGCAGCTTTACATGTAACTGAACTGAACCTGGCAACAAACTCAGATCAGAAGCTGAGAAGTCACCATGGGTCCATAAGTAAAAGACATTAGCTGGGAACCAGAAATATCTTTGAGAGTAAGGACAAAGGTCATTTCAACTTAGAGCTCTGCTATCAAAGTGGAAATCTTAGGGAAGATCAGGAGAGGTGAGAACACTTAGGGAAAACTATTACCAGATGTAAGCAGGCAGCAAGAGTGAAACTAAAGAGCAGACAGGAAAAGTTTCAGAAACTCCTTGAACATTAGTAATGATTCCCTTGCCATGGACAGTGTGCAAATGCTTCCCAGTCATGCAGTCCTCATCGGGTAGGGAATTTGGGCTGGATATGGCTGGGACTGACAATAACCAGGGTCCACAGGAGTATAAAATACACACCACTAGCTGGGCTGCTCTCAGTGTTGGCCAGAACATCTGACTTCAGCCTGGTAAATGGTCAAACACAAGCTGCTTCCCAAAACTGGAAGCTAATGCCCTAGAGAAGCATCTGCTGGATCCGAAGTAGCAGAGGATGAGATGGAAAATGTAACGCTTGAGAGAGAGAACTCTCCCAAAAGCAAAGTGTTTTTTGACACCCCTCTAAGGCCCTAACCCGAGTACAAGGTTGTGATATCAGGACACTGGTGGCTTGAGATAAGAAACAGGCTGGAGGTTTAAAAAACAAATCCAGGAAGCTCTTCAGGGAGTGCAGCAAACCAAAGGTGATAGAAGAGGTGGCAACAATGAGAAAAGAAAACATTTGAGTCTGGAGAGAGACCTATCACTATTTGGGCTAATGCAGAACAAAAAATTCAGATAAAATTTAAGGCAAGCAAACAGAATACTGAAGTCATTCTTGGTCATGGTTCAAGCCTTCCACGCTAGATTCAAAAGATACTGAAGTGTGATTTACGCTGATGTGGTTTCCTCTCTGCCTTTACTTCCCAAGGCAAGTAATGACCTTTTGGAAAGCAGTGTAAGAAATGCATCCCCTTACTGACTTGCACCTCCACACCATGGTCAACGAGGATTTTTTCTTAGTGTTCAAGGACCCTAAAAAGGAGTCATGCTAATTTAATTACTTCCCTGTTTGTTCAAGATTGTCCCTCCCCACTGATTTCAGCATTCCTTCAGGGATGAAGAGCGGGCACCAGCCAGCAAAATTGCAGCCAGCAGAGGGAGCGCAAAACCTTGGGTTTGCTAAACTCAAAGCTCCAGGTCCTCCCCAGACCTCAGTCCAGCAGCGAGCAGATGGAGAAGAGAGGTCCTGGATTCTGGCATCAGTGGGGTCTGGGTGCTGGCCTGCTGCTGAAGCCGGGCAGATCTCCTTTGAGAGATGTATACTTCAGCGTGGGAGTCCACAGCAATGATCAACATCTGCCATGGCCTGTTGAGTGGCTCCTTCTGTAGCTTTGCATTGCTGCTATGAATTCTGCCCACCCCACCTTCCTCTCTCTCCCCTACCCTGGGGGGTGGGACAAATTCTTGAGCCTGTCATAAGGGTGCAGGAGAGAAACTGTCACCTTATCAGCCTCCTCCATCACTCCACCTAGCAGGCTGCTTCCGCTAACCAACAGTTAATCCACTAAATATAAACATCTCTTGATGATCTTGTTTTTGAGCAACAAAAATAGAAGTTGACCCAAAACAACAATGAACTTGAAGGACTTTGATATTCAGGTAACCAAAACACAACACCAACAGAAACAACAGCCTTGTTCTGTACCATCATAGCCAAAAATCCTACCGATCTAATCTTCCCTCCCTCAATTCCTAGAACAAACTGAGTTTAATTTGGGGAGTTCCTAGAGTTTGGCATCTACACCATGAGATTTTAAATCCAACAAAGGTAAAGTACTAGAAGGCACAAGAGAAACATGTTTGGACATTAGGAGGAGGTTAGCTGAGGCCAGTGTGCTTACATAAGACCTAAACCGTTCTGAGAGCAAAGCGTATGAGCCGAAAATGAAGAGCAGCATCTTGNGGTGTTTCTTTTTTTTTTTTTTTTTTTTTACCATCATCAGCTCCTGTAGTTACTTTCAACTCACTATTTAGGACATAAATTTAAAAGGGTTCTTGTGTTACCAACATCTTAGATCATTAATATTCCATTTTAATGACATGTTTTACTTCAGGCCATTTATATCACATGCAGTTTGCAATTCCAGCAGCTCAAAACCCCAGCTGGTCAAAGGCACCATCAGATTTTTCAAGCTCAGTGCAAGGCTTTCTCATTTATATTGTGGCAGGAGCCAGGGGAAGCTTAACAAAAAGCCACCCTGTTAACTTTCTAAATTGGTGACAACATCCTTCACCCAGCAGGATTTATACAACCTGAGAACCACTTACATGTGTGTGCTTTCACAGTGAGGGAAGCCATGGGATAAACATGCCTGTAAACACAACTAGCACCAGTGACCTTGACTTCACCTGAGCGCAGGATCAGGGCCACGTGAGCACTTGTGCTCTGATGCTGCACATTTGTTTCTCTGAAATGTAACGCATGGCACACCAATTCACACACCACGCTGGGGCAGCCGCCACTACAGACCAACTTCCAATCGCTTCAGCAGAAAATGAAGGATACCACAGCAATTTGAAGACACAAGAAACACAACTTTTCTTGCATTAGCTTTTTGTTTGGGTAGGTCCCACAAGGTGTAACGGTGCAAGAACAGCTGCCACAGAACTGTGTTTCACACTGTCAACAAATTCAATGGGAAGTGGGCAATATCCTCTTGCTTGAAAGCAACTTTTTAAAGACTAAAGGTATGGCACATCTAATCATAGCAAAGTGTCACGACAGATCCAAAGCCAGATCAGAGAACCTCAACTGGAGCAACCATTTCCAACCTTCTGAAGCCACCAGCAGCAACTTCACTTTGCTTTGGTGCAATTTTAGCTAACGGCACAGAGCAGAGCTGAATCCTGGACCCATGCCTCTTCATCAGGAACACATACAGATCAACAGTTATGGATATGGGGCGGGGGGGGATCATTTAAGCCACCCAAAAACGTGCTGAATTGTCTGACACAACAGCAAACAGACAGAAGAGCACCTGTGATTTCAGAACTGGGCATTGCAGATACTTAACTGCCTGCAAACTGCAGGGGTTTTTGCAAAATACTAATACAATAATGTATGGGGGGGGGAAATCCATGATTTTGCATTTTGCTAAGGATTTAAGTAGATTTTATCTTGATGACGTGTTACTTTAAAAGCCTATCATGCAAAGAGACCAAAGGAACTAGTTAAATGCTGACTCAGCATCTCCAGGAAAAGGAAATATCACAGTAAACTGCCTGGTTTGAAAGAGTGACAATACTGATGGTATATTTGAATGCATTCTTAATATTATTGAAGAACAGATGTAGAATGACTGGCTTTGTTCCTAGGAGTTTTCAATTACGTGTATATGTAAGATTTTCAGGTGAACTGGTAATACAACATGATCTTTCCACCCACACAAGGCAAGATTAATTTTCCAAAAATGGTATTACTGGGTCAGATTTTAGAAATGGAGACTTCAAAGATCAATCTCTGTGGCAATTACAATATGAATATTTTTAATTACTGACATTATAAGCAACTTTTTAAAGTTTCCATTTTTAAGAACCATCTAATTAGTGTTTCTAATTAGGGCAGGCCACCCTGCATAGCCCTCCGGTAGGCTGAGCTTGCCCAGAGCTCTTGAAGTAGGAAGCAAACCTCCCAGATAAGACACTAAGCCTTGCTCCTTCAGCAACAGCCACTGGAGAAAACTGGAGATAAGGTAAAGAGGTAGCCTTGCCCCTTGAGCAACAAAACACTGGAGATAAAATGAAGAAGAGAAAAGGAGTCTAAAGCAGGAGACTGAATTTGTGAACTTGCCACCACTGGTTTTGCTGTGATGAAGAGTTCCTTTACTCCAGAAGACTAAGCTTCAACAGGATCTACCCAGATCATGAAGAAAATCAGTTTGGAACTGAGACCAGAGTCTATAACGAGTAACCAACAGCAGCTGCCTTTCATAGGTCTACTTTACTATTCTTTTAAGTGACTCCTTAATTTATTCCAGGTGAACCTGTCTCCAAATTTTAAATACTGTGGCAAAATATTTTATTATCACAACTTTCCTAACCCAATGACAGAGAAATTAAGCATGGCATTTGAGGAAGCAAGACAACAATAAAAAGAATTAGTGGAATGGCTGCTCATTGTTTTGTTTTAAAATTCAGGCCAAAATGATTTCACATAAATCAGGGTAGCTCAACAGCTTTCCAAACTGCTGGGTGTGAATGACAGGATGACATGTGACTCACACCTACATTACAACATTATTCAAATTCTTCTTGTCAAATACTTACCATAAAGTGACGTGGTATTTTAGTGACATAACAGGAATTCTGCCAGGATGGTATTTCTTTCATGATCTGCCTGTTTAACTCAGGGAAGGTGTAGAGGAGCCAACCCTGTTCTCTTTGGTACTCTGCAGAAGTCTCTATCATTATTTTAGCCCCATCCAAAATGAATCTGAACGTATTTGCTTCCAAATGACCTAAGTACTTAGCTTTAACATCACTGACTTCTGGGACTTTGATTATTTTGACAATTTTACTCCAGAACAAGCTTTGTGGCGTAGCTTCTCATAAGGAACAGGGCTTTTGATCTAAGCAGAACACTTTTTTCATTCAATCTCCTCTGGCAAGGGACAGATCTCTATTGTCTCTTTAAGACGGTTCACCTTGTTTGTAAATGTGTGCATCAGAGATCTCTCTGATTTTATCTAAGCCTAGGCTCCCATACTTTTCTGCTAACACCATGTAACAGCATTGCATCAAGGTACCTCAGGACAGCAAGAGCTCACAAGGATCTATCTGAATAATCTGCTACGTACAGCTACAATCCACTCACCTGATGTACCCAACTCCTTCTGCAACACTCTGATGAGAGTTACAATAAAGCACAACTCCCCTAGCTAGGGAAACAACCTCAATTACCATGGTTGAACCCACTGGCACAGGTCAAATTAGCTTCCCTTGTGAGGGCAGAGGGTGAATTAAAACTCAAGCAATCCACACAGCTTTGCCCAGAAATCTGTGCCCGCACTACAAGCGCTCGAACAGTGCACAATACCAGCATCCCCGCATCCCTAAAACCTTCTGGCCATGGAAGTGGCCTCACACCAATGGTGTCCTATTGTCGTGACTTCGGCCTTGCATTTGTTTGTTTTTAGCTAGGATTAGGCTGAATTCTTCTATGTCCCCATAACCACTAAAGTAAACCACCTCTAACTTCTGCTAGAAAAGACATGGGCAACTAGGTCACACAACATCTATATGCACACTTCACTCTTATTTTCCATGACCGCTTGTAAATCCAAACATTCTGGGTATGTCCATACAAAAACATCAACACGAACCCCAACCAGAAAACCAGTCTACTAGGCTCTGAGGACTTGCCCTTAAATCTATAGTATAAACAACTGTATTTATCTAGCATATTAACAATACCAAAACGGATGTGTGTCGCTGTGTGTGATTCACAGGAGAATATCCAAGGATGGGGCATGAGAGAGTTTGGAAAAGCTAAAGATTCACAGACATACACAGACATATATATATATATATATATATATATATATATATATAGTGTATGGGGCTTTTGTTGTTTGGATTTTTTTTAAACAGATGGGTCTAACATTTTGTATCTTTCCCCAGTGCAATACCCTTACTTTCCCCTGTTGATCTCCTACTGCAACAGCAACACATCTGCACCTTTCCCCCCAGGCCCTTTCTTGGGGCCCACAATGCTCTTGGGCTTCTTCCTGCATCTTCTGCCTCTTCAGGAAAGGTCCCTCCACAAATGCAGCTACTGGCCAGGTGATGCTGCCTTCACAGAACAGGTCAAGGCTGAGCTCTCATCTCTACCTCAGAGAGAGCAATAGGAAAAATGTCCTCTTTTACCCATACATCACGCTTTTATGAAACTTAAAGAAACATGGTTATTTCTGACTTTTCTAACTCAATGACTTTCAAAGCTATGGAGGACTAGGACAGGTAAGGAAAAAAATAAAAAACAAACTGACAAAAAACAAAACAACAAAAAAAAAGCCAACCAAACAAAAAAACCAACCAGACCAAAAAAAACCACAAATCCCCCCCCCAAGCAACCTCCCCCACAACAGTAACAGTGCAGACCCTAGGCCAGCCCCCCAAATGACAGGAAACAACAAACTTCAAGATATTACCATAATTTCCACTTGCAGGAAAAAGGTTGTCAATTCTTCATGACAAAGTAAAGAAAAAAAACCCAAATTTGCTAGAAAGCCAGGAGTAAAAGTGATTATATAAATCTCTACTTTATACTGCGCACAATTTATGTACTTGAAACACCCTCAAATACACACTTAGTCTAAATAAGATGGATTACATATCATCTACTGCTCTGCATCTTTACGCACATCAGGTTAATCCATGCGAAGGTCCCCATCCTTCCAGGCCTTGCAGAAGCCAGGAGTCTGGCTACGCACACTGCATTGCTGTCCTTACAAGGGTTAGACAAACACACCAGCAAACCCTGGCGAAAAGGAAATGCATTTTGAGTTCACAGTGAGGCTATCACTTGGCTATTTCTGTAGCGCCTGCATCTAAAAAAAGATCCAGTTCACACAAGTAGCTATTTTACCTTACTGTCCCACAAGATCTAAATGCATTTTTTCCGATTACACTTTCCCACCATAAAATACACAACAAAATGTGACAAATATTTTTAAATACTGCTATGAAAGTATTTTGCTTATATATAGAAACATGAGTATATATGGAAACATACAAACCTCCGTGTTTATATATAGATGTCTCCTCACTGTATAACTAATATTAGTTAATGGAACTCAAATCATACACACACACACAAAAAAAATGAATTAAAGTTCCAGTGAGCTTTGCCATAAAGTAGACAAAGCAGAAAAAAACCTCTTGGATTTTTTATAATCTCTGTATGAAACACTGAATAGTAAATTCCCTTGAGAACTTCTCTGACACAAGAAACACACAACAAAATAAACAAACTAGGAGACAAGTCCAAGAGTCTCACTGAAGAGACATCTAGCCCACATCTTTTTTTTTTTTTTCTCCACTCCAGCAAAATCTCAGTCAGGTACCACAAAAGAGGCGCAAAGAGGTCTTCTTGGGACCTAAAGCCCATCTCTGGGGGAACAAAAGTCCATCAGTTTCACTAAGGTCCTGGGCATTTAAAGCTCTTTTAGAGGAAACATTTCAAATATGTACCACAACTGCTATCCTTGTGAGAGTGCTCCATGCTATAATGCCCCTTCTATATGAAAGAAATATACTTTGATAATTACATGAAGGTGATAAAAGTTATTCAGAAGACTTATCTGTACAAGTCTGAGGGGTTTGACTTTTACTCTCTAATTACTCCTCCATGGTTTGGTGTCCCAAACACCACATTTCTTGCATTTAATCAAAAGATAAATGCAAAACTGACTTATCTGTTTCAGTGTTTAAGCTGAGGGAAACAAATCAAGCAGAAAATAAACAAAACAAGCAGAAAATATCAGACACATTTTTTTAACAGATGAAATTTAAATACTTTTTCCATGCCCCCAGGGGAATAAGTAAAATGGATGAAGAATACCCCCCCCTTTTTTTTTAAGCAAACAACTCTCAATCCCATCCGATCACATCTGTTCAAGCACTGTTCTAAACCATGAGTCTCCATCCACAGCACTTTATAGTATAGTACTTTAAACTGCCACAGGAGCCTGTTTTAACATCCAACCATACATTCCTGCTTGAATGCCTTCTTTGATGAGTACAGAACCCTGGTTTTCATGAAAAGGAGAGTTTTCAGCAATAAAGGCCAGGTACTTTTGTAGCAGTTTCACAACAATTACCATCAATAAAAAGAACCCTTAGATGACCGGGACAATAAATATTTAAAGGTTTTTTCTAAAATACAGTGAAGCTACTGAAATAATGTCATATCCAGCCCTGTGTCTCAGGGTTACAACTTTGTGTAATGTGCTGGAGCCAACCAGACAAAGCAACCAAGAAGGGGTCTAAATGGGGAAAGGTTGGAGTAGGTACTGTCTGTAGAGCTTAGAGGAGAGCCTCACATGATAGTTGTGTATAGCAGGAGATGGCTTTCCGGAAATGAAGATTAATTACTCTCAGGAATAGAATTTGCCTCCTCTCAATCTTTAAACGCTGGTGGCATCTCACTTGCTTACTTCCGTGGCAACTGGAAACTGTTGATGCTAAGCTCTGTCTTCTCTCCTGCCCTGTAACTCCTGTTGCATCAAACACCCAGAAAAGCAAATGGGACCAAGGATGAATAAATTCAATTGCTGAACTGAAGCAGTAAAATTTCAACATTTTCTTACAAAAACTTCACAGATCTCTGTCCCACTTCACAATATCATCACCTTCTTGCTGGCTGAAAATTAGCAACTATATAATAGATTCAGCCTTACGGTACAAGGGAAGTGTACCACACTGATCTAGAACAAGAGTAGATCACAGAGTGGTGACCACACTGTGACCACAGAACAAGACTAGTTCAAGATCCTGGGACCAAAAACTCCAAATCTACCCAGCTTGACAGGAACACCAAGTTCTTTTACAACCACAAGTGATCAGGAGCTCAGATCTATTATTCATTGAGATGATGACATGTCTGGCAGAACAACAGCTCTTGGCCGGACAGCAAAATATTTATGTAGTGTAACAACTCAAAGGAAATTATTTGCCAAATTGACTGCAACAATAGTCTTCAACCTTTTTCAATTTGTGGACTGCTAAAAATGCTCAGTGGGAATGCAGAACTCTGTACAGCTGAGCTCTCTACTGACAAGAGGCTTATTGTTTTTAAGATACCTTTTATTGAGACGTCAGAAATAGTCCTTGGACGCAAGCTAAAAAAAAAAAAAAAAAAAAAATCACCAGACCACATTGTTTTCTGGAAGTTTTTCATCCAAATATTAAGCAATCTTCCTTACTGTATACAATAACCAAGCCTGAAATCAAATTGTTACAGGTCCCTTCAAAATAAAGATATGCTTCCTAGTGACATTAGCAAGAGCTTACATGACAAATACGGAGACCAACCACCCCATAGTAAAGTGGTCAAATGACAGAGGGAGGGCACAGTGCGGTGTATGACTGAGCAGAGTGCCCCAGGCTCCTCCGGGCAGAAAGCAAGAGCAGATGCAACCCTGGGAGGGACCCTGAGCGCTGGATCCCACATGGGTGTATTTCTAAGGAAAGCTGAAGCTGAAATTAGTGTTTGGCGACAGTGGTTTTTTTAAAGGCAGCATTTAGAGACTTATCAACAGAAACAAAATATAGGCAAGGGGGAAGAGAAGGAAAGGGAAGAACTCTGGGAATTGCAAATGACATTCATGTTATTTCCACTGTGGTAGCACTTGAATCAGTGCTCAAACCACCATCTCTGCGCCAGCTCAGACTACCTAGTAATTTGCCTGCTCCTGTACAGTAACCCACAGTGGGAGCCATGACAACATGGGGATAAGAGAGGCCAGTGTACCTCAGCCTCACTGGGGGCAAGGGGGGAGGAGGTGGAAGGACCTGGGAGATGATGGCAGGGACAGGATGACTGTCTCAAGCACTGATGTGTTTTGTCAGATGTACTGCTTCAGTAGGTACAAATATTGGTACATTGGCCTGGTGGTCTGGCCATTGCGAAATGGCTGTTTCCTGTGGGTGTCACAACAGAGATGATCTGAGGGGAATGCTTTGCAGATAATGCTAGGAAACGTTTTTCAGGCAAAAGGAGCAGTGTGAAAGAGCTCGTGGCAGAAAGTGCAGCTGAGGTCGACACCGCTCTAGATGTGCAGGGGCAAGATATTTAAAAGGTACAAGAACAAGCAGGGAGCTCTTGCCCACCCTGCATCTTGCCTGTGATGGCAAGACCTCAGTTCCCACCCTCAGTCATGTGCCTTAAATTCCTCACTGCATTAGAGGCAGCATCACACTCTACCCTCACGCTTCCCGCTTTAACACCTTGCTATGAAACACCCTTTCAAAAATCAAAACTGAGAACAGTTCCTTCTCCCCTTGCAATGGGACTGAGCCAACCTCTGAAGTGAGGTCCAAATCTTTAACCAAGAACAACCATTGATCTGCAAGCAAATATTATAGAAATTTCTTCATCAAAGATGGAGCAAGATGCATTTTCAAAACACCAGGGCTAGTGAAACTTGATTAGCAGATGAGGTCTGAAGGAAGATGGTGGTGCTTCTGGAAATAGGTTAAAAAATGGCATGGGAAAACACAGATGGTAAGAAAGTAGCTTGAGAAAGAGATTTCACTGATCTGACAGAAGAAAAAGACATCTTAGAGCAGCCTACTGTTCTCAAAGGAGATAGGGAATAACTTCATATGTTTAAGGGATTATGAAATGGTGACTGCAATGAAAATGTGCAAACCTAAGGTAGAAAGAATAGCATGCATACAAGTGAAATGATCATAAGTGCTAATATCGGTGTGTGAGTTACACCAGAGGATGAGCAAAGAAAGTACCAAGAAGGCAGGCAAAAGCATGCTAAGACAAGAAGGTACAACTGCTGTAGCAGTTATTTGCTGAAGCAAATAAGATACTCCAGAAACAAGAGTGGAGTTTGTGCACAGAAATCCCCCCAGTCATATGAGTGAGTTGCCCAGGGGGTTACACTAAGCTGTTCGTGAGAAAGTCTCCTGAACCCTGTGAACAATGAAAGCAGCCCTTTTTCCATCCATCTCTCCCAGAGTATTTAAAGATTTGAATTTTCCCATATAATTTTTGGTTCGTCTCTCTCTTCCTATAAATAGAGAAGCAGCAGTGCATCCATCTCTTCTTCATCTTTTTTGGTGGTCTAGCATTACACACATGCTGGAATGTTTTTCTAGTAAACGATAAGTGATGGGAAACAAGTCAAAGACAAAGGACAAGAGACCTTGAGCTCAGACAAGTAAGAGAGATGGGAGCCTTCTCCTCTTTCCCAAGAGGCAGGTATCTTTTCTCTGGACCAAAGGGTTTTGTTTTGGAAACAAACGTATCTATTTCTGTCACTTCCTTTAGGCATGGAGTCTTAGTGGGGCTGATAGTAAGACTGACTACAGTGTCTGAGAATGACAATTTGGCCCCTAAAAGAAAGCATTTCTAACCTAAATATGAAACCCAAAGGAAACATACCCCTGCTGCTAAGCACACGTCTCGGTGGACTAACGCTGTGATCTGTGCTCTGCTCCCAGAGCCTTTACTTTAATCCAAAGTCCAATAATCGAGTTAGCGCTTTGCGAGGAGAGCTAAAGCCCCTGGGGTTTCTGCCGAGTGGCCGGCCGATGGAGAGGCTGAGCTGAACATCAGCAGGTGGTCCGGCTGCCATGGGAAAACAAGCGTGGTGTGGGCAGCCGGACAGCTGAGCGAGGAGCTGCAGAAACGCCTGTAGCTCTACCCTGACCCATAGGAGGTCAACCACACCACTGGATGTTCCCAAGAAAAACAAAAACATGAACAGAAGAGGAAGGGTGATCCATGGCAAAGGTAGAAAAAGCCCAGACCAGGCAGTTTGGCCTTGGAAGTTGATTCCAAAGTCAACAAAGCCCACTTCTGTACTGATATGCTTCAGCACAACATGAAGGCAGTGTAGGTATCTCAAGCTGCAGCCCTGATGTACCACTGCAGCGATGAACAGGACAAGCCTGCCACACTAAAACAACGTCTCTGATAGATGGGGAAGGAGCTGGGGAGAGCAGCGGGGGCAGGGAAGCTAATGAATTCCAGAAGATCACGGTCTTCCATCCCTGCTTAAAAATAGGAACTGCGGTCAGGGGTTTGAGACAGAGAGAGTCAAACCTCAGCATTTGGATCCAGATTTTGAAACCACAAGAGGTCAGAGTTAATTGATGGTTGGTCATTCGGAGGTCCTGGGACAACTGAAGAATCAACAACGTGCTGTAAAGTCTTGTTGAACTTAGGCTCCTATCTCCCATCTGAAAGACGTAACAACATCCCTGGAAACAGCAGCCCTGACCAGCATCCTTCCTAGGCTTACCTGCTCAACACCTGGGGAAATGAGCAAGTTGTCAAATAGCAGCAGGGTCAGGCAGAGCCTGGTCGCAAGAGCTGCAAGAGGGAACAGCTTTCCAAGTAGGCAGCAGTGGGCAGGTTCTTGTGGACCCGGCAGGGCTGCTGTCTCTGGGATAGCCTAATCCACTAACAGGTAAATCCCCTCCACAAAACATTCCTTCCTGCCTGAAAAGACTTATTTGGCAACCAAAGCCCCCTGCTTTAAAGTAAGAGCTGGGGAGGAATGTGACCTGTGGCTCCTGATGGGAGAAGGCCCCAGCACATGGAGTACCAGGCTGAAAGCCACCCAAGCCTCAGCACGTGGCACTCTCCAGTGAACTGTCCCAACTCCATGTATGAGAGAATTTCTTGGCAGGTGAGACACCGGGCACTGAGATTTGGTGCTTGCTGTGCTCTTTAGATCCATGGACTAGATGACCTTTAAAGGTCCCTTCCAACCCAAGCTATTCTATGATTCTATATTGAAGGTGTCCCTGCTTATTGCAGGGAGGGTTGGGCTAGGTGACCTTTAAAGGTCTCTTCCAATCCAAACTATTCTATGATTCTATGATAAAGGACTATTCTCTCCAGGCAGCTTGATCTGCAGGAAGAAGGAATTCTGTTTGGTGGTTTTGGCAAACATCATCCCAAGCGTAAGGGTTTGGCCTGCTAACCCTGTTGAGGACAATGCAAAAGGGAACTCAGTGGCCTAAAATGAAAGGCAAGTGACACACTTCTGCTTTGGACCCTGCTTCAACATGCTCCTAGACATTGCTCATACACGGAGCAAAAGCCCATGCTAGGGTCTTCAGGCAAAGAAAGAGAGGGCATTACAACTGTGTTATTTATTGCGAGCTGGCCAGCCCTGGTATCCTCTCCTAGCTTATCAGTCCCTTTGTTCAGCTTTTGCTCTATGAAATACAAGTCCTGTCTAACACCACTAGGTTAGCAAACCAAACAACTCACATTTCACTAACTGAGATTACTGAGGAAGAGGAACAGATCCTCTCTCTTATCCACATTAGAGCAGCCAAAGTTTGGCACATACACTAAAACCAGGCAAAACAGAAAATGGTAGAAAATCCCACCTCGGCAAGTCATTTTTACCAGACAGTTTACCCCAAATGATGCAGAAAGATACCTTTAGTCTTTTAAGTTTTCCAATATTTCTCTTTGCAGCTTTCTAATCAGAGAAGTTTTGAATGCCGGGATATAATACACGGCACTGTAGCCATGCTGCTGTCCTTGAATGGAGATGTCTTACTCCCTGCCCAGAGATTCACAGAGGTAAAGAGACTGCAGACTGGTGTGGCATGTGCCCTGCATGATCATTCATTTATCACCCCAACTTTTACCAGCACGGGCATCAACTCAAAGGCAGAAGTGCACAGATCCGTCTTGCAAGATGTGTTGGTCAGTCATGATGGTTTTGTTTACGTGGAGTGATGGAACAGCCCCTTACCAATGCAAATGCGTGGTAAGAGTAGTCGCTAGACCTGCTGCTCCTTCTCAAATGTGCAGAGATAAGCTCTGTTATAAGACCTAAGTCAGTATAATTCAACTGTTTCCCTAAAAGAATGCTCACTCACTCAATTCCACATCTCATTTGTTAGTAGATGGCAACATGTTTTTCCCTGCTCCAACAAATGACATTTCTTAGGTGTTGAAAAACTGAAACAAAAGAAGTTTTAGATTCTGCATCATCACGGAAAAAAGATCATTGTTTTGACCCACCACTAAAATAGGTATGGAAAAGTATTATGGGGGGGTAAAGAACAAAAACGGAATTCTATAGTTATAAAAATATGAGGAGGACCCAAGGGTAGAAGTACCCATACAAATACTTACAACCAGCTATATTTCAGATCAATTACTTCTCTTTACACATACCAGAATTGTATGCTATTTTTGTATTACTGTTCCTCCAAAGGAGGACATGTGGTAAGCTTGCAGTTAACCACTACAAATAATTTCCTATATTATTTTAGTATCTGGGAGCACCAGACATGTACCAGAGGTGGTTACCATTTGCTCTGTTGTACACAGTAAGATGCAAGACCTTGTTCTCTAACATGCTGAAGGAACAACTAGGGCATATTTAGGATTGTCTGGCTTATGGGTAACTGCAGCTGCCAGAACCAGTGATTTAGAGCAAGACCTTTAGAGAGAAAACCCAAGCTATTGAGACAGAACCCCTTAGAGATCCAATTCAATCCACTACCATTGAGTTTGGCTTGGTTTTTCTGCTAAATTTTCAGGCTCACTTTTCTCTAACAGGATAGTACATACAGCTCCTGATTTTTTCCTCCCTGTTTTGGGGAATTTGAGCTGCATATGTATTTCCTGTCTTTATAATCCCCCACTGAAAATGGTCAGTACTGCTTGTCACAAGCCTATCACATGGGAAAAAAAAAAGGCACAGAGGAGGTGCAACCTCCACCTCCCAGCAACAGCAGTACTCACTGAAGAGGGATGAGAAGAGACAAAGGAAAAGGGAGCTCTACTTGAGGGCTTGCAGGTCACTTCTTCACTTTTACTGTAGGCAATAGCCAGGCTAAGAACTGTAGAGCTGCTCATGGTAAAGAACATATCTAAAGTAATAATAACAGTCACACTGCATTAAGGGGAAAGAAGAAGAGACAGAAATTAAACAAAGGAGAGAAAGACAAAATTAACAAAACCAGAAGCTCTTTCAGTTAGCTCCTCTTCTCAAAAAATAACCCATTCCCCAGGTAAATTGAGATAGCAAAAGAAAGCCTCTATTCTGCATGAGAGCAACAGCACAGTAGATCAACCAACACAAATGCTCACACATTCCCTTTAGGAGAATTAGAGTGACAGAGATTTTAAGCAAGAGTACATGTGCGTGTAAGTTTGCTTTCCAAATCCAATTTCCCTTCCGATCCCCTCATAGCTTTTCATCAGCAGTTTTCTATTTCTACTATGAAGGGCTCTAGTGCAATTATGCTCAGTTACTGAAAGCCTCTTTACTCTAATCCTCTTCTCAGCCTCACAAAGTAACAGCATCAACTGATACCTGTGAGCTTAGCCTCCTCCATGGGAAATACTCTATAGAGTTCACGGCAGAGAAAAACACCTTCATGATGTACCCATCTATGCCAGCTCCCCTGGTCACCTTACCAGTGCTAAATACCAGATCTTCTAACTGAGCCAAACCAAATTTTCAAGGCCAATACTCATAATTTTGGTATTTTAAAGAAGCAAGCTCCAAGCAAAAAACATGGGAAATCTCAACTTGTCATGAGGACACACACTGCTTTTTCTTTTTTTTTAGTATTTTAAACTATGTTGAAAATGAAGTTATTTGCCATGAGGCCAATGGGAAGGGGGTGCTGAAGAGGGGCACCGTGCTGTTTGTTACTTTTGGCATGGAGGTTGAAACCAGGCCCTAACATGCATAATTATGGGGTAGACTGAACTCTTCCCTGATGAGTTTTCATCAACCATGAAGCTAAATGCAAACAATTCTGATTCAAGCACTGAAATAGAGACAAGCAAAAGTTATAAGCACCTTGGAAGTCTTTTTGAGGGGTATTAGACCTAATGAACAACTGCAGTTTTCCCTTTAATTCAGAGAGTGCTGCAGGTTTTTAAGTCCAGCTGTTTAACCCCTGCAATGCACAGTGACCTTTTTATTTTCCATCGGCCTTGCAGTTTTCCAGCAGTTTGAGCTCATTTGGGCTAATTATCTCAACATGGAGCCACAAATGGAAAATGTTGCTGGTAAGTTGTTCCATTCACAGCCATTTAGTCTTGCACCGCTTGCGTCAAGGTGCGCTACCTGTTTTCCCCGTCTCCTTCAGCAGTGAGGCTTCAGACCTTGGGGCTGTTCTGCTCCCAGCGGTCATGCAGGCTCCTAGAAGAAGTCAGTGACCTTCCAGCCAGAGCACTCCATGCCACACATGGCGTCTGCATGTGTGCCTTCCCTTTGCAGCCTGCCCTGTGCTCATACTCAGGTGCAGGACACTGTGCCACAAGGCACAGGAAACCACACTGCCTGAGCCACCAAGGAATCTATACTCCTTGAATCTCACTATGGAGGAACGGCAGTCACTCCAGAGCCAAGATGTCACTCAGTTTCCATCATAAACCTAAGCTGACCCTTTCCTGATCCTGTCTTCCAAAAACCACTAATTTATAAAACATCCCATCAACAGGGAAATTGGTAGGTCTGACTTGGTAAAAAAGCCCTTTCCCATGCAGATCCCAAGTTAACTTGAAAACTGGCTTTCAAAAAAGAGTCTGTGCGCTCAAATATCTAATTGAGGATTTGGACCCAACTTTGTGAGATATGTCATTAAAACATAGAATCACTGATGTTTTAAACCAGTATTTCTAAGCCCTTTTTAAACTAAGATGGAAAACAAAACACCATGGCAATGCCTGCCTACCACTGACTGCTCAATACCAAGATTTCACTAAGGTGCAGTTTTGAGTAAACAGTATTACAGGTACCCTTGCCAGAGCAGTAACTTTTGGGTAATCTCGAGTGTCAAAAGAATAGATAGAAAATTATTTTTTATTTTATTTTCCTGGAAGCTGACAGTCTTCCTCTTTCTCCTGAAGAAACTGAATCAAAGCAAAAGCAGAATTCTGTCAACAGGAGACCTCCATTCCCACCCAAAGTGCTCCCACCTAATGTCTAGTCACCTTTACTTAGGGAGTAGAGGATTTCCCCAACTGCTTCTGCTTTTCCTTCCACAGAAGTGCAAAACTCCTCCCTTGGAAGCATCCGCTATCACAGACCTTAGGAGAGCTGAAAGGGAAAAGCAGGGACTCCAGAGCTATCTCCTTCAGCTAGCTGGTCCTGCAGAGGTCTGGAAAAACAAATGCTCAATTACCTCATAGGGTCCAAGGGAAATTCCTTAAGAGCTCTGAAAGGAACTTGTCTGAAGCCACCTCCCATTCTCCAGGAATGTCAGGCAGAAGAACATCTTGTTTAACGAAGACAAAATGTGCCAGCTCAGTACAGGTCCAGAGGACAGAGAGCAGGAGTCAAGCAAGGGGGAAGGATTGTCTTCTTCAACACATCAAACATTAAAAGGACAGGAAACTTGGGGTCCTAACAGCACCTGCCCAGGTACTTAACTCCATCCTCAGCATGAGGAAGGCCATTTCACTACTCAGAGCAATTGCATTTAATCAGCAGCCACACAACCTGAAACACCTTGATTCTAACTGCAGACCACAGAGGCTACTCTGCAGCCTTCTTTACACTTACACACTGTACACAAAATAAGATGACAAATTCCCTGTAAGACAAAGACTAAAAATGAAACAGTCATTTCCCAGGCCTTGTTAAGAGTCCTACCTCTCAAAGTGATGAGGGCATTTAATGCACTGCTTATCACACTGGGACCAACAGAACACTTTAAATCGCATTAGACTTAAAGCTAGCATATCTCTACAACAACGCTTCATGTGCCCATCAGAAGTTTGGAGGGCTTGCCTGAAAAGCTGTATACTTCTTGCTAGCAACAAATCTGTGAGATATGGGTAATATTTAACATGTGTTTTCAGAACCTCATATGCAAAGACAATAAACTGGAAAAGACAAAAAGCAGGCATCTGGGCAAATGAAAAAAATGGGCATGCTGCTTGGGAAGTACTGTCTTAACCTTCCTACATACCTATATATTTGAGGGGAAAAGGGAAGGGAAGATCTTTAGATGGTTGATATTCTCGAAAGAGAAACTCCATATGTCACCCATGGTTGCGAAGCAATTTTTATTTCCTGTGTTGCAGATGATCTCAGCTTACATTCTTCTTTATTTAGCATCTTCTATACTTGTGCCAGCAGCACCAAGTGGAAACTTTCTTCCCTGGGTTATTATACCCCTCAAATACCTACAAACAGCCCTCAGATGCCCACTCAGCATGGACCTGCAAGGTGAATCAAAGAAATGTGTGGGCTGTGTTCAGGCTCAACTATAGGAGCAATGCCACCGTCAGTACCACCAGTGCTGCAGGGCCACATGGGGCACACGAAGTATGTAGCCCTGTTTGCCAGTCTGTGACTAGCACATATATGGGGTTTCCCAGAGGATTTACATGCTTTTGCTACATTCACACCAGGCAGAGAAGTTAAATCTTAGCTACATCAGCATTTCACTTAAATCATCTACACAAAAATTTGCTAGTGAAACTATAAGTACTTAGGACTTTCAGTCTCATTTATCAACTCTGCAGCTCCTGACCACTTTTTGTTCTAGTTCAGGTTGGCTGTTGGACTTTCATGTACAGGGTATCCTGGGGCCAATGAGTAGCCCTGAGCCTAACAAGTACTGCTTGAGGATATGAGCACGGCTTTTCTCCACTAAAATCCAAGTGTGGATGTAATACAATGGCTGAGTGGGAAGCAGCAAGACATACTCTTTACCATCCCTATACCTACACAGTCATTCCAGTTTATGCCTTTCTGTGCTTCTTTAACTACTTCCCTACAGATGGCACTGTACCACTATCCAAAATACCCCTTCAGAAAAAAAAAAGCTTAAAACAACTTACATTCATGCTGAGCCACCAAAGAGGAGCTAAGTGACCAGCAAGGTTCCTGCTTTCTCATCCAGAAGGCAGAGTAAGAACAGCAGCATCAAACAGTGAGAGAGCACAAGGCTTTGTACATCCAACTTTCTCTACTGTAGACTAGGATGGGATCTAGTGAGAAGATGGGTCCTAATACATACAAATCCTTGTTCCATGTTTCCCTGAAGCATTTGGTCCCTACCACTGTTGAAGATGGGATGCTGGGTTGGACAGACCTTGGGTCTGACCTTGTCTGGCAATTCCTATGGGAGGCAACTGAGAAACCTCACAAGAAGCCAGTGCGTGTCCAAAGATTTACAATCAGGGCTGTGATGTCAGTAATTGGATAAATGCAATAAAATCTGCAGATTCCTTTTCCTCAGTCATGTGTGGTATTTCTGTTACTTTCTCTGCAACTGTTTTACATCCAATAAAAACACACTGAATAGAAAATACAGTAGTAGAAGTTACCCTTTGCTCTTGGTAAGAAGAATAATTCATTGGTTTGGCACTTCCCAAGGCATGCGTGAAATGGAAAAGTGCTTGGCTCAAACAGGCTCATAATTATTAGCAGCAAATTCAATCTATGGTGCATTTCACCAGCTGCTTCTTAATTTCATTGCCTCTCAGCTGCACAGATTTATGTGATGAGCATTTCATCATCACATCCTGTAACTACTGAAATCTTTTTGCTTTTGATTCACTATTCTCATTAGTTAAGGGCGAAACTTTATCCTTAGATGCACATACAGAATTTCTGCGACTTTCCAAACAGAATAATTATGGCTAAGGCTTTTAAGTGTTAAGCTCGAGACCTTTAAAGGAAAATACATTTCAGAAAGTACTAAAGGGACCCTTAGAATTACCTCTACCTCGCTGAATATCAGAGCATCACAGCCACTTAAATAACTCCTGCTGTTAAAATTGCTCTTAGTATCTGCATAAAAAGCAGCAGTTTCCTGAACAGTGCCTGTCTAGGCTGTGCAACAGGTTATTATGAAGTGGAAATACGACTATTATCTACTGAAACTACAGAAGAAAATGAGGATAAAAATGAAAATACTATGTGGTTAGGATTAAGAGAAATGCCTAAAAATTACAATCAGGGCTTCAGGTTCAATCACCAGAGAAGAAGACCTTTATCAGCATTGTGTCTGCAATATCAGCACTAGCTAAACTTCTGATCCTGTACTCAGAGCAAAATGAGGGGGGAAATGCTCACTCTGCCTCCACAGCTCTGAGATTACTCTTGATCAGAAATAACACTGCTTAGTTTTAAAAATCTAAAGACATCACAACCTAGTGTGGCATAAAACTAGATTTACATCCATGGATATCCTGGTAGTAACATTACAGCCAGCACTGCTTTCAAGAGGCTTTAGCAACACAGGACAATGGCCATATAGCCACTGCACTTAATTAAGCAATACTGCATTTACGTTGTGGAATACAAAAATCCATTCAAATTAAATTCCCAAAAGGCATTGTAATAGAATATTTTGCAGCATCTGGCTACCCTGCCCGGTTCTGTCTAACCACCTTCAGTTTGCCCAAATTTCATCCCAATTCTTATAGATCACAGAACTGGCATATGATGTGGTTTTATGCCTACGCAGTAATCTAATTCACCCCAATGTAAGAAACCAAACCAAAGCAAACCCAAACCAAACACAACCCAACACACACCCTGCCCAACAAAAAAACCCAAAGAAATAAAAATGGGTAATGTTTTTAAGCTAAAAGAGGGTAGATTCAGAGTAGAGTAGTTAAGAATTTTTTTATGATGAGGGTGGTAAAACACTGGAACAGGTTGCCCAGGGAGGTGGTAGATGCCCCATCCCTGGAAACATTCAAGGGCAGGCTGGACAGGGCTCTGAGCAACCTGATCTAGTTGAAGATGTCCCTGCTCACTGCAGGGAGGTTGGACTAGATGATCTTTGGAGGTCTCTTCCAACTCAAAACATTCTGTGGGGGAAAAAAAAAAAAAAAAAAAAAAAAAAAAAAAAAAAAAAAAAAACAACAACAACAAAAAAACCCAAATAAACCCAAACCAAACCAACCAAACACAAAACAAAAAGCCAAAACATTGTATTGATCTTAATTATATATCCTTTTCATATAAAGGAATACACCTTACTAGCTGAAAGGGAATTTAGCCCTTTTTCAGAGTACTATAAAGATAGTACTACTTCCCTCTCATAGTATGAGTCATTCCAGAGTTATTAGACCTAATGAAACATGATTCTATAGAAAACCAGGCATGTTTCCCCCTTCCCTCACTGCTTGCCTCTGGTCTTTTCTATTTCACACTCTTCCTCTGCTCCCTTCAAGTATTTTCCAATCTATACTCCTAATCAATGTCTTCAGGTTCTTCATGAATCCTCCAAAGTTGAGCCAGGAACAGCACATGCCATGGCTGGCTCAGAAATGTGGGCACAGATCTGACAGCCAGCAAGATGAGCAGAACAAAGTGAACAGATGCATGATAAAGTTGATGGTGCCACCTTCACTCCAGAGGAACACGAGGCTTGGGGGTTTTCCTCCCGCCAACACCCTTCCTCACCTCAAGGTTCACAGAACTTGTAGGAGTTTTGCATTTTTGAGACCTTTTTTCATCTACCAAATTTGATAAAACAGAGAGTTTCAAAAGTTATTGGACAGAAGGTCATAAAGGATGAGAGAGAAGGGGATGAGAACAGCAGAGTGTCTTTCTCCAGGAAATCTGACTAAATGCTCTGATAAAGAAAGAAATCAGGTAAATTCAAAGCCAATGAAAACAAAAAAAGCAACATTTTTTCAGACAATGAACAATTATATAATGAAAGCCACTGCTGCACAGCTTTCTAAGAACAAAGCTCTATCAAGAGTCAAAAAACAGGATGGATGCTCATCTGCCCAGGCAGAATATCCAATAATGTTAGACGGTGGTAATGCAAACAATAATTCAAGAACCCAATACCTCAGAGTTGTATTTATCACCTTTTATTGTGATCAGCATAGCTAAAGGGGCAGGTAATTACACCTCTACCTTTTACTAGGCTCTTGCATTCATCTCTGAAGGGTTTTAAGTGGTAATTACAGGTGACAGGCTATTCACCTAGGCAGGATCCTGAGCCTCAGCTAAAAATGCGAGCTTGCTCCTACCTAGGAACTTATGAGCCGGTAATAATGGAGGAGTAAGTGAGAGTATTTCCTAGCTCCTCTTGGTAGGAGTAATAGGACCTTACCCTCTTCCTTCAGTCTACTGTTATCCACTGCTTGTGATCAGCTCTTCCTTTTCCAATACAGCTAAATTCAATGTTGGCCAACAGCTGCTTTTCAATCAAAATCATAATGCCTGAACCAAATGCCCACCAGGGAATACTAAACAAGTCTTGTCTTCCTAAGTGTTTAATCACAAATGGCACAAATTAATAAGCAGCCAAGCATAGCTCTAATGAGGTTGTGTTTGTCTGGGAGGTTTAACTGGGTATGCAGCTCACCCCTTAAGTAAAAAGAATAATTTCTTCCTCCCCATTTGCTAAGGTGATAACATTGCTCTAAGGACTGATTTATTAACAACTTGTATCTTACCTTCTCACACAGTAGTGGGACTGGAAAGGCTATTGTGTAGCATTTGCTAAGACAATTTATTTTATAACCCCTTTTATAAGCACCATCAAGCACCATCTTGCTGTGATCTTGTTCCCATGACTGACTGGCACGCCAGTCTAGACCTGACTGCTGTAACGGTGAAGGAACCTTCTCCCCACTTCCAGCAGAAATACATCTATAGCCACTTTACACCAGCTCGTTCGTGCTCTAGTATTGTCCTTTACCTTACGTGGCTCTTCTCTTTTCTGAGGTTTAACCTTTTTATTCATTACAGAGAACAAATATATCGATTCTCATCCTTTGTTTAGCTCGACTAAACAAGTCAAGCTTTTAAATTCCTTCAGATGAGATCATCTCTCCATCCCCAGAGTCATGCTGGTAATCCAGTGGAGGCAGGCAGGATCACCAGCTACAGCTGTCTGAGAGTCGCAGATGAATAATAGATCCCTGGAGTGATGGAGCTGGGTAGCACTCTAGATTTCCCCACCAGATCCTGAAAGTTGCTTCTCAGGAACTTTCAAATCCTAAATCTAAGTTACTTCAGTTTATGCCAAAAAAAATGTGGCTCTTTAATGGAAAGCATGTTCTTTTGGCACTGAGTGAGTAAGAGGACAACCTCCATGCAATTAACAACTGAGTGCAAAACTGGAGAAAGCTTGTTTCTTGAATAAACTCTTAGGAAGATACCAAACTTGCAGACCAGTTTATTCAATAGGAAGGGTACCCTCTACCTATGTGCTTGTCAGTGTCTATACACTGACTACAGTCTAAGTATGTGCCCCTCTACATCCAGTTCACTTGATGTTGGGATTTGCTGAACAGCAGCACCACCCCAGATTTAAGCCTAAACTCTCCTCGGAAACTGGGCTGCTTTCAAGATTTCTCTAAGTACATACTGTATTGCAACCCTAATTCCCTCTCACCAGAGACCGTGCCTACCTTGCTAGTAACTTCAGAGTTCAGCTCTCTTAGCTCCAGCACATCACTGCACTTAGATCCTACATTTATTTGGTTTCTGACTGCTCTACTGTGGCCAGATGAAATGGGAATAGCACACACTGGAGCATGCTATTATCCCCACATTGCATTCCTGCATGGTGAGAGCTAGCTCAGAGCCCATCACCAGGTTACTCTGGATCTTTCCTCAATGAATTTAACCTGATGGTTTCGCATTCACTATCACAAAGTCCTTCTGCACCTCCGTCACATCCTGGTTTTTACTGTTCTTCATTAAAGTAATATTCTCATCTCAGGCAAACAGGGAACTTCACTAATAACTCCTCTTCATTGAGAAAACTGATCATTTCATCTCTACCTCTGATTCTTTAACTAGTTACATCGCCATATAAGGAATCCCTTTTATCCTGCTGCCACTTACTACTAAAATTCTGTTGTTTGTAAGACATGACTTCCCTTCACAAAAGCTCTGTGAAGCCTCCCTAACACACGTCGTCCATCAATGGTCCTAGCTAGTGCAGTCTTTAGTTTCTTATCTGCTGGGGTTTTTACAGTTTTCAGAATCATGCCCCCATATGGCATATTCCCCACCCTATTTAATTACCACTGGGTAACAAATCTGCTGTTACTCTTGTGTGCCCTGCCCTTGCTGCCTCTTCCACCTTCCCCTGCATGTCACAGCCACTCTCACAACTGCCTCTGGGGCAACTCTAACACTGCAGTTTCCCCCTTGAGAAAATTACCTAAGGAAAAGGAGCTGTAGGGGGAAGAAATCATCACTTCCAGGAGCCTGGACCAGGGAACAGCATACGTGCATGAACTACCACCACCTGACGGACCAACCCAGCTCTTCCAAGATATCCAAGAGTGACATGGCCCAGTACTGAAGAGCCAGTGTGGCACACACTGACAGCTTCATTGTCTCCCACAGGGCTGCATCTCTTCTGAAGCTGCAAGAGTTTGCTCCTATCTTTGACCCAACAGCCCTCATCCTTTAGCTCTGACAGCAAGGATTTATGCTTTAAAATTCAAAACAGAAGGATCATGCAGTGACAGGTGTCAAGAGGCTATGTCATTTAATGAGACGTAAGTGCTCTGCACATCAGCTTTCCTGGCAAGAGGAGCTGAAATGGTAGTTATAGAGATGTTCCTCCATGGTGGCCTCCACCCTCCCAGCCCCTTGCTACAGGCAACTGCATTTGCACAGCCCCCGTCGCTGCACCAGTACAGAGGGCTGCGGGGAGACATGGGGAATTAATCGTGCTTAAAAATAACCATTAGAGGGGAAGACTTTTTCAATCCAATTCCATTCCCTGATTCGGTTAATGGTACAGCCCTACAGACAGTAGTACTGGCACAACCGAGCAGATAGAAATACAGGCTACTGGGGCAGGCTTCTTGTGTCGCTCTTGCCATTGAGAGAGGTGTCTCACCAACAGACAGTGGCAGGATCTCCAGAGGCCAAGCATGAAACTTGGGTCATGGTCCATTACCCCAACAGTAGGTAAAGTAGACTGAAAACAGCATCTTTATTTCCCAAAAAAGGCTAGACAAAGGGAGCTTGGTGGGGTTATAATTGCTTTCTCTCCAGTCCATTCTCACTGCAGTTATTTGCATGTTGACTACACACATCAGCCTCAAGCCCTGACCTCCTGTGCCAAAAGCTGACGGCACCATTACAGGATATATCCTTGTATGGAATTCAAGATGTACTTGCCTGAACCTATTACAAATCATGTTGTAACTTTCAGCACACCTTCCCTGCACCCCATAAAAAGAAACCCATGCAAGCCATTGCATACCTTAAAATGTACAGCACCAAATGTTTTAAAGGGAGGCTGAGGAACATGATGAACACATTTCAGCAAGGCAGCACTTTCTGAAATAAATTTAACTAACCTTGCATTATGCTTTTCCCTTCCAGAACGCCTTAAAAGACTCAAGCAGCTCATAAAGTCCAATAATGCATTTGGCATTGATCTTCTTACTCAAAAGCACTCTTACAGAATGCTTTCTGCTCCGCTAAAGCTGCATTAAGACCTTCATTTTAACAGTGGGGATCTACAGCAGCTCTGAAAGACAATTTTACATCACTGAGGTTTCTTTTCTCTTCTTTTTTTAAACGAAGAATTTATCATTACTAACCTTGCGCTTTTCATTTCTTTGTAAGAACTCTTCTAATAATATTGAGAGGAGGAATAAATTAATGGTACTATGTCTGCTAAAAGGATTTACAGGTGAGTACATTCTAATTCCAGCTGCAGTAGGTTTACAAAAATAGATTTGCTGAAGGGTGTTTTCATCTCCTGACTTTCCTCTTTTCCTTTGATATCCTTTCAACTCCACCCAGAGAAAGAAACTGGACAATAGTCTAACAGACCTTCCCAACAGACAGGCAACTTTATTCAGTGAGCAGTTTGTCTCCTTGGATCCAAAAGGGCACCTTGAAATACAAAAGCACTGCCCTCCACCTCCTTCCATCCCTAGAGGGGAAGGAGTTTCAAACACGGCTCATATAACAGGTGGTCAACAAAACGGTGCCAAGCAGAACAAGAATAAGCATGGATGGTCCAGAGCATTTATCTTTACATGCTGCCTTTTATAGATGTAATTTGTTGAGCTGTCAGAAAAACAAGTGTTTTAGTGAAGCTTAACAACTTCAAATTCTGTCCCAGCAGGGCTGTCAAACCATGCTTGTAGCCTGAAGATGTTACAATGACAAGTTCATGCAACTTTGCAGGAATTCCTAATTACAGGGTCCTGTTTTAAATTAACTTTAATCCGATTTTATTGGCTAGTGTTTTCATTCCACTGATGGGATATGTCATTTTCATACATCTGGGGAATATTAAAGATTTTTTGGGAACCTATGCGAGCAGTTGCCTTCCACTTCCCTCTCAATTTATTCCAGATAAATAGAAGATTTAAACAGAATGGTTGGGGTTTGGAGATGCAGTTTTTTCTGTGAAATGGAAAAAGGGTTTTCATCACTGGATTACATCAGAGTTATTAGTTCTACCGCATTTCCAAAACACCTAAAGAGGGATATCAGTGAGAAATTAATCTGGTGCTACCAGGCAGTCTTTTAGCAGTAAGCAGTCTTTATCAGCATGGTTTTCTGTGCCGTCTTCAACCATAGAAGTTGTTCCCAGGTCTTTCATTTACCAGCCTTTGTTTCACTAAAAGTAAGATGCAAGCATGGGACCATTTTTGCACAAAACCTGTAATGACTCACCTTACAGCTATATGTTTGAAACAACATAAGCACTCCCCACAAACCCAGAAAATGTTTTTGATTTAGCCATTTCAGTAAAAAAAATTCCAGCATGCGATCAGTAAAACAATTTCATCTAAAGTCAGAATGGGGAGGAAGTCTTGACATTGCAAGAGAGCTTTGAAACAGTATTACAATTCCAAACCCCAATTTTTTCCTGCTAACAGAATATCCTTTGCCTAGTTAAATATATGTGACTGACCACAGGAATGGGTACTTACTTGTCAATTTTGTTACATCAGTCTTACGTGTCAAAATGCCACCATGTACTTGCTCTCACTGAGTTTAATGAGATTATTACAAAGGACCATGCTACAGCAGCTAAGGAAGCTCTGTTCCCAGGGCTGGAAGTCCCCTGCTCCTCAGCTGGGATGCAGTGACTGACCCCTACACATTCCTACTCCATTACAAAGCAGAGCACTACGGGTCTGACAGCACGCAGAAAAAGGCATAGAAAAAGGACTTGAGCCCACAGACATGTTGCTTTGGGTCGCACCAGGAAAGAAAAGAATATAAAAGCACTTGTGCTTTTTGCCTCTGGGCAATTCATTTTTTTTGTGGACAAACTGGTTTTGAATGGAGAGGCAGCAGCTAAAGAGCAAAGAAAAGCACTTACAGGATTCTTACAGGCAAGTCAGGAACAACACATGAGACCAAAGCTGCAGTCCTTACGGGCCTCCTACCAAGCAGCATCATTTATTTGTTCAATGCCTAGTGAGGAGAAACAGGGTTCTACTTATATGTCAGCTCCTGTGGAATAACCATGATACCATGTGCTTCAGTTACAACACATTATTCTAACCCCAAACACCCCAAATTTGTAAGCCAAGACCCCAAAGGAGATGAAACAGATGGAAGGGATCCCTGAGAGCACTAGCATGGCTTTTTGGTTTGGGGTCTTCTAGGTATCAAATCCTGTGTCAAACGTGCATGTCTACAGCCAGAAAAGCTAGAAGCTCTCTCCACAAGATGTAAATGTGCATTAACAGAGCAAAAATATTCCTCCAAGTCCCACTCGTAATAACCGCATACTCTACAATCACTATCCAACATTCCTCTAGTTCACTGAAAACCAAAACACACCGCAAGCAAGCACAACACAGTTTGAAACTGCAGTTTCCATGCGTACCCTCCCACAGGGGCTCTTCCAACAGCAAAAAGGAACAACTTAACAGAAGAGGTTGTCTAGAGACATCCCCTCAGAGATGTAGGACAAACACTTAGAAAAGTAGCCATGCTCTTCAAGATCATTTAAAGTGCTTCAGGTCATGACAAAAAGGCATCAGACCTTAAAATAAGGACATGTTACACAGCATCTTGTTCCCCTTCTGCTCCACAGTTCAAGCAGACCATGATTTTAGCAGACACCTTGTGAATTGTTACGATTTGAGACTAATGCATCATACTATTTGAAAGCTGGGATTTCAGAGCTGCATTCAGAGACTATAAAGCAAGGGTTTCTGGCTTCAGCAGTTCACAAAGCATCAACCGCTGTAATCAGGTTGGACTTCAGATGGGGAAATAAAGGTATGTAACTTAAAACTAAAATTCCTATTAAGAACTCCAGGAATTGAAACTCCATTTTCCTTGAGCTAAAGAAAAAACAGATGGATTTTTTTTTTCAATAGAAAACTCAGTTCTCTGCTATAGATGCAGAGTATTTGCTTCCAGCCTGGGTGGCATGAAAAAACCCCATGATCTTTAAAACTACTGGCAGACCCTCTGGCTGTGGTTTCACATTCAGCAGCAGGGACAGTCAGACTGAGCAGCCCTCCCCCTGTCCCTGTCTGCTGGGCTGGTTCCTGTCCCGCCACTGACATTTGAGCATGCCGGTTCAGTGATAACACAAACCACATCTGTTTAAGGAACAAGATAACTGCACTTGACTCCTCCTGATATCTTCTTGTGTTAGGAAACGGTGTTAGGTGGTTTGGTTTTTTTTAAACATACATACAATTTGTGTATCAAACTAGAAAGAAAGTAGACTTGAATTTACATGCAACAGATGACAACATTTAAGGTTATTTTAGTAACTCATGTTTTAACTATATCAGATAAATAGTTTTTAAATGTTTAAGTTCATCTGGGCATCATTTGCCTTTTAAAACAGTTCCATCAAAGAGGGGGTTTTGTCTGCAGGGAAGGAAGTGAACTTGTCTGAAGTATATGATAATCAGCTCTTGGAACCAGCAGATGCCATCATCTCACTTATGCACTTTTATTCATGGATGGACTTACTTATTTTAGTTTTTTACCCTGCTTTTTCAGTTCCCAACTTGATTTCATTTGGTCATTAAAATTCAGAAATTGAAATAGCCTCTCTGTATTCCTTTAGGTACCCACCTATGGTGTTATGGTCATCAAAAGTTGCTTTACCACTTCAAACAAATTCTGTTTCTGAGCACTCAGCCAGTGACCTCTACATATGCAGTCGATGACTTTAAAACTTCAGCAGGATACATGGACTATTTAATGAGTGTAGGTCTCATTAAGACAGCTACCACTATTTGAATATGCTGGATCACAACCAAAAATCCTACTTAAGTACAACATGAAAGACTTGAGTTTGGTTTTTTTTTTAATAATAGATATTTATGCAGCCTGCTCCAAATGCAATACAAACATTATTTAATGAAAAAGTGATTTATATAGAAAAATCCATCAGAACAATACCACAGGCAGGCAGCCAGCCACAGACTTGGCATATATCTCGGTGGAGGTCAGCAACCCTGACACTGCTGCGTGTTGGTAAAGCTCCTTAGTTTGATCCCTCTTCTCTAGAAAATCTGCCAGGTTTTTGCATAATTCCCCCTTCTCTCCCAAGTATGCTGCCCTCATTCTCATTCCCTTGGTTAATTTTACGTCAGCCTCTGGGAGAAACAATGGTGAAACACCAGTGGGCCACAGCTCACTGCAATCATGGCTCCAAAGTGCCCAGCAATTAGCAGTTGGCAAAAAGCTCAGTTCTGGCACCAAATCCTTTGAATCAACGTAATCTTCTAAGGTACAAGGGAAATAATAAAGTTGTCCAGGATGCTCCTCTAAGGCTTGCAACAGGTATCTCCTTGGAATTGAGAAATCCAAGTTCAAACACATCATCTTAGTTGTATGGGAGGGGTCACTTTTACACCTGCCTATCATAATTTCAATTGTAGTGCCCTAAAGCGTACTTCACCAGAAGCTTCTCCACAACTCTATCACTGCACAGAGCAAGGCATCAGATAGTTATCTCACTGGAAGACTGGTTCTTCTTTATCAGCCAGAAGAAAACTACTTGTTCCTCAAGGCCTGGGTGGTTTAGGCTATGCAAGGTGAAAGACAGCAATAACTCTTGCACTGAATTTATTTTTAACTTTACTGAAGAAACCTTTAACTCTTCACGTAAACATATTTAGTGTACATGCAAGACCACATACACGGATAAAACTGCTAGGCACACACAGTGACTGATATGGTTTGGCATCTACCTGGATTGAGACAAATTAAAGGTTTCAAAAAAAAAAAAAAAACAACCAAAAAAACCACCAAACATGCCTCATTCAATTCTGCTGCAGAGGAGATAATAGGCACGGCTACCCACAGACTGACATACAGAAATCCACAGCCCACTTCCAAAAGAAAATAGAGGTAATGAGCAAAGGTGATGTGAAGAATGTGGCAGCAATTTTACAACACTCTGAAAACATTTGACTTTGAGTGAGAGATGCCAAGATGGCATTCAACACCCTCAGTCTCTCTTTAGCAGAGGTTTCAGGGAACGGGGCAGACATTTACTTGTCTGACTGCTCAGAGAAGGCTGGGTTCCTTAGGGTGAAAAGGAAGGACAGAAAAGGTTAAATTTCAGCCTTGCCCATCTTGAAAGTGTGTTTAATATCTGTTCTGTTAGCCTCTACTCTTAAGACTGAAATGAGGAGTGTTGCTGGGGCCAAAAGGTGGCAGAGCATTCCATGAATACGATGGCAATGGGGCAATACCCAATACTGAGATATGGTACTGACCCCTGCAAGATTTTCAGGGTCTTTTTGTTGAAAAATGTAATTTTTTTTCCTGCATCAAGAGGGATGGTCATTACAAATCAGAAAACTGAACTCCTCCACAACCCCAGAGAAGCTCTGACTCAGGGAAGAGCCCTTCCCCTCTCCTGAAGGGCTGGGCAGCACACAGAGCCACATTCCCAGCAGCCAGGCTGCTTGCAGGAAGCACAGCTCTGGCTACAAAGACTGGAATGTGTAATTCCATGAGCTTTTTTGGAAGTGAAGTGGGGGATGGATATCAGTCATAGTTAAAATTCCCAAAGAGATGAGCTCTGCAGGATTAAAGTGACTCAAAGCTGGGTTTATACGTGCAATCATAAAAAATGAAGAAGGGATGGTCCAGCAATTAGAATGAAGGGCAGGAGTCAGGGGATCCTAGCTCTGTTCCCACTTTACAGCTGATACATCATCACCCTGGGTAAGTCTCCTCTTCTCCAGACCCATGTTCTTCTGCCTATTCAACGCACCAATACCAAGTTATCTTAGAACAGAACTTCACTGAACAGCATTTGCAAGCTTGTGGGAGAAGTACCAGAAAATAGAAAAGCCTCAAGTTTACACAGATGCTTGCAAGCTTACAGCCTATCCAAGGGATATTCGTACTTGGCTAATGAATTAATATTGTCACACTTTGCACTAACAAGTTGTCACCTGCATTGCAATATTTAGCACTGGGACTCTCTCCTGACAGATGTGGCACCAATTGCATCAGTTATATCTCAGGGTCATTAGTAATAGAAGAGGAAAGTAAGCACAGGCAGTGTTTCTTTTGCTATTCAAATATATTAAGCTTCTAGATGTATTGATTTCAGGCAGACCAACAAGCTTCTCCCCCATGACAAATACACTCTCTTCCTCTTCCCTTTTTAAGGAATTTAAACATATAAGACAGACCATGGGAACATATTGCGATTAACAAGGATTTTATTGTAGGAGGTTAAATCTAAGCAGTGTTCCAGTCAGTTAAATATTATTATTAGCAATGCTCACATACTAAGTTCTTGAAAGGTTCAACTGTCTAAGGTACAGAGCAAAGGAGTGAATTGCTCAGCACCTCACAGGAGCATAGGGCAGCTTACAAAAATATGGCCATGAAGACCTGCAAATGGGTTAGGGAAAGCTGTATCCCCACCGGAATCACCACTCATTTCAATCAGCTGAGCACTGTAATAAGATTAGAGGTGATTGGGTTGAGTAGTGGGATTAAACCCATCCACTAATCCCCAGAATTTACTATTCACAGCTGAAATGCATTAGCCCTTCAGAACAGAATAGGCTTCATCTTCCTCCTGAAAGATGCAACAGTCAAAAGTAGTATGAGATATTTGGTAAAGGAAAGTGATCTTTAACACCATTAAATGAACGTCATTGACTCCTGCCTGCAGAGCATGTGTCACAGCTCAGTGGCCCAGCTGAGCTGTTCACTAGCAAACAGCCCCATTTTACCAGGAGACTGCCCAGGAGAACAGCGAGTTTTTGCCTCCGACCTGTCAAAACTAACCAGAACAGGCTGTTATTGAGAGGGTAAGCTGTCTGTACAAGAAAATGATGAAAGCTGTCAGGAACAGGTCATGCATATTTGTTCTTGTGCAATTTTTTTTTGGCCCACACGTTTAAAGATTCCTTAAAGAATGAGGGTAAAATCAGAAAAACAGGAGAACATTCAGGAAAATTTCCTGCAGTCACTGAAGAAAGAGGTGAAAATGCACCATCTAGAGTAGCAAGCTATCCAAAGTAATTCTGTGTTACAGCACGGCAGTAGGTGGATAAGACAAATACCAAAACATGAAGAACCAGTAGGAAGGCATCTATGCAGGGATGTAGAAATATTTTACAAAGGTAAGAAGTTGTCTGTGAGATGGGGAAGAATGAATGGTTACATGATCAGTGAACCAGCAAAAAGTGATGAGCCAAAATAGCTACCAAGAACACCTTCAGGCTGTTCCTCTAGCCCTTACCAAAATCCCTTTGTCATTTCATTGAACTATTTATGCCAACATATATAACCCCCCTGCCACCACGCCTTTCCTGCACAGGAAAGGTTTAGCATCTTTTTGGGATGTCATCCAAGCACGTATTTCCTGTAGGCAATCGCCTGCTCTCTATTCTGTCTCTAATAAGCCACTAGTTATCAGAGTATAGACCATTTCCACGGTCATTTCATGCACTGAATTTTCTTCAGTTCTCCAATTATAAATATTCATTGTATTTTCAAAATATCAGAGAGCCTCAGACTACCTGGAGCAGAAGAATCATGCAGGATCTCTCAACTAGAGTGGCAGAAAAAAAAAATTAATTCTGAAGATTTAGAGAGAAATAAAGCTGGTTAAAAAAAAAAAAAAAAAAAATCCTACCTCTCTAACATGATCAAAAAGATCTCCAAAGGGACAGTTGCATATGCCAGCATTCTGCATTGCCCAATTTCCTTAATTTTCTCAGAACTCTGTGCTCCTTTTTTGGCCTGAACTGCAAAGTCCTAAGAAAGCTAAAAAGACAGGCTGCTAACAGAACAGGTATGAAACACATTTCCAAAAAACCCACTTGGTCTGCTGTTGACCTTTCAACAACAAAATCTTTTCTTAATGCCATCAACTTTCATTTGGCTGGTGGATTGAGTGGGTGACTGCTGACCTAAGCGTCTTTCTAAGGACATCAACAGAGTTTGAAATTTCAGGAACTGGCAGAGCTTTTGCCTCTGTGTGAGTCACCAAGGCTGAAGGAGGCAGTTTGGGGCTGCTCTGTGCTCTGTAGACTGGGAGGGCAGAGCCTCTAACATAGTTATTGCTGAGACATATCAGAAAATACAATTAGCATGCAGGCTTTTTCCCCCAAGTCAACGGTTTATCTTAAGTGTTAAAGGCACCTCCAATATTGAACTTACTGAAAGCTCAGAGAAAGAACCAGAAACATTGAGTACAAGCATCCTCCCCAAAGCCATCTAAAACACCATCAGAACCTAGCTGCAGAGATTCCCCCATTTTCTGGATGTTTCCCATGTACCAGTGCCTTAACTTCAGTCTATAAGGCACAGACCAGAACAAAATGGCTAGATTATACAGCCTTTTCACCTTATGTTTTTCAGGGTATAATTAGGGACAAGGTTCACAGAGCATGAGGACTACAGGACTGAAGTTCAAGTATCTGCATCAGCACCTCCTCCTGCAGCACACACTCCTATTCCCAAAACAAGAGAGTAAGCACACGGTTGTGCTGTTCCTCCAGAGGCCAGCCAAATCCAGTCCTGGGCACAGCCACAGGGCCCACCATATCCAGGGAAGGGCACAGACCACTCAAACGTAAATTCTTGCACACAGCAAGCCTAATGAGGTAGGAATTCAAAATATGACACATTATCATGTTGTACAGTTACAGAGACTGTCACAGGACAGCTACTCAACACCATGGAGAAATGGAAACTGCTAACCTTAAAGGTGCTGTTCACATCAATTATTTATTCCAGGGAGGTTGATGATGGCAGTTTCATTTGGGTATTCACCAGATCAAGCCTTGAGCACAATGCTCTCCTCTTCACATCCCACGCAGCTGCTGTTGATGGCCCCCCACGCCTTTTTAAGACACTTCTAAACTCTCATTCAAACACATACTGTGAAGGTAAAATGTCAGTAAAACACACAGGCCCTGGCCTATCCTTCCAGCCCATCTTTCCCTGCATGCAAGTCTCAGCACCAGGATTTGCCACTCCAGAGAGTGCAACCTCTCCCGTACAGGACAAGAGGTCCAGATTTGGTACCCAACATGCCTGAGTACAAGAGGATCACAGAGCAGCCAGCCTGGATCTCACAACTTCAGTAGGCCTTTCAGATCCCCAGCATTTTCACTCTCTGATCAGCAGTGTTTGGTCAGACACACTAAGTCAATGGTGAGTGGGATTTTTATTTATTTGTTAAGAAGACTTTTCAAATTGCATCTCTCTAACATTTAAAAATTTCTTTCCTTTTCAGCTAGTCCAAGACCTGACTTATGTCTCTATCTGTACTGTTTATCTCCTGTATCTCATTCAGCCTGAATAGTGATTCGGTTTTTGTGTGACAAAAACAAATAGCACTCGATAAAATACAGGACCCTTGACAGTAAGGATAAATCCTATTTTGCAATTTAGGAACTGCAGCACCAAAACCACGTAACTAATTCCAGGCCAGGATGCTTAGAGGAATGAGTCAGGAGTCCATTCCAGCCTTTCTCAGCTACTGACCACAATACTATAGAAAGTAGTTAGTTGGAAACTAACAGACAAGTGGCCTTTAAAAAAAAAAAAAAACCAAACCAAAAAAAAAAAAAAAAAAAAAAACCAAAACACACCCCACCCCACACACCCCAAAAAAAACCTCTCTTCTTTCCAATGAATTGACTCCAATGCCACTTGTAGACCAGCCTCCCTTCCCACAGTCAGCAGGCAGGCAAGCCGGACAGGCACCACTTGGGTTTGTACCTTCTGGGACATGGCAGCACTCCCAAGCCATGGGTGCCCATTTACCATAGAAAGAAGCCCTCCCCTCTTTTGCTCCCCTCCAGAAGGGATTCAGCAGATTGGGAACGTTTGCATTCGGTGGCTTGTGGGTCCAGGTCAGACAGCCCCAAACCTTAAGGCAACAGGAAGCACAGGAATTTCTTTCCACTCCTCTCCCCCTATAACAGTTTGTATTTCTCTTTCAGCAAACCCTCCCTGAAAGCTGCACACCAATCAAACCAGAGCAGGGGCTGTGGTTTGCAGCCACAACTTACAGCTGATTAACAGAGGAGCAAGAGAAAGAAGTTTTTGGCCACTATTTCTGTGTCAGCACATAGCTGATGGCTAACTGCAGTATCACCAAGGCAGCAGGGAAGAGGAATGAGCAGACTCCCAAGACAGCCTGGCTGCTCTCACCATGCTTCCCCCACCTACTGAGGTGTCCTGTGTTCCTCCAGCACAAGATCACTTGCAGACAGCACAAACTCTTTTGGAGATTTTGCACACTGAAATCCTGGGTGCAGCAGGAGATGCTTCTTCCTTGAATACACAATGCCAGGCCTTCTGCTTGGAAAATAGCTGCTGTCAAATGGTGGTACTTATCAAGAGCTAGATGTATCACAATCAATTATAGGAGAAATTATATACTATAGGGATTTCTAGTCATTATGTTAAATTCTTATGCTGTACAACATGCCTACAGCCCCTAACCTGGGACTGTGACCCTTCTAAGATCTTCAGCTTTTTTTCCCCCACCAAGCTAGATTTCTGTGCAGTTGGCCACACAACAGATGCTGCAGGATGTCCCCCTGCAGCATCACACAGCCTTGCTCACCTGCTGGATCACAGCTGCATTGGGCAAAGAGCAGGTGAAGTGGGTGTCATAGATCAAGAACATGGCAGGGGATATCCACCTAGTTGTTACACTAGGAGAACCTGAGGTAGAGCCAATTATAGCACTGTGCTCAACCCAAGAGACTTGCCAGACCTGCCCATAATTACTGGCCAGAACAGTAAGATAAAACTCCTCGTCCCCTAAACTTTCTAATTCCTATATAATGGGGGGGGGAAAGGTGGTGGGAGATGGAAGAAACAGCAAAAGCATTAGGATAAACACCAACAGGCAGAAAAATTGCAGACGGTGTCAGCTGTAGACACTTCTGCCTGTCAAACTGTTATCAGTACTGCATAGCACAAAAGCACAGAGACACAGTCAAGATGCAGAAAGGAACAAGTTAAGAAGACAGAAGCAGGCGATGGCCAACTGGAAAACACCAAACAGGAGTATATTAAAGGGAAGGGTATAGAGAATAGAAAATGCAAGGAAAAATAGAAGGTATAGGAAGAGTTAGGCAGGATAGAGATGGGAACAAGACCGCCAGAAGGGAAAGGCTGCATAAAGCAATCTAATATTAACAGTAAAATTCAAGAAGTGCTGCTGCAGCTCCTGCAGGCAGGTTTCTGCTCAAGAGTTCATTACTTATCCTAGGCTTATTTGGCAGAAGTGAGGCAGAGCCACAACCCCCCAGCACAGTTCTAGACAACAAAGCAAATCCAAAGTCCTTCCAGAGAGCCACTAAATTTGCTAGAGATTTTTTTTTTTTTCCCCATGATGAGCTAGCAATGAGGTCAGTTTCTCCCCCCATAAAATTAAAAAGCTCCAGCGATCCCGTGTCCTCCCTCTCAGAGTTCCTCTCTGCAGAGGAGGGGAGGAACTGGACAAGGCATGCATTCATCCCAGCCTACTTCTAACCTACTTCTCCTGAAAATGGAATGACCAGAATGAGGAGTTTGGTCATAGTCCAATCTATATTTTTTTTGCAAAGCTAGTCACTAAAGCCAGTCTGCTCCAGACATCTTTCAAGCCTGGTATTCTCATCAAAACATCATGCATGCAAGATTTGAGGCACAGTGAGATCAGGCTAGATACCACCTCAGGTTCAGAGGCTAGTTTGGTTATACATACATGACCCTGCATGCAAAATGAGTAAGAGCAGAGACACTTGCTGGCACTGAAAGGTGTCCCTTGCACTGCATGTTTAGCCCAGACAGGCCATATGCACAGACATCCATGCACTGGTGTGTACGAGGAAAGGAAGCTTGCTATGCATCTCACTCCAGCTACCATCGGACTCTGAGCAGGACAAGTGAGACCACCCAACAGCTCCGTACAAGTCACTAGGTTGTCCTGGCACCTTCTCTCCTCCCAGCCACAAGCGACTGCAGAGAGGAGCTAAGCAGAGCCAGAGGGCAGCTAAGCAGAGAGAGACAGAAGGCAGCAGTAATTCAGACAGCTTCACAGTTTTGCTTCTACTTTAATTGAACACAGTGTCCTCATCTTTGGTTGTCTGCTCTCTCTTCTCATGTGATCAATCTTTCTAGCCCTCCACCATCCCTAATTTTGATAACCCTTGCTCCAAAAAGCCTCCTCAGAGCTCTGGTGTCAAATATTACAGCCCCGTCCCCAGCCCACTGAGACTGTACCCTGGGGAGCCAAGGTAGGTCATTACCCTGTGTGCTGTACCTTTACAGCATGAGACCTTATTCTAGGGTAACCAACACGTGCTGCTGTAATAAATACGGCAAAGGTTTCCTCACAGATGGCTTGGGCTCTTAACTTCATCAGTCCCTCCAGTATGGCTCTCAGACAGCACGTAATGAACCCAGCAGCAGCAGAACAAGTACATGCATAGAATCAGGGGAGCTCTTAATTGCCCGAGAACACCACCACACACCTGGAAAGGTACTGTGCTCTGATGCTGCCTCAGGAACAAACAGCTCAAGAAATAACAGAACTTATCTGGTCCAAGGCAAGTTTTACCACTGAAACATAACCTATCTTGTACAGAGGCCAAGCATCATCTTTCCCTTACATGCATCTGAGACCTCTCTGTTCTGCTTCCAGTGCCTGTGTCCCTCTGACACTAGAAGAAGCTTACATACTTAATGTTGCAGTAGCTGCCAGAGGATGAAATAACATCCCAACAGCGGAATTACTACAAAGAACACATTCAAAATCCACGGAGAAGGCAAAGGTTGCTCAACAGAGGTCAAAGTACCCTTGGATCGCCTGTATCATTCAGGGACAATGCTAGACAAGGTGAGCAATAAAAGCTCAAAGAACATAGTATGATTTTTTTAAAGAATAAAAAAAAAAATGTATGCAGAAATCCAGAATGGACAGGAATAGGCTACTGTTTCTTCAGAAAACCTAGATAAAACAGTCAGTGATAACTTTCACCAGAAGAATACTTCAGATAGAAAGAGGAGACATCATTTGGGTTGCCCTGACTATAATGTGCCCTGGGTAAAAATACACAGCAGAAATGGTCAGCGAGAGCTTGCTTTTGTTTCAAAGCTATCAAACATCACCCCGAAAAATGTAGGACAGTGCCAGGCAAAGCAAGAGACAAATACGCCTGATAACACCCACAGAAAGTTTATTTCCAGCTCTTCAAGACGGGAAGTAGAAGAGGGTCCTTTGGAGACTGAGAACAACCATAAATTATTAAACTTGTCAGAACTTAACCCTCACTTTGAAGTTCATCGGAAAACCAGATGGAGACACAAAGTCTTGGGGGAAAGAAATGAAGGGAAATCATCATCACCTGCCTCCAGCCAAGGGACAAGCCCTACAACACCATACTCCCAGTCGCACATCTTATATGCAGACTGGAAGTATGCATCAGGCACGTGCAAAGAGCACGTCTAAAGCAGAAAACAGACTACAGCGCAGAGACAACTCAGCCCAGGACAGATCTGCAAATCCCTGCAGCTTACTAGCCTAAGTACAGCAGCAGATTAACACAAGTAGATGGCATGTAGTAGCTTCAGGCCCAAGGCAGTCAGGAAAATCTCTGCACTGGGCTCTCCTGTATTTTGGGTTTTTAAGATTAGCCCAAGGAAAGTCAACTCAGCTCCCTCTGTAACTGCTGGTATAAAAATATCCCATCTTGTGTCAAACAATATATAGCTAAACCTTGTTATAAGTTATGTCATACTCCCTTTAACTATGGCCTTATGTCCATGGTTTACATGTTTTAAGACAAGCAATTTAAGACAAGCAATGAAGTCCTCCAGGAAGACAATGAAAAGAAATCATGGCTAAGCAGGGGGAAGGATTTTTAAATTAATGCATACCATTAACCAACACTGATATTAAAAGGCATGGGAAAAAGAAGGGGGAAGGAAATGAGTAAAAAGGGAGATAGTACTTATCTTCTTTTCAGAAAATAAATGTTAATTTAGTAAGTGGGGGAGGTGAGGAGGAATTCAGCCAGACAAGCCAGGGTGGTCACGTAACTACAAGTGGACTGAATCAAGTACAACAGTGCTTGTTTACTGTTTACCTAAGATACTGAAACTACTTATGTTTGGATATTTGTTTAAAGCACAGCTTAGAATTATTTCTAAAATAACATTTTTCCCACATTCAGTGGTAATAGCACAGATTAACAAGGGAATCTAGCTGTCCAGTACAGAAGTGTAAAGAAGCAGGCACTATACAAGCTGCAGGCTGAACCTATCTTGAGCCAAGATAGCTCTGTCACTTTAGATTACCTCCAAATCCTGCCTTCCTAAATGCTTTTCTAAAAGTCCTATTTCTCTGGGGTTTTTAAAGTAAAGCATGTTGTAATTATGGTTACAGAAACAACATCTGTGATGCAATGCATTAAGCCGATCTAACCAGAGCATCATATGTAAACTGCTCTCGCTCTCTGAACTATGTAACGGCCTTCCTACTTTCTGAGTTTATTAAGGTGTTAACAAACCTTGTTTATTGTATCTCTGAAAATAGAGAGATACAGTTTTCAGGGGAGATTCCTCAC
Source organism: Pandion haliaetus (assembly GCA_013401275.1). Classification (NCBI taxonomy): domain Eukaryota; kingdom Metazoa; phylum Chordata; class Aves; order Accipitriformes; family Pandionidae; genus Pandion; species Pandion haliaetus. Next base: position 51,918 of record VYZV01002877.1, on the reverse strand, counting down.
AGGGGGAAAATATGCCTCACTGACAAATAGAAAGGACCAGCTTATTATGGAAAAAAACCCACCCCTTTAATATCTGCCTCTACCTGAGGTCTACAATGGCAGAGAGAAATGATCTAATCAGGCAAACATGATACCATTTCCATCTTCTCACTGATCTCATCCCTTGAGTGCCCTCACCTCCCAGAGCTGTCCAAAACTTCCTTAATTGACCTATTCCATTGCTCTGTCATTACTTTTCCCTAATATGTAGCCTGAATCTTCATGGATGACATTTAAGCCTTTTACTGCCTGCCTCAGGAAGAAAAATAGATTGACACCCCGTTCCACTGGCATGGTTATTTCAGGGTACAGTCTGTCATTTAAAGCTTCCTCTGCAGCTTCAGGCCTCCATTATACTCTGTTCCTTATTCTGTCCTGGACACAGTGTTGTTCTGCACTGTCAAACAAGCTTCACTGTACAGCCTAACACAGTGAGAACAAAACAAACAAACAAAAAAAACACCAAACAAAAAAACAGGTAAGAACAGGGAACAAGAACCTGACAGAAGCAGCCAATTCCTGTTGTCAGCTGGTGAGTCACAGTTTTGCTGGTTCAGTTTCTCACTGATCATATGCTCACACCATACCATCAGGATAATTTGAATGAATAAGCACCTCCAGATGCATGCTGGCTTCTGCAGGTCTATAAAAGCCAGCGACATGGAAAAAGTAGCAAAGAAAGCATTGCTCATGCTCTTTTTCCAGCAGAAATAAGGAACATGAAACAATAGCAAGGTCAAAACATCAATGAGGTAAGTAGCCACGTGCACTGAAACTATGGATGAGAATGTCTTGGCACAGGATACTGTGGGTGATAAAAAGAAATTAGTTAAAAGAATAAACTGGATGGATTCAAGGAAAAGAAGTCAGCTGAAGGCTGCTAAATACAAGGATGCTGCTTCTGCTTCAGGAAAGCCTGCAGCCACAGGTGCCTGGAGGTAGAGAAGGTGTAGTGGGGATGCATTACTACACAAACACCCTGCTCTTTTTATCCTCAAGACTCTGTTCTCTGGTGCTGCTAGAAACAGGACCTGAGCTGGGCTGCTGGTTTGACTCAGGATGGCTGTTCCACACACCCGGACCTGGGAATATCACAGCAGGGCAAAGACATTAAGATGCATCTTTGACTGGATCCAGCTTCACCGAGCCACTCAGATTTATTAACCTGGTGCTAGCAGTGGCAGTCCCAAAGGGCAGAGGAGCTGGTCCCAGAGGTACAGAAGAGCACTTCTGCTTCAGGAGTGGGTCAGCTATAGAGCAGGTGGGAACTGCAAGTTCACACTCACCCATTCAACCAGATCCAAATAAAACACTGCAACCCCCAGGCTACTGCTATCCTCCCCTCCCTCATTACTGCCAGACCCTTAATCTTGCTTTTGAAAATCCTTTCCAGTAAGGTTGGAAAATATGATTTCAGCCTATTCTCATATAAAATAACCCCAGACAGTTACTCCAAGCTCAATGCAGAGTTAATTACAATCATACCTAACCAGGTTTAAGAAACAGTCTGTGTCCCCACATGAAAATGATGAGCATATGTTCTTAAATCAGGCAGGTATTAGAAATATGTGTTGCAACAGGCATTCTTCCTAGAAACGGGCACATAAAGCTCTGGAGACAGAACAGTGCTACTTAAAAGGGGAAAACCCCTTTGAATCAGTTGAGGATTCACTGCTCTTTAATAGGAACGGGATATAATACAATCTTGCCTGCTGACAGAAGACAAATGTAGACTTCCATCTTAAAAACAACCGTTTTTAAGAAAAACTGTCACGGTTGCAACAGAACACAGCTCTCCTAGAGCTTAGACAATTAAGAGCCATTGGAAGTTCACTACGAACAAGTGACAGGAACAGTTTAACACGAGCAGAGGGGTTTTATCTCACTCATCAGCAAGACTGAACTCTGTGTTCCGAGCCTGAGAGATGCAAACCAAGAGCTCCTGATGCAGGGTACAGCCATTCCAATTACAGCAACAACAGGAAAGCTACCTCTGCCCAAATCACCAGGTTTTCTGCCAGCCATACTTAATTAACAAGTTGAAAATGGCTGAAGGCAGCTTTTATTTTCGAAGGCAGATAAAGGAAGGAAAGAGGAGGAGATATCGATGATCAAAGAATACCGTAAAGAAACTGGCATCAATAATTACACCCGGCATGAAACATCATGTCGGGGTGCTCCCACATCATCCAAAACACAGTGTAACAGCTTGCCTGAGAGACAGTATGCAGCTCAACTTCAGGGTTTCAAGTTGTGGCAGCTTCCTTTTGTGAGGCAGATGTGACAGCACACATGCTAACTCAGCATCTTGAAATGCCCACCAGTAAGGCACACCAAGAAGTGTATAGGCAGCAGTAGATGTGCAAGACATCTGGCTGGAGCAGAATTTAATAAATAAATAAATAAATGAAAGGCTAACATAACACTGTGCTGGGAACTTGCAGGGAGACTGGTAGTGGTTCAGACTTGATTCAAGCTACTTACATCATTCTAGTAAGTCTATCAAAAAAGCTAATGTACACATTGACAGAACAGCTGTGGGCTATTGCACAAAGCAGCAGCACAGTGTTGGCCTTTCCCATGCTTATCAGACACTGTTGACACTAAGTCACTGACATCTCTGTCCTTAAGTTGCCCCTTCTGGTTATTTTCTAGCCCCTCTCCTGGCCCAGGACACCTGATTTGCAGAAAGCTAAACCAGAAATAAGTGAATAGCTTACTCTGGGTTTAGTATCATGAACTTACTTGTGGAGGGTGAGAACCGACAGTGTGATCCCGCAGGAACATGGTGGGGCTCTGGCAGGACCATCTCACCCTGCCTTACAATTTTGATCATTTGGGGAACCGTGGCCCAAGTCCCAACACTCCACTAGGAGCTCCCCAGCAGAACAGCCACATAAGGTCAAACCGAAAGAGGCCCACCTAGCCCAGCACACTCTTCACAGCAGCGGTCAAGAGGTAACACCGAGGGATTGCTACATCTTACCTCTTACTGATACTCCCCAGAACGTATCTGCCATTTAAGGACTGTACTAGGAAAAGGTGGCATCCTTGTGAAGTGGGTACCATGGAGCAATTCTGCTCCTTCAGAAGATTCTGCAACTGAAGATCTTGCCCCAGCCTTCTTTGAGTCAGCACAGCTGACTCTTCACCCTTCCCTCATCACAGCTTACCATCTTGCTTTAGTACACTTGGAATAGTTTTCCCTGAGGCAGTGGGCCTGAACATTTAACAAAACATTTTGTACACTTGGTCAGCACCTTGAACACTATGTCCAGACTGAAGTATTTTATGTGAGTGTTAATATACTTTTTGCCTCTGAATACTGAGCAGGGTAGGCTATGCATACAAAGCAAGCAGAACAAGTAAATCAAATCTGCCTGCAGGTTTAAATATAGAGAACCATGTATTTTTCACTTGTAATTCCAGTTCCCAGCTTGACCCACTCTGCCTGTACTACTTGCAGCACCAGCACAAGATTGCAAGCATCAAGTTATCCTTATGGAGCATGTACTGCTTATTTTGCTCTTAATTTTAAGCAGATTCTGAACAGATTTTGAGAGAACATTAGTCATTTGCCTTGATCCTGCACAAAACAACAGTTTCTTGATGGAGAAACAGGAATGGGGACAAGTTCTGCTGAAAGAGAATCAATTCAAATTTGAAGGTACCACTAGATCAACAAACAGGTACTGCCGCAGGAACCCTGAAGAGTTTGCCACAGCTTTCAGAGAAAAAAAATGGCATGCTCCTAAGAAAATTACCCTATAATTGAAAAAGGAATACATTGCTTTTTAGAATGGTTGTGACTCATATATAGGCTCTACTTTTGCATCAGGCTTATCACGCTAACCAATCCATTTATTTTTAACAAATCTGGCTATCCTTGATGTCACTTTTTTATTTGGTGCTTTCCATCATCTGCTTTTGATATCTGGGCTACATTAGCCAGTACATGTATAAGTACATAACAGAGTTTTAAGCATCTTACCTGCCTTAGGATCCTGATTAGTTTTGCAAAATAGACTTCCCTGCTGTGCAAGAAAAGTCTAAAGTCTGAGCTAAGTAACAAGGGCCCCACTTCAAACAAAGTTACTCTGTTCATATGAGTGTTGTTAAAATGCACAGACATGAAGATCCAAATAACCTACATTAGAGACTACTCAAACTGGTAGTTTAATGGACTACTTGCATAGCATCATCGTTATTCACATCATGCATGTGGCTTGCTTCAGAACAGGCTCATTTTAAGCACCAGAATAACAATTTTGATCCAGTATATTCAGAAAGGGAAAGTGTCCCTAAATGCATTAGTATTCTGTTTCTCGTAACAGATGGGCAACAAAAATTACAACATGACTTGTGAGCTGAACAAGTTTCTCCTGTTAAGAAGGAGTAATCAAGTGCATTATAGTAAAGAGCATCCTGAACAGCAGTCCACACCCATGCATCCCACTGTATTCTCCTCTGATTTGGAAACCTGTTTTCTCAGTAGCCCAATAAAGGCCTCTCTAAACAAGAGATTTTTTTTTTTAAAAGACACAACAAAACAAAATTTAAAAACCTCACAGGACAAAAGCCCAAACCCCTGTCCACTGCAGATTTTCAAACATGTGAAGAATCAACATAGTACTGTAAAAAATTCTTTTTGTACAAACATGTATTCTGACTTGCATTGATATTACAGCAGTTACAACATAGCTTCTCACACAGCAAACACTTAACATGGCTACGCTACTGTAGCCACAGCACAAATCCAGCACCCTGAGCAACCAAATATATTCTTACAATAAATACCAAAGGAAGAGGGAGTTCTGAGATGTGGTGAACTGCTTCTTGACAAAAACCTATGCTTTTAAACTAAATGAAAGTGATCATTTCCCCTTCTCTCATCTTACAGAAGTCTTTAAGCAGCTGCAATGATAAAAAGGTAAATTTAGCAATTCTAGGCCAAAGCTTTGTGTTTCAGTTAAGACACATGTACCAGCAACTGAATTTCATTCTAAGGCCTTTTTGAGTTTTTAAAAGCATATAATAAATAAGCAGTTGTACTAGGAATTTGGCCTTTCTTCTTAGGTATTTTATGTCCTAGGATTCTTTAGCCTTCAATGATAACAAAATAGAATTGGTTTAAAAAAAAAAAATCAAATCCGAAAAAGGTTCCCTTTTTTCTTCAAAGCTTTTTACAAATGAAGACAGGCAATGTTTTTCTGCATTCAAATAGGCAATCTGGGATTCCTTCAGAAGGTGAATACCAACCCATGTCAAATTTAGGGAACTGTAATAGTAACTTTAGAGAAAGGCAAAATTTGAAAATTATTCTAAATTCACTTAGGGACAACTGACTTCTGTATGTCTGGCTTGCATTTTCAATTTTTAAACCAAGGAGTATGTTCTGTTTAACGGTGTAGGATCAGAAAGCTCCTGACGTTCTGCAATTCACCCATGTGCACTCTAGGTTTCACATAAAAAGTTTTTAGTTTTGAACTCAAAAATACTGTCACTGGGAAAGAAAACTCAACGTTCATTACTTTAATGAAATTCTGGAGCCAAATTTACTGTCAGCTGTTATGTAATCTTCCTTTTTGATTTCCCAAGGCAAGATGACATGTGCAGCCTGCCAAAGGCAAACTTTCATATTACTTAACAGCTGGAATAATGCATATGACAGGGATTGAAGGCAAAAGAGTAAATTAGCTTTTAAATGAAAAATAATAATGGAATAGAAGGTAACAATGGTCTCTGCCCGGCAGGGAAGTGTTGAGTTCTCCATGCTGAGTCACCAAAGAAAAGGTCAACAAGCAGAGCCCCCTCTCAACCAACTAAGCACCAAGGAATTCTTGCCTTAATTACATGTGAACTGAATCAAGTTGAACAAATCTTTACAAATGAGACCTTCTGCAAAAAAAGGAAACTGAGAACTTGGTGCAAAACCAGGCACTGGCAAGAGATCCCTTGACACGTTCATATCGGGAAAATATTTCTGTTGCCTCAAGACATCAAATCAAATATGGCCTCGCTTGTTTTACAATAAATTTGGGAACAACAGGATGCAAAGCTCTGTCAGCACACAAAAATTTGACTCTGAAATTGCTTAGAGACTGTCAGGCTTGCTTGGCCAAGCTAGACAACACTAAAAGATTATAAATGTTGACAAGAAGTGTATTTCTAAATATCTCAGTTGTAAACTTTTAAATATTTTGCTGTTCATAACAAAGTCATCCTTATAAACCAGCAGACCTTTAAAAGAACAATCAAGATGGATGCATGCATTTACCATGGCAGTGCTGTACCAAATGCTCCTGCAAGTTCTTCTGGTTACTCTGCCACTATTGCACTCGGGTACCACTTCTAACTGGAAACAATTTGCAGATTGGTCTCTCAGGTTGGGGGTGACTTAAGATTAAAGTGAATAAACCCACTTAATTCTGGCTGTAATTTTTTCAGGACACTAGAGACTCATTAACCAGTAGTGCAGTAATGAACATTTGTGCCGTAAGTTGTTGCCTAGGCAACAAGGGACTGTATTTATCAAGCGTGAAATTAGCATTAGAAAGTAGCTCCTATGGAAATTAAGTAGAAGCTATTGTAGCACTGTAGCTTCCCACTGAAATTTGAACAGTTGTTGTGATGCCCTCCAAAAAGAAAGCAAATGCTTGCGGGGAGGATCTTTCCTCTGTTGCAGAGGTGAGTCAGCAGTAGCTCCCATTAAAGTACTTAAGAGTCACAGTGGTGTAAATTCAGCAGGAGAAATTAATTAGTAATTCTGTAAGGACACACCATAATTTAAACAGTAAGCAAGAGTCAAACTGAAGGTCTGGAGGGAAAGGGCAGGAAAGGACTCAGTTTCTGTATATTAGGACAATCTATCACACTTGCGTTACATTCTTGATTTTCCCAAACACCTACCTACTCCTAGCTGAAGTTCCACACACACCTTGCTTGAAGGCATATCTGCAGGTAGTCTAGCAGGAGGATTAAAGTGTTTTGGCTAATTAGACAAGGACGCTCTTAGCTCTTTTCCAACAGGGAAGCTTTGTGAACTTCTGCAGTAGAAGCCTTGCACATGAGAACCATTTCTCCATCAAAACAGAAGAAATAGCTGAGCCTGCCCTGCTGAAGAATTTCATGGTTCATTCTTGGCCCACCTCCAAGAGACTCAATAAGAAGCTCACATCAACTGTAAAATGAAAGACCTCTCAATTTCCTCTCATTTTCATTGTCCCTTGAAAGTTAATGTCATATGCTTAATTCAAGACACAGATACACAAAAAGCTCTATCTCCTTGTGAGCCTTTCACAGAGGACCTGCTTCTAAACCCTTCAGCTTTTCCTAAGCATTCTTGGTTTCAACACTCTGTGCCTTTCCTGATTCAAGATGACCCTGCGTCCTGCTCTTCTTCAATGGCTGAACTACTTGCCTTTTCAGATTTGTACTGCTGCCTGGCCAAATGCACAATCAGACTACAGAAAATGTAATGGGGTTAGTTAAGAGAGGGGAAAAAAACATTAGTGACTTCAAAACCTTGGCAGAATAGTTAATTTTGCCAAGCCCGACCTGCTAGCTATGCCTGATGAGATTAAAGAACACCCCATGAACAAGATTCATTAGAACATACTAGTTCCACTGGGAAAGCTATTCCCTAGCCCATAAGCATCCTCTCATTACTAACCTGCTTGCAAAAAACTCCAAAAAGCTATGCAAAAGCCCCACACCCCCAAAGATACAAATCCCCCAGCAAAACAACACACAGGAACACAAGTCTATAAAGCTGGACAAGTAGGCTTTCAAAATACTGCATAGATCTGACAATAATTTGAAAGCCTCCACACATGCAACCAGACATCATTGTGGATGAACACTGCATACACCCCAACAGTCCTACAAGTTTCTAGATGAAAACACACTGCATTAAATTGTACCTCTCCTTTGAAAGTTAATACATCATGGTTGTGGATGTCTCTCTACAGCTAGCAACCAGAATCATATGAACTGGTAGGAGCAAGAATTTCACTTTTTGTCACCAGGTCTGAACTGGAGTAGCAGATAAACATCTGCATTAAATGTCTTTATGAAAGTTATTTTTGGTTTCAGTAAGACTTATTATCCTAAGGTGAACAAAAACAAAATTAAACCTACAACACGACCGAAGTTCAGGTAAAAGGGTTTGCTTGTTTGACAAAGAGGGGCTAAGAGGGACTTCTCACATATAAACCAAAAATTATTAACACTGGCTTTCAGTCACACCAAACATTTGTGTTTCTTGCAAACAAGTGTGATCACATAGATAGTCATGTAAGTGGAATACTGGTCCAGATGTGACCCAAAAGATCAGAGAGTTGAGTAAGTTACGATGCATGCTACACCAACAAGAGTTGTGGTGACACAAGCAATGAACTACAAGCAAGGTAGGTGTGCATTCACAGCTCATTAACTCCTCTGCGGTAACTGCCTATATGGAAACTCTTACCTCGCTGTACACACAAGGCAGCCGGCCCCACTTCTGCTGAAGGGTCAAGCTCTGTTGCAATTAGCATGTTATTTATCCACTATGCTAGCTGCCTGTGTAGGCCTGCCATGTAGAAACAAAAGCCAATGTTGCTCTCAGTGTAACAGCTCAGGGTAGCAAATAATGTAACATAAGCAAAATCAAACAATGTTCATCCTGTTCAACAACTGTTTGGCTTCAGTTAGAGATGTGCCAGATACTCCTTTTTCAAAGGAGACAGCAACAAAATGAACACTTTTCCACAGACTTTCTTGTTTAAGGAAATGTCAACAGATGAAGCAGTTGCAGGCAAGATAATTGTCCACAGGTGGCATGCACAGAGAAAAACATGACAATTGGCATGACAGACCTCAGTCATAACAGAGCATGATGGTTATGGTAGGTTAAAGATGCATCAGAAAGGACAGGAAGCAGCTATTACTGCTCCAGTTGGGGAATTTTATTTAATTCCCATGTTCTCTAGAAAGGCAGCAATAATAAGCAAACCACCCCTCTTCTCCACCTGGACTGCTGTCACAGCCTTATTTAACAAGCACGTAACATCACTTTTAAACCACAGTAACAGAGCAGTTATGCCTACAGGTTCAGCTTAAGCAGAGCTGAGTGGTTTCTCTGTAGAAATAGCTGTAAAAGGTCAGATCAAAGATCCCCAAACCCAGAACCTCTTCTCTCCCCAGGGCCAACGGCAAATGCCTAGGGAATAAAAGCACACAGCAAGCACCCAGCAGCCTTCCCAAGGATGCTCCTCCAGCCCCAGCAGCTCAGTTCATAGGCCAAGGTGATGTCTGACTATTAACAGAATAACCCAGCCCACAAAATTTCTCCTGTTCCTTCTTGCAGTGTACTGCAAGTGGTAAGAGCAAATGCAGGTTCAAAATGTATGTTGTAGGCTAGCCGCTGGCCAACACAGGTCAAACATCTCTAAGTATACAGCAATGGTTAAAAAAGTTTAGGAAAAATTAGAAGCAAGACTTACAATAATTTCATTCAGTAAAAGCAATGACCAGATCCATAAAGACTACCAAGAAGCATAGCAACAAATGCAAACAAGGACCACTCCAAAGATACTCCACCAGGATTTGCTAAGCGGGGTTGACATCTTCATTTTTTATTAAAGTACACTGTTTTATGATATATTTTCATGGGACTCCTTTCTCTTAACCACAGTAGTTATGCACAAGTTTTACAACAGAAATACTCCTTAGCTATGCTGTACTGAGAAGGCTTGATTTGATTCTGAAATCCAAACCAGAATCTCATTCATTGAAAACACCAGTAACACCTAACAGGTGTTAAACAGATTTCAGTTTTGATAATTTTTTCCTTATGAGCAATTTTACTCTCCGAAATCAATACACTCATTACAGAAAACAATAAAAATCTATTCTCTGCTGGGCTGCGGCTCCATCACATTGTAAAGAACCATTAATCTAATGCCTGTAATCAAGAATAGCAATAAGCTTACTTTTATTTTCAGGAAACGGCAACTTAAAAAGGAAACAAATCTAGGCTTAATTTAAAGTCACGGTTCACCATCTATACCTAGATTAAATATGGCAGATACCTTCCACTATCAACAACACTCCATCAGTTTCCTTCCTGGTGCATGTATAACTATCAAATCAGCCCCATTTCAAACAACCACCTTGCAAGCTGCCATTCAAGTAATAGTCAAGACTCAGATGTGCTTAGGTTATGAGATATTTGAAGCTGCAACACTGCTGAGAAGTGCATGCTGATGGGCAGGGGGAAGGGAAGGTAGGTACGAGTACTGCCTGACAGCAAGAGGAAACACTAGAAGAAAAGCCGCATTCCAAACATCAGGTAATCAGTTTTCCTTATTTAGGTCAGGGGAATTGTCTTAGTCACATATTGTGAGCCTGCTATTTTTGTACAGACCAGCTTTCACACTGAGCAAAGACACTATGCTTCCTGGGCTTTGTTTTTTTAAAAATAATCCTTAAGAAGACACTGATGCCAATTCCAACACTTCAAGCCTTACACAGGTCAGACCATCTGTTTCTTAACTTGTAAGGGGAGGAGACAAGACTGGATAAAAACACCTTCCCCTATCATTTTACATAAATCTAAAGCAGACAAAGACCTTGCAATACAAACCAAATTATCTAACATATATCTTCTGTGTTTCCTCCTATATCCCACTACAAAACACACATAAAGGAAATTATCAATAATGAAAGTGCCTCAAGAATTTGCCCAAGAAAATTACTTCTCAAAAGCCAACTTATGATTCAGTTTTTATTACCTCTACAAAATTAGTTTGTCAAAGTTGGGGGAGGGTTTTGTGGTTAAACAGGTACTGGGAGAGTTCTTAGTAAAAATCAAAGGAAGAGCAAGTGGAGGGGAGGAGAGAACCTGAGGGGAAAAAAAGCAAGCCTAGCACCACCGACAACTCTTCTTGCCTCTGTCAAAACCTAGGTGTAGCACAAACAGTTTCTCATGGACTGCGTATGAAGCAGGGTCTAAAAGGGGAAGATACAGCTTTTCTCTTGATGAAAGGACAGCTCGCAAAGGGTAGTACTATTCTTCCCCAAACAGCAGCTCTTTTTGTCAGACATCAACAACTCAACACATGCATGAAAATAGCTCTGGCTTTCTCACAATTCATGACCAGAGAATTATAAAAAGTAGTTCTCCTGTTTTGGGTTGTTTGGGGTTTTTTTTCCTCTCTCCTTTTTGTTGATGATTCCAGTGGCCAAGAGCTATTCATCCCACATGGTTAGACACAGTTTCCACAGCAGAAATCCAGATATCCCATCATCTCTACTAGCTCTCTAACCTGAGTCCCTGCTATCCACTCTACCTTCCCCGATCTCAACAGCCACAAGAGGCTGTTAGGAGCCTTCCAAAACCCCCAGCATATGAGGATCCTGTTTCCTTGAGTGGTGAGCAAGCTCGTCCCACATTAAAGAGGAAAAACTAAGCTCCACTGAATTAAAAGAAGATTTGCTATCAACTTCAATAGGAAGATAATTTAATTTCATTTCGTAGTCAGGTACTGCTGCTTGCAGAAAATCAGGAAAACAACACTGGAAATACAGCCAGCACCAGTGACGCTAAGCTGGTAAGACTGTCCTATGCAAACACTCTCTCCCCCCCTTCCCAGAAGGTTCAAGTCAAATAATTTTTAAGTGTATTTATAAGAAGATCATAAAAGCAGGGCCTTTTGAAAAGTGGGCTCTCAAAGTCCTTGCTTCAACCTATTCAAATCATCATATTTAAATCAGATTGCTTAGAAAGCAAATGAGCGGGCTGTCTTTCCCCACAGTTTTACAGACTGCTATGCAGGAACTCAATAGCATCTAGGAGGTTAAAAACATGTTTTCCATACACTTCTCTGCAACAACAATGAGGGCAGTGCAGGGCTAACCCAGGGCTGAACAGCAAAACAGTCGTATCTGCAAATGTGCACATTCTTGGCTATAGCTGTTTACAGGTTTGTGATTCATAATTAATACCCCCAATGAAAACAACTACTCGTGTCTGAAAGCCCTAAAGCCACAACGAGCTAATTACTAATAAAAGCTCTACAGTCTCGGTTAAGCTGTGGGAATGTAACCAGGCACAGCAAATAGTGCAATGGCGAGCAAAGCTTAAACACTCCGGGTACTTTTTGATAAACCAACTACAGCTCTGCCTCTTCCCCTTTCCTTTCCCCACAAAATTAAAACACCCTGCTCCCCAACACAACACATGAGAAGGAAAATGAAGAGACAGCCCAAGCAGGACAAATGAAACAAAACACAAAAAACCCCACACCCTGGTTTCTCACTGGGACACTGGGGAACTTCAGTGCAGCCATCACCTGTAGTCAGACTCGCAACAGCAGCGAGCTGAGCAAGCACTGCCACTACGCAGAAGGCATGTCAGATGTGCTTCTCTCTCCACAATGCATCAGCCAGGACACATGAAGATGTGGTGTGTGGAATACATACTTGATCTAAACGTTGCTTTTTCCAGGAAGAGCCGACAAGCTGGTTTGACAGCTGCATTTCCCAGGTATGTGGCACAGTTTAGCTACTGTCTGTACACTAGGGAAGTCTATTCCTCTCAGGCTGTGATTAGGACTAATAAGCCAACCAGCTCTGTGATGTGCCTTGTTGGAAGCTCAGCACACACAACTGGAACATAATTTGGTTTATAAAGATCAGTACAGACGAGTTTCAATGCAATGTTTGCAGAGATTAATATCTGCTGTCTTTATGTTACTGAGCAATCAATCTACAAAGAGAAAATACAACAGCTTCAGGATCATCTCTCTCTTGGGCTTCCCTTTTAAGCAATTTTGGCACCAAGAGAAGCAAATGGGAGCATGCACTCATGTACAGGGATAGCAAAGTATTCTTATCAACCATGAATGGCTGTCAGCATCAGGACATGCTTCACTGAGCACACATCCCTGCGGTAGTGCTCTCCTTAACCAAGTTATCAATTAGCAGTTACGTTAGCAGAGATGTTCCAGCCCATCGTGAGATTATTACTGCTAGATCATACCAACAGCAGTTGTGTCAATTAAGGATGAGGCTGACTAGAGTTATTTGTTCTGAAATTTGGAATTACAAGGTTGGGACAATGCTCTATCAGCATCAAATCTCAAAGGTCATCTTTATTTCCCTGCTGGCTTGCATACAATCATTGCCAAGCTGAAAAGCAACAGTGCTCCTGAGGGGTCAGATATGTACTTCAGTGCTGCTGCTGAGTGTTTTGTGGGTGAAGAAAAGGTGTCAAGATATAACATCAACCATAACTCTTTGCAAAATTCAAACAATTCACAAGAACAAGCTGCTATGTTTGGACATACAACAGGGACAACAGACCAGATGCAAGTAGTGAATATTCATGGAGCTATTTCTGTTTAAAAACAGGTCCTTAAGCACAACGTAGGTTGAGTGTGACTTTGCTAAATCCACCCCTTTGGAAGAATAACCATTTCTGACATTTACAAAGTTAATCTTGTCCACTGAAACATTAGGACTTCTTTTCATTTTCTTTTAATCAATAAACATTGCTTCATGAAGACAAGCTGCTTTAAACGTTTCAGAACATGCACATGTAAGTGTGTTTTGTGAGTTGGGTTGTCAAAATGGCATAACCTTGGACAATCATGATAGAAATTGTCACCACAGCAATGTCAGTTACGACTAAAAGGCCTCCTAGTGCAACAGGCTATGACTGTGACCAGATTTAATTCTCTACGAGAGGAGGAATTTGTGGGAATGGAGGGAAAAGAGCAGGTGGAACCTCTTGCCTAAGACATAGCATTGCTACATTCATTCCCTTCTGAGTAAGGCTTAACATTTAAGTATCCACACAAGCCCACTGCTCATTATCCAATGAAAAAAGAAGTGGTGTTTTTATTTCTCAGGAGCACAAGAATTTCACAAGCGTAAAATTAACAAACCCTTTCCAGCAAATAAGGATGTTCGCAGCAGAAGGCAACAGAGCATTTTGACACAGCTCCAACACCAACTGCATTTAGAACCCACATGTTGGAAGCTAAACCAGTCCAGAAGCATCAGGGTGGAGATTCATCCCCTCCTTGCTCTTGCGCACAATCTTAAAATAAGATCAGTATTGATTTTGCATTCAAGTCCGACAAAAATTCAGACCATCTCCAGGCTCCTAAGCAAGAGAGGCCAAAAGAACCAGTCTCCTAGCTGCTAGACATACAGCTACTTTGCTACGAGACAGGCTTCTGTCACAGCAGATTTTCAGCCCTGTTGGAAAAGAAGGTGAGGAGATTTGCTGTACTTGTGCCAGAAAGGCATGAAATATGCCTTCTTATTTGACACGGGATATCAAAGCAGGGTTATTCTGCAAGTCGCCCCAACAGAATACGACCATGATCATGATTCCAGCCCAGTCCTAAAAATGAGCACCTGTGCATAACTGACATAACTCCCTCCAAGTGGTTTGAAAAAGCAGAAAACTGGAAGCAGAGGGAAACTTCCCTTATTCCAAAGTGCTGTGAATAGATGCAAGTCTTAATATTTCTTCAGCACTTTTCCTCTCCTCTGTACTGAACTTCCCACTGAAGCATCAGAGAAATTTGGAAGAGCTGCTGGAGACAAGCTTTTAAATCATTTGGAGAACATCCTAACAAGCAAAGAACACAAGGTTTCACCCTCTCCCACCTTCCTACTCAGTACAAGTTTTCAGGCAGGGTTTCACTGTGAAACAAGGCCAGAGTGAAGCCACAAAGAAATCTTATAGGATAAAGAGAAGGAATAAATAGTTAGAGGGTCAGTTTTCCCTGCTCATCCCGTACCAATACTCAAGCTGTAAAGTTAAGGAGACACATCCTTAACCTGCAGAGTTGACTGCCAGACCTTTTCCATTCTGAACTCTAGTGTAATTATTGCATGAACCCATTCCTTAACATCACAGATACTATGCAGAAGTCATCACTTAAATTAAGACTGCTTTGCTTTTTAGCGAACTTGCAGTCACTTCTTGC
The DNA here is from genome assembly GCA_013401275.1 of Pandion haliaetus. NCBI lineage: Eukaryota > Metazoa > Chordata > Aves > Accipitriformes > Pandionidae > Pandion > Pandion haliaetus. Next base: position 36,892 of record VYZV01002877.1, on the reverse strand, counting down.
TCTGCTTGCAGGAAATCACGTGAAGTAGATGATCAGTAATCTGACAAACTGGTAACATCTCTATGGATTTGATACGGTTCTTGTATAACACAATGCAGATAAAACAAATCAACAGAAATCCCACATTATTCTTAAGTACATTCAATTCCAGTTAGAGTTTATTTTTTCATCAGCTTAGCTTCACTAGTCAGCATATTTTATAATAGGTTAGTGGTTGATGAGCTACTTAAAGGCTGCCTATGGAGTTCAGTGTATTTGGCAAGAAAAGTTTGGACACTGCTTGGCAGAAGCCTGATTTTGAACAACACCCACCAGAAATTAAGAGGTAAATTGCATGCTGTACTTTATTCCCAGACAAAAGAGAAAGAGTGAGTTACTTCTTTGCATTATTTTAAGGATGAAAAGGGAGTTGACTGACTACAAAACCTAGAGCACAAAGATACTTGATACCTTTAGTTGAAGATGATGAAGTCTGCAGAGCAAGAGCACCTTCTTTGTACCTATGGGAGGTCTGACTGACTGTGCAAGTCTGGGGGCAGGATTAAGCCCCATCATTTCCATGGATGGGCTGATTATTTGCACATGCAATTCCATGAAAATCCTTGAAGATATGATGGTCCCTTCCTACCCTGCCCTGAATTCAGTGCATTTCATCACCAAATCAATGCATGCAGTTTATAGCACAGAAGCTGTATATTCCCATAGTAATTTTCCACCTCCCCAATAAGCAGATGTCTTCCAAGTAATGCCCAAGCTCCTGCAACTTGCTTTTTTTTTTTTCCCCTCAATATTCCATCCTGTACCCAGGATTAAAGGTGAATTTAAACCTGCAATACTTATTAACATTTCTAATTAGACTTACCTAGGACATTGGCAAGATAAGCAATTGGATTCAAACTTTGAATTCCTCTGTTTTAAGTGGAATATGTTCGTGTTTATTTATAGCCACTATATCAATTTTATCTGATGATTTATAGAAATCATGTCTGAGTAATCTCTGTGGAACTCACAGTCAGCATCTATGTTATCAGCTTTGAACTTGCAAAATGAGGACAGTTGAGTCAGTAGGGTCGGTACTTGCAAAGCACATTGCCAAGATGCTTACTTTCTAGCTTAGTAACAATTTAATAGGTGTGCTTCTTCCTAACTTTAACCAAGGCACCTACAATGTTACACCATTTTATAGCCACCAAAGAATTTCTAGCAATGACCAATCAGAGACTGATTACCCCAAAGGAACAGGATTCCAAGTATTTGCCACTACACAGGGGCAAGTGCCTTCTTCCACATGAGCAGCTTTTCATTCAAGTTCAAAGTATTTTCTAAATACTTCTCATATGCATCAATTGCTATGAAAGAGGCAAGCTGTACTCTAAGCCTTCACTTTGCCACTCAGTTGTTTAAGTCATATCAAAAACTACTTGCACTGTACAGGATGCAAACATGCAAAATGCACTTTTGGCCTCACTTAGACCCTGCAGAGGTCAGTTTCTAAGGAAGCAGTCTTAACTGGTACCATTATGACATAATTATACACGGAACACAATAACCTGAAGCTCTGGAAAAATTCCAAATACCAAGAGATAATCTTGCAAATAGGAAAAAACCAAAAGGAGATCCCCCTCGCTGCGACAAATGCTTCACTATCACAGCCATTTCAATGGACTGCTGCATGTAGTTTAAACAAAACAGGCTTGTCTTGGTGCCAGTTTTTGTCACCTCTGCCAACCAAAACCCTGAGGCTTGACCTCCTACCATTTTGACCAGACCCACAATCTGGGGGGACAAAGGACCATGTCAGAGCTGTGCAGGGACTGCTGCTGGGAGACCGACAGTTGAATGCCAATGGCTTGGACAAAAAGATAAAATTATTATCCCTGACAACAGATTTTAAACCAACTTCCATTTTCTCTACATGCACAACTTGCTTGATCTGTTTCCAAATAAGACTCATTCCAATGCAGGACAGGAGAAGCACACTCCAAGGGGTAATTTCAGCTAAGCATCCCTAGATGTCCAGCTAGCCAAGTAAGCCAAGGAATACAATACATCTAACACAGAAGAAGCTTTCAACAGAGCTTAAGAGGAATGAATTTTAGAGTACACCTCTTCAAAACAGAGGAGAGGGAACAGTTCAGTGAGAGGTCTAGTTTATGCACCTCTTTCGATTTCAGGTACAACAGTACCATGGCAAAGGCATCAGGCAGTCTCAGGGCTGAAGAGTTACTCAACACTAGTCTGTGGGGATCACCAGAGAGAAGAATGAAGACACACAAAGCCAGAGCTGCTTAGCTCTCAATAGCGAAGAGGAAAGGTGCGTCAACACAACCTGACAACTACAGAGACAGCTGACAAGAACAAACAATACAAGGACACCGGATCTCCAAGGACTGCCAGGAGAAGATAGTTACATTTAGACGAACAGGCTCCAGACTACACCCAGGTCAGTGCTATCCGGCAGGAGCCAAGGAAGGTTCAGACATCAAGATAATCTCACCACCGCCTTAAAAGGAATGGAATTAATGACCACCAGCATGAAGACCACAGCTTTGTGAAAGGTCAAATACATGCTTCCTGCCAGGCAACGCAGCCTGCCCTCTAAGTGACATCAACAGCATCAAATGAAGCTTCCCACTAGTCTTCCTCCTGTGCAACAAGCCCCAGTTCCCACGGGGTTCTCAACTCAAAGACAAAATAATACACGATATGACATCTCCCATCCACCCTGGAAGGTCAACTAAACTTATGCTAGAAACCAACATGAAATAAGAAGAGGACACTCTCCTCACAGTGTTGCTACTTGGCCCAGCAACCCTAGAAGGATTTAGTTCCTTCTCAGCAACACGAGAAGGAACACATTAGCATACAGTTTCTCTAATCCTCGACTGGCCTCTGCACTACTGAGACCACACAGGTAAAATAACAGCACAGACTAAAATAAATGAGAGGAAAAGGCAGCTTTTCTTGTTGCACCTTAAATCACATTGCTCTTCTATACTAGCCCAAGAAAAGTTTTGTTTGGGTTTTGTGCTGAATTTTCCTGCCACATTATGGTAACCACCTGAATTCACTGCAGTTGCTCAATCTGCAGGCTCAGAGCTGTGAATATGTCCACCTGAAGGACACACTTGACCTCCAGGACTGTTTACCACAGCACAGTATCTTTTGCATTGCGGCTTTGGGTGTTTACTGGATATGTGCCTATTCAGAAAAATGTTCTGCTTACCCAGCAAAGCACCTTTATGAAAGTATCTTGAAGGACAACAGATGAGTTGGATTTCTGCCTGAACCAGCAAGTGCTTCTGCAGGCTGTGGTCCCCACAGACTATGTCTCCGCACTTAGAGGAGCAGCAGAGAGCCAACATGATGTCTGTGAGCACCAGGTACCATACTGAACACTGGCAGCCCTTAGGACAGCTTGAACGGCCATTAAAAGTAAAAAAAAGTCCAATGCATGCTTTTAAAAGTATCAGCACAGCTAAATAACAAAGGTGGAGATATTGTGCCAGCTTCTGTACTCCCTTCTTATCCAGTCTTAGAAAGAGGTGGGGAAGTGAATTAGGTGAGAATCTTATTCCAAGAGCTTCTTAATGGCGCTTAAAAAAAAATTAGAGGAAACATAAGCAGAGACACTTTCAGACATCTTGAGGAACCCTCACCTGACTCAAACTCTGCTAGTATGAATTACCCAACTGGACTGATCACACCTGACTTTTGACATGATTTGGCAGAGTTGTGCAAGACAGCGGATTAGATCTCCTAGGTTAAATGCTGTGTTCAATTTGGCATTACAATCCACAACAGCATTTCCAGACATTTAAACTATGTAGAAAACAGCAGCCTGGCATGCATAAACCTTCCTTATGTATTTTCATTCACTGTCTCAAACTGTGACATTTGTAGTCTGGAAAGTCACAGCAAGCCACAAACAGAAACGCTCCTTTGGCAATCCTAGGCAGCTGCGTGGAGCTTTGCACAACTAGACATCCAGCTCTCTCAAAAGAAATCTGAACACATTAAAACAACTTTTCCCATTTGACAATCCATGCATCATCTGGCAGGTAGAGGTCACACAGTCCTGCTGAAACAGGCATTGTGCAAGTGGGTATCCAGAGCTGCTGAGTGTTGTGCAGGTGGTATGCTACAGCAACACAGATGAACCTTTGCTTCTAGTCTGGTCAAGAAGCAGCAGCACAATCACAATTGCTCAGAGTAATGGTTTTGTTGTTGGGGGACTATCCTCAGTTTAAAGAAACCAGGTAATTCCTAGCTTTGCTTTTATATTTTTCATAGACATGAAGAATTTAAACTCAGAAATTGCTATACAGTACCTTAGGTGCCAGAACTGGAAGAAGCACTAGGTTAAGAGTATCTCTGTGAAGGAACTGAAATAGAACCAGTACATAACCCATGCAAGTATCAAGCCTAGTTACTTATCTTCAAAACCCACATTTTCAGTAGCTGCACCCATTCTCTAGCCTGTAAAAACAGACAGGTTCCCCAGGACAACAGGTTCTGTCTATTTTAGATAATGGCTTATCAAACTCGATTGTGCCTGCATCCTCATAGGATATCCCCTGATCTCTCTCAATCTGCCTTCTCCAGAAGAATTTTGACACCCAATAGCAAAAAGCACGCTTCCTGTCTAGCTGAACTCAGAAGTCCAGAGGCCCCACTCTGGTAAATACCTGAAGAAACAGAAAAATGCCTCTGCAGACCAGAGAGACTGCAGGAAGGGAATACAGCCCACAAATTCAGTGGCACTGATGGGGACGCAGAAGGTAATTCCACACTTCTGCCTCATTCCACTGCAAATTCTTTTCATCAACTAAATCCAGAGTGCAAGGATAGAAGACAGACGGCAAGAGAGAAGTCAGAGCTGAAAGGAGGTGCACCAGAGGAACATCATGCCATGTCCAACTACCAAGCCTGAGATTCCTTTATCCTCCAGACAGACTGTCTACCTTCTCCTCCTGTGTGGCTACGAAGGGATGGAAAATATTGAATGCATCACTGTAACTAGACAGCATATGATGGAGTTATCTCCATCATGCCTAGTCTGTGGAGACACACAAGGTAGACCTTCAACACAAAGACTGGCTACTCAGAAGAGGCATACCAGTAGACAAAGACATGTACTCAATTCCATCCTTACGCTCCAGAAAGGCTCAGTAGCAGTCTTATCAACATACCTCAGTAAGACACAAACCAAACCAACTGCAGTGATGTATTAATCTCCTCCCCACTATCAGGATTCAAAATTATTTTGATTTAGGAAATGTAATTTGTAACAAATTGTAGAAGTCACTCAGAAGACCCAAGGCTCTAAGCACACAGTTACAACATCAGCCATTTGGAGGATTAAGGCATTCAAACACATAAAGTATGGATTCTCAAAATCCCTGCAAGAGCCTCTGTTCACAAGCAACCAGGAGCACAGCACCTAAATAATTTGTATAAATCCTCCATCACTGTATGAACAAACCCGGCTATATTAGTTTCAGCTGCGTGCTCTACTCGGCTATAGAGCAGCAGTGCTTCTGTATTCAGGATGTCTGAATTATGAAGAAGAATCAATCAGCCTTGAACCTAAGTTGTTTCATCAGTTTCTAATTAATGACTACAGATAAAACAGATGCAGAGCAGCTTTTATCTTCATGCTGTGTTGGTCCCCCTCTGGGGAAGGCAACGTAAAAAAATTACTTTGATAAGCTAACTGAACAGACAGGGTGCTGGGAGTCACACTAGGATCTCTTTCCACCAGGGATCTTCCAACCAGATTAGAAGGACCAAGCACCACCAAAGCAGGCCAGAACACCATCAGCCTAACAGACAATACACACATGCATGTGTTGTCTTCTGCTCATGGACTAATGAGTCCATAGCCCATTTCAGCAGTTACGCTGACTTCAGATGCCTCGAAACAGGCATTTGGCAATAATCTGGGAAAGTGAAAGCTCTTTTAAGTAGGCTTTATGTTGAGCCAAGTCACTTGACTGATGTCTCAAGTCTTCAATTTAGTGGAGGTAGCAGAGCTTGTCCTTTGCTGCATCACTGGATGTTGCTCTTTTGACCACAAAGGGATCACTAAATAGATGTCACATTCTTTAACATATTTCCATCTCATGCTTAGGCATGTTTTCATTTTCACCTGAAAAAAGTCTGTATGAAACCCGATGCACCAAGAAAACCAGGTGATGCCTGCCCCCTTCCCTCAGTCTAGGAAGAAAGTTAAGTGACATCATTTCAGCTGACAGTCACACAACACATTTAGCAAGTCTACCATATAAAGACCAACAAGCAGTCTTCAAGAGATGGATTTTTTCTAAGACAATTCAAATTCTGACTCCTGCGTGATTCACTTTGCACCTTTCCAATAGATCTGATTATATCACAATATATAGCATCATTATGACACACCAGATTCTGTCCTGAAGTCCAGCTGGTTTCAACTTCTTTGTGAAGTATGCATCATTCAGGCTGAAGCCTTCAAAGAATCTCCCAGCCTTCTTTGAAACTGAGCTTCATCTGAGAATCAGCAGCATCCTGTAGCCTACCAGGTCCAGAGAGCCAGGACGCGTTAAACGTAGCTTAACCACAAGTCTGTTTTGTGCTTGCAGCTCACTAGTGGGTTTGCCTTCAGCTGCAGGCCTGGTTACAAATGCACATCAAAGCCAAGAGTGATTGACCCATCAAAAACGAAGTCTTTGTGCCTCACTTCCTATACACCATTTTCAGTTTCATAAATCATCCTGTGTTGTGCAAAACATCTTCTAGAGGAATCCAAGACAATGCCTTTAATGTGTTACTTCAAGGTACCAACATCTGTGACACACTTTGTTGTAATTTCATTACTACAAATCAGACATCCACAGGCATAAACAGTGGCATTCTGGCCACCTATAGACGTTACTGGTAATTAGGAGCTTTTATGAGTAGCTACGTGACAGTTACTCAAACTGTCTGCTTTTAGCTCCTACCTTCTCATAACCTAAAGTTTTATGCAGTAATATTCTTGATCATGCTTTTTTTCTGAGAACTTCAGGACATTTCTGTAACTTTGTGCTGCAGTCAAACTGTTGTCCACCACAGGTAAAGGAAATTGTTTGTGAGGAGGATTCCTTATTTTATCTTTTTTAAACAGCAGTACAGGGCTATTTTGGGAAGGAAAAAACCAAAAACACCCGAAAAAAAACAAACAAACCAAGTTACACAGGCAGGTAGCTGTACCACTGGCCAAGTTAGTTTCTCAGATTTGAAGAAAGTCCCTTCTAGTACTGTGGCTCATATTTTTCAGATGCTATCCTGGTTGTTCAAACCAACCGCTCACAGAGAGCTAGTCTTCCAAGTACTAAGCACTTCCTAAAAATGTAGCAGCTTTACTGCTGTGTTGGACTACCAGAGACAACCAAAAAGCACCATGTGTCAAAACCCTGGTCTCCATAGTCCTACACATTCACAATGCTCAGTATGTTTCCTGGTTTCTTAAATGTGTACTGATTGCTTCCATACTCGTATTACCTCTGTTTACAATTCACAGTGACTCTTGTTAAGATTGCATTACTCTTCCTACAACACAAAATTTGACATATTAAAATTATTTGTATCTCATTTCCCTCTCCTTGAGGGATGGTATGTTTGCCAGTTCACGACAACAGTTTTAATAATTCATCTAACAGTATAATCCTGTACTGTTAACATTAGAAAACAAGTGAAACACTTGTGTTTTCCAGAAGATAGTCTCTATGAACAGAACATACATAGCTGAGCCAAACCTTCTACACAAGCACCTTAAAACTTTTAAGACAGCCACATTTCTTATTTGCTTGCCAAATTAAAAAAAGTGTCTGGGATGACAGGAGAAAAAAAAGAAAACCACTAAAAACCTTTTAGCGAAGCAGTAAACTCACAATGCATTTTTAGGACATCTGAAATCCTATGCTAGGACTTTCAAAGGCAAAATTATTTGAGCCATTGGGGGAGGGCGGGGGGGAGAGGGAGAGAAAGAAAAAACCCACTAACCTCACCACACAATTTGTCTAACCCTGAACCTTCATAGTACAGCGTACTGACTATTTTGGGACGTTATCTCCCAAGAGGAAAACCAACGGGAGGAAAATTGATTTGCTCTGTCATGCACGATGAAGCAACTGCTCATCTCAGGCAGTCACATTTTACTACCCTCTGTCAAAGTGTAATGCTGCATTTTCAGCATGAAGAAAACCTTCATGCTCTACTTTGAAGAGCCCGGAGACTCACTCTTTGGTAGTCATTTGTTTAAGTGTTCAATTTAAGCCATGAAAGGACAATATAGAAGGCAATTAAAGCATTTAGAAAATTGAAAAGCATCTCCTCTCTGACGTGAGGCTGATTAAAGTAACATTTCAGGGTCAGATTATGATGTCTAACACTGTTTGCATTTGAAGAGGACAAAGTAAGAACAATCCAGTCCTCAGAGGGAATTCTCTTCTGTGGCTATGTACAAGACCAGGACCAGGGCTACCACCACTCCACAAAAACATCTTAGTAGCAAACCCACTTCATGATGCACTGCTCCCTTCAAAGTCCATGGGAATCAGGTACCTGAAGATTCTGCGTATTTGGAGCCAAGTAACATTTCAGAGAGCTTCCTCCCTCCCCATCTTTGTTCGTTCTCTGGCAGAGTATCTGTTGTTTATTCTTTTTATACCAACGTTAAGTGCTTTACCATAGGCAGCAGAGAGGTATCACAGGCCCTCCACTAGGCAATACAGAGATGCAGCTCAGTAAGGCCCAGCAGAGTATAATTCAGAGTATACTGTTCACCATTGTAAAGCATAGCAGGGGCAATATCAGGTATCACTTCCTGCATGAAGAAGCGATCAGGGAATTCTCATGCATTCCTAACATGTAATATGCACAAAGAAGGAGAGTACCAATATGAGACACACAAGATTAAGTCCACTGAGACCTTAAAGGTGACAGAACTTTAAGTTACAAGTTTTCTCTCATAATCTTATGGAAGATGCAGACAATCATGGTTACAGTATGAGGCAAGGACATCCCCATCCCACCCCTCCCAGAGCCCGACTCTCAGAACACGCTCTGGCCATGCTGACAAGAGCCTAGGCTGTGCCCTCATCTTTCACACACCCAGGATTCCTCCTAGGGAAGTCAAATCCTGCAATAAAATTTGGTGGCAGGATGACTGCGAGCTCAGGACCACGGAGCAGTTTAGAGACGCAGAACTGAAATGCAGACTCTAGAGGCACTGAGCGGTCTTGTCTCCACAAAGACAGTCCCCACACACTGCAAGATGTTCACAAGTCAAAAAGCTTTTGCAATAATCCCAGGTTTTATGTAAGTCTAGGTAGTTTTACCAGAAGTTAATCAATTGTGGGAGAAATAATTCTTCTTAAAGTGAAGACTTTTATAGATGCCACCTTCATGAACCTAAAAGATTCCTGACCATTTGCCGATTTCAGTCATGGAATAATACTGATTTTTAGTATCTGGTTAACTTAATTTTCCAAGCTATTTGCCTGTTGAAAGAAAAATAGCATTCTTCCATGAACACCTAGTTACCTAGTTTAAGAGAGGCAGGATTTCTTTGCATGGCTTTTAGAATTCACCTATTCAAGGTGAAATTTGTCCAAAAGGGAGGGA
>VYZV01002877.1:0-27223 GCA_013401275.1 Pandion haliaetus | reverse complement strand
GGGGGGGGAAATTTAGACTTTCTCCTTTGACTTAAGCAAAGCTAAAGACAAGTTTTTGCATTCTCTTTGGCTGTTTAACTTGTTGAAAGGCTGTGCTGACCTCTGTCCTCCTACATTAGAATATATGCATCTTCTTGACATCTAAAAAAACCAAAGTTCTTAAAGACTGTTTAAGTGCAAATTCTCTATTCATTTATAAAAGGAGTTTTCACTATACACAACTCTCCTGCACCTCTCGAGTTTCCAAATATAATTCACTCTGAAGAAAACACAAACAGTGTTAATATGGCAGATGCTATGTGGCTGAAGGCAAGAGGGAAAGCATTTGAGATCAAGGCAAGAAAGCCAAGTAAATTTTCTGAGAATTTTGTGAGCTACTGATAAGTACACGAAAAGAGATTTTATTTTTCAAGTACCATGGAGGTTCAAGTCTAAAAATCAGTAGAATGGCAATAATATGAGGCTAGAGAAAGTACTGAACTTTTTTTTTTCCTCCAAATAGGACCTTAAAAATTCTTCTTAAGAAATAATCTTACTGAAGACTTCCTGGCTTAGTCACCTGGAAAGGAGAACTGGTTCCCACTTTGAAAGGTCTCTATTTCTCATATCCCTCATCTTGCTTCCAAATGTGAACAGACTACACTGCTCCAGCTCCTACATCTTTGCAAGCCATCACTGTCTCAACACTAATTTGGGAGGTGCAAATGTATTGCCACATGCTTTCACTGCTGATTCAGTCTGTGACTTCCCTCCTCCTTCAAGGATGTATCCACCATCCAGTCCAACGGGAGGTGATGCACCTCCCCAAAACTACAGGAGCAGGGCCCAAGCTCCAGTACCTAAGGCCTTCGCTGCTGATGAAACGCTGTACAAAGATAATCTTCACAAGCCACAAAGTAACCTAACAGTTGCAGCACACTGATTGCTAGATCAGATACATTAATCCCTAGCACAGCCACCCACACGCAGCAGCCCTGCTTCCAACAAACCTCTGACCAGCACAGTAACATTTCCCTTCCTTTTACACAAAGAGAATAAAACAAATGCATGCCATTTTTAAAAATACCTCTTTCCTTCAGCAAAGCCTGGTGAAAATATTTAGGCTTCTGCCTGCACAAATACACAGTTCGTGCAGCACTAGCAATGGCATACATGGCCCCATGAGAGTACGGAAATGCAAGGGAATATGCAGAAACCTTTTTAAACCCGACCATTATGAATAGTTAGCTGACACAGGCACATACAACTCTACACCCTCAGCTCAGTGACAGACCTCCTGCAGCACCATGAACACGCCACAGGCACGTGTGTATGAAAAGGCCCAGAACTTTGCTGACAGCTGGAAAGAGCTGAAGGGGAGGAAGGAAGACAGGAGAGGATGGCGAGCTGGCGCTGGTCCCTGACACCCTCTGGGGGCTACAAAGAAAGCAGCAATTCCCCTGCAATACAGGGCACCCTTAAAAATGTTAAGACTTGAATGACTGGCAGTCCTACCTCACTGCAGTACCCAGCTATCTGCAAAGAAGGACCTGAGCCGAGAGCTGTCCTGGGGAGCAGCAGGGTCCTGTTGAGATGAGCTGGGGCAAGCCACCACTGCAGCAGCCTGACAGAGGGAGCTGCGGCCCAATCACCCTCAGAAGCCACTCCAGCCCATTTTAATTGAATGTCCACACTAATAGGGAGTCATAAGGGTAAAGAGAGGGTACAGCCCAAAGCAATGCTGACTTGGCGCTGCTGATGATGCAAAGAGCTAAGGCAAGGAACGCTCTGCCATGCTCAGCTGATTTTCACACTTTGGGACCTTCACCATATCTCCACTCCGCCCAAACCCTCTACTTACAAGCTCTCAATACCCTAAATTCAAGCAGCCTGCCTGGAGTTAACAAAACCTTTGACCAGCTTAGAGACAGTCTTGGCTGTTACATCTCCTCGTTCCAGAATATTTCCATGACATTACTCAGTTATTTCTGCTCCTAACCATGAAAATAAATATGGGGTTGATCTCATTAAAATCTCCCAGAGCCTTTGATGTAATTTTAGTGTATTACCACACTTCTGTTCCTACAGCTCTCTTGGGCTGAAGTGACACAGTTTTCCGACTGCTCTACCCAAAGCAGCCTGTAACACAGGTTGGCATCAGTCAGCTTCTCCCTCCACACAGCTTGCCTAACAGGAAGCAAAGCAAGGCGATCTTTTTTTAATGTTGTAATTCTCAACACAGTCTTCTCTGCTTAATATTCACTGTTTCCTCTATTGGGGAATAAAAGCTGCAGGTGCTTTACTCAGTAAGTGGCTATGCAAGAGTTAAAACCCTGCTGCTGAACTGCTCTTTGCCAGCTTCTTACAGTGCCCTTCTTTTGCATGCCTTCTCCCACTCCCTGCAACTCTCAAAAGCATCACAGTCACTCCCTCCCCTTAGAGGGGAAACATGGGACCACAGCAAGGTAAGAATAGCCATGCTGTTAGCCATTTAAAAGGCAACTCTTTGGGAACTAACCCTCTCTACTCACTTCGGCTGAAGTCAAACACGATGCTGAATGAACCCCACTGCTCTTGGGCATCTGTATTTATCACCTTTTGCATTCTGCTTTAAACGCTCTGAAACACAACAAGGCAATACTCCACAACTGTTTCTTCAAAACACTTCTGCCAGAAGAAAGCAATTAAAAACACCATTTGGATTCAACAGCTCTGAAAATGCAGTTCTTGCTTGTCTCTTGCAAAACATCTACCTTAAAAATAGGATCTTTCTTAAAACTAGAAACACCCTACAGGTGACACCTAGACCATCCTATATCCCAACAGGACTTCAAGGTGAAAACCACACCCACGGCTAACACACAAAATACAGTTTTGGGATATCAAAAAATAATTTAAAAAAGATCACTGGAAAATACCATTAGGGAAATGTTTTTAGGGTTAAAAAAACACCAGAAAAAGCTGACTTGCAGGCTAACTAGCAAAGTCACTCATTGCAGTGCCACCCAGAAAGCATGAGGTTAGGGTCTGGGGGGGAAGCACATTTACAGAACTAGTTTGTTTGACAGACTGAAAACAGATCACAACATACGTTTTCTTTTCCAGTTAGAAGGATACACATGAGAAATGTTATGTTTGTTCAGTTTACTTGATGTCACATCTCGCCAGTCAGTTCAGTGGTTGTCACCACGGTACATTACATCCCTCTAATTCCATTCTGTGACCTGTTCTTTAGTTAAGCTGCAGCAAGGACACTCTGTAGTAACAAGACATTACCTCAATTTCCTTTTCCACAAGGAAAGAGATTGATATTTTATGATGAAAATTCCTGGCTCCCAGTCCTCTAGCTTTGTACAGTTGATCTTTGCAGCAGTTCACATACTGATGCTGTTTCTGATCCCCAGTCCATGTGAAGGGCAGCTAAGTGTTACCTATTCCACATTGTTCAAAGAATGTGGGATTATTTACTTGGGCTTCCATTCTGTGATGGGAAGCCATAAAGCCTTCAAACTACCCAGACAGAAAATGATCCTAGCCCTCAGGAACAATAACCACATCCTGCTTTTGGGGGGTCTGTGAAGAAATACTCGGCAGAAAGTTGAGTTTAGGTGGAACAGTTTTAGAGACAGGAGTGCTCCAAACAAAATCCCAACTGTGCAATAAGCATTACAGGACATGAAGCAAAACAGTGGGAAGCCAACATCCCAGGACAGACTGCAGGTTCCCAGCACAGAAGGGGGTCACAAGTACAATCCCCCATAGCCACAAGAACAACTTGTCTACATGTAAGGATTTCATATTCTGACCTGAAGACCTTCTGGCCCTACAGAAGTGATTTACTGTCACAGCTATAGCAGCTGAAGAGAGAAGGGAGAGAAGAAGACCTGACTACACACATATGTGGAAGAGGAACCATTTAGCCAACAGATCCTTATATACCTGTTAAATATCCCCAAGCCTTGTCTATTGACACAATTACATCCATACTACCAAAGATACAGCAGTGTGCATTGTGTGTCCCGTACTCTAGAGCACAGTCAAGGACGTTTTGATCCACAACTATCCCGAGACTAATACTTTCCTAATGCTGTTTAGGGCATTGCTTCAGTTCAAGTCACCTGTGGCTTCTCTACACATCACTCCTAGCTAGGGCTCACAAAGTCTGAGGGGACATGCATTTTGTATCAGTAAGGTCACTCTTCTGCCAGCCAAACTCAAGCCAGATCTCTAAATGGAAAAAACTGAAAAGTTATGAAAACTTTGCCCTTTTAACTGCATTTACACCAGCACAGACAAATATCATCCCTAATTTCCCATCACCTCAGACTGACATGAAACATAGGCAAATGGCTAACGTCGACTAAGCTTAAAAGGTCACCAATTACTTGCTCTGCATTTAGAAGGACCTCAAATATTTCACAGAATATTGCTATGCCTTCTCCACACCACCCGCTAATGCAGCGAATTTTAGCCCTAACACAAGATTTCAGAAGCAGGGGGGGCGTGGGGGGGTGGGTGGTGGTTGCTGTTGTTGTTTTTTACACAAAGGGTTCTTCAAGCAGAGATCATGCAGCCTGAAGAAAATTATGAGCCAACAGAGGGTCTTCAGACTCAAAACAGTGTTCATCCTCACTTCTGAACCAAGTCCTTTGGCTAAATCTCCAGGCCCACACAAACTTATTCTTCTACTTGGAATTGTGACAGAGTGATTTCCTCAAAACATTGTTTTGGGTTTTTTTTTAAATTATGAAAAAGAAACTTGTACAAATAGTAGTAATCAAACAAAGTACTGCTTGCAGTTCTCAGCGTTTTCAGCCAGCTCAAAAAGGTTCAGCAGGCTTTCCCTGGAGCCCCTCTCACAAAGCTTTCTCAGGCTTTAGCCTCTTTTCCTGCCACGCCCTCCACCTTACCCGTCTGCTGCTCTTCCACTCAGATTCAGAGAAAAATACTCACAAAAATAACCAATGAAATCTCTACATGTTGCAAGCCAGGGCATGAAGTTGTGGAGAGGAATCTGGTCACCATCAGGCAACAGCTTCCAGAAAAGGAACTGGACTCTTATATGTTAATTCAAGACCAAACTGTCTTACTTCCATCATCGTGCTCCTACAAGGTGGGTCAAGCAGGTCTGTATACAAAACTTTGTGAGCAAGAAGTTTTCTTCAGCAGCACCAAGGAAAAAGAGCTGCAAACAAGTCAGAGTTTGCAAACATGGGCTCTCTGCTCTTGGTAGGGGAGAAGCAGGTAAGGAACATCTTCTATAGATCAATGAAACTGGGCCACAGAAGCTAAAGTGAAGAGAAGCAGTTGAGCAGAGTTAGGCAGAACCCTAGGACTGGAGGGCAAGAGCTCATTAACAACTCTGATAACGATCCTCACATGGGAACAACTCATTACTTCCTACCTGCCTTATTCCAAGTCTCCCACACCCAAGGAACTGATTAACTCTCACTTGGAAAGGCAAAAATCCCCGCGAGGCAGGGAACGAGCTGGGGGAGGCACAAGTGAGAAAAAAAAACCCACCCAGATGGCTAGAGCCAAATGGCCTACATGCAGTTGAGATGAAGGTAGAAGTTTTAAATTTTGCTTCCATGGATTTTAACAGCAGCAAGAGCCAGGCCTTACTCAACTGGGATTCCTAAAAATAGCACTTGCCTAAGTAACCACACAGGACCACATGGGGCTCTATTTTCCTTAACTAGCTTTTGATCTAATGGAATTCTTCAGTTAAGTAAAAGAAGAAACAGGGTCTTTGTGGTGAAAGCACGTGACCAGGAGTGAGGAGAACTGGCTTCTCCTCCACATTGCTACAGATTTGTCTTTCAGTCTTTCATGCAAAACAATGTAGCTCTTAAAGTATGCACCCACCTCATACCAAAACCTGAGACTGCATTTAAAAGCTGAAACATCCATGCCAGCTTTGCTCCTTCCAGCAATTGAGCTAGCAGTGCAGCCGGAGCTCAATGCAAGTCACAAGCTCTATCCATGAGCCAGACAAGGATCCAAACAATTAGCATGGTTGCACTCCACACTGTCATAGCTACACTGGCTGCAACAGGGCTGGTGTTAAGAAAAGTTTTGGTACATCTTGGTGTATTGCTTTTATCCTTCTGCACTGTGTTGTAGCACTGACGTCTGCACTTCACTTGCCTCACATAAGAAATGGAAATAAACCTTTGTATAGATGTAAGCATAGTTCATTAAGTTCTGGTAAGATGTTTGTCTATCATCCAGAGATGCTCAAATACCACAGAAAACGAATGAAGCTAATGCACCCAATGCCAGAAAGCAGAGTGGCAGTTCAGCAAAGCTCGAAAGTAGAAGAACAGAGTGGAAGCAACACATGCTGGTATTTCAAACAGTCAACAAGCAAGTAACCTGGTAAGACCTCTGAGACCTTGACCAGGATAGACAAGCTCTGCCCTGCCAGAACTGGCTGCTTTCCTGGGTTTGCAGAACCCTACCCGCTTCCCACCCAGGGGAGAGGGCTACAAAGGACTGCCAGCTGAGATGCTTCCTCCCACCCTGTAAACTCCCAGCTGAGCTTAACATGTTCCCCAAAAGCTCCCTTCCACCCTCTGCAGCCATAGCGCATGCTGCTGCAGCAGAGGGGTCAGGAGATGGGATCCCCCATGAGAGTGGGTTTAAGCAGAAGAGACTGGACAGCAAGACACAACCTGGAGCAGACTGTAACAGCAAATTAACCCCTTCCCCAGCTGACAGGAAAGTGAGCCAAGCCTAGCAGGAAAGGAGACACTTCAGCAGCCACACTGCAAAGAAAGGACATAACACACCTGACAATACATTTAAACAATGAAAAACATCCTTTCCAATGCCTGCAGCAAGTCAGCTCCTATCCTAAAGATCTAACGCACTTGGGCCCACAAGCGCCTGCCAAGTTGTCAACATGGCCTTTGATACCAAAAAGCTTTGAAACCCCTGCCTTAAAGGCCAACACTTGTTTCTCCACCCATATTTGAAATGCAAGATGCCTGAAAGCTATAGAACTATTTTAACACCGAACATGCAGCAGTCTACACCGCAGAGCAGACACGTTCACTGGGAACTGCAGTTGGAAAACTAACAAGTCCCCTACTGCTACAATAACCGTAGCTGCGTAACGGAAGACATGCCAGGGATCGCAGGAAGCTCAAGCCTTCCAGCATTTTCTGCGATCTCCATGGAGAGATCGGACCAAGGAGCACCTTGTTTAAATGAGTGTTAAAAGCCAGGATAGTAAAGGATGCGGGGTAGGGAGGATAAATTGCCACTTCTTTTCTTTAAAAAAAACAAAACAAAACAAAACCCATGCTTTAATCAAGTTGTACACCAAATTGAGGCCTTATGATTGTTTTTTATTTTCATTTGGGGGGAAAGAAAAGTCAGTTAAAAGATATTTCCCCACATGCCAACAGAAAACCCGTGCATCCCACCCTGCAACTCAAACGCCACAGCTAGGGGAGGGACACTTCATGCATTTTTCACCTCAGTGTAATCCATTTTCTATTTTACTTCCATTTCTTTTCCAGGAGGTAACATTGATGTAATTGTGATTTTCCAAAGTCAGAGGACATCTTCTTTGACCCTATGCTTTCTGAGTGTTCCCCCCTTGACTTCACAGCTGGTCACACTACATCCCCAGCTCTTCTTCAGCACGACCCAGGAGGACTCCACAGCACCTGCAATGCTGAGACCACGTAATGTGCCACAATCCACCAGTTCCTACCAGGATGGAGCCCCAAGGTACTAGCCCTCAAATTCACAGCTGCTGACTGAAGTTATGATTTCGCTCCACACACACCAGAACCATTCACCAACTGCTTAAAATACCCTTCTCCGCAGACAGGTACAAAACAGTTGCAGCACATGTTTCAGTAGGAGTCTAGTCTTCCCACTTTGGCACAGTAATTTCAGAGCTGTAAGACACGCATTAACACTGGTCTGATCCAGACTTTTACAAGCGTTACATTTCACACTGATGTTATCAGCTAGTAAATCATATACATTGCAAGCAAAAGAATTTTTTTATATGCTTCTCCTATATGTGTTCCTCAGAACTGAGTGTTCTGGATACATTAATTGTTTTCTGTCAGTCATCTTTCCAATTAAGATCTGCTCCTTCCTTCCTTCCTATTTTTTCCAGTATGTTACACAAAATTTAGTTGCTGACATGTTCTAACTGGGACAAGAGGAATGATCAGTAGAGATTAAAGCATGCCATGCATCAGCCAACTTCTCAAACAACTGACAAAGGAAACACAAAACATCTTAAAAGGAGAGGTTTACAGAGATGGCAGCTCTCTTACGATGGTTGGTCCCAAGATCATCACCATTTCCATCAGTTGTCAGAAGTATTTTATGGTTGCATTTAAAAGAATGGCAATGAAATCCCCAAACATGCACAAAAGAGCAGCCCCCAACAAATGCTCTCTCTAAATTTTGTTAATTCAAATCCATGCAAGAGTAATTGCTTCTTATAGGGTCATCTTTAATGTCTACTAAATAGTACTACAGCAGCTCTATTCCAGGTTACGCAGGGACAGGATCATTAGTAAAACTAACAGGAAGACAAAGTCAATCATGCCCTATGGATTACTTCGATTAACATGAGCATCCTAGCTGTTCTGCCGTCCTTATGCATAGGCATTTGTCAAGGACTCCAAATCAAGAGTTTTTCTGGTCATATACACCTTGGCATAGAGTGTGCTATTTTAAGAGACCGGCACCTATCGCACAACTCCAGATGAACAGTAAATGAACCATCCACTCAATCCACAAACAAAGTAGCTAGTGGTAGCTTTTGTTTTTAAATAAAGATGCTACTGATTATACATCAGCAAGAAGTCAAGTTGCAAGGCATTAACTAGTATGCTCTCATCTCATTTTCCCACCAGCAATAGGATTCTCAGATCCAAGTTTTATTGCTCAATAGCCACAGCTTCTGCCAAAAATCACAAGGGAGCCAGGGGGAGGGGATGGCAAATATGAAATGGGACAACAGCTGTCAAGGTAATTTGATAGCAGTGATGGCTTCTTGAACCAGTGGACACTCTTGAGAATGTGAGCCAAGGCCTCCAGGCATCCACAGAAAAGCCAAGTAAGATAAAGAGCTCGGTGAGAGAGCTGATACATATGTCTGAGACAGAAGAAAGAACAAAGAAAGCCAAGGCCATCTAACTTCTAAGAACTTCAGTTTTCCAAACAAAAAAAAAATTTAGAGCAAGTGTCCAAATGAACCCTCCCAGCCATGAAGACAAGCCATCTTTTGTTTGAAAAATGTTTGCAAGTTTTCCCAGTACCCTTTCCAAAAACATCTCAAAACTACAACATCCAAACAGAAAACAGCAGCGAAGAATGAACTGACAGATTAAAAGATCAAGTCAATAACCTTCTATGGGTTCAAATCTAGCTCAACTTCCACTACCAAGCACTTACCTGCGTTATGTGGCTCACACAATTTAAACTTATGACTACAGGACAATTCCTAACAGACCAGCGTCCACAGTCAAAAGTTTCCTTGCTGTTTCCATAACACAAAAAATATCCAAAGGAAATAGTTACCACTGGAAACCCTGACAGTTCCATACTTCTAGTTTAACTGCTCCACTAAATGAACCATCTCTTCAGCAATGAGTCATATCCTTTGGTGGAACAGTAAGAAGAAAGTTCATTTGCCGATGTCTATGTGGCACCTGTTTTACTAACATTAAGTGGATCACTGAGACACACCAAAAACACAGGCAAGCACAAACAGCAAGTCAGGAGCATATTAGTTGTGACAAGAGCAGCAGAGAGAGGTCAGGTACTTCACTGATTATCCTCATCAGCAAGTTTTACTCTTTCTACTTTTTTTTCCTATTTTTCTATGATAGTTTTAGTTTTCTGTATTTTATGCTTCAACTTTCTCCCATGCACTGAACAAATGCAGTTCTCACTTTTCCTCTCTTTCCAGAGCTTCTGAATTCTCCTTGACCACTCCCACACCCGGGCTTGTCTCAGCAATCTCACAGGAGTTTGCAATAGCTAGAAGAAAAGAGAAAAGAAAACAAAAAAAATAGAAGCAAACAGAAATGTTCATGGCTTTGTCCAGTATTATTGTCACCTGCTACAGATGTGCTATATACCAAGAAACACGATCACTGCCAAGATGTATCCATGTGTACATGATGCAGATAAGTGCTGACTTCAGCATGAAGAAACAGTTTGACAGACACCAATGCCGTCAGTCACTTATGTTAAAAACTGCTTATTCTGACAGGGAAAATGAGAAACACATGACAACTGGCTTCAAGAATATAGTATCAAATTTTAAATCAAACTGCAAACCTAATTTAACGTTCAATTTCTCTAATAAGATCTTCAAACATTGTACTCAAGCACCCTACCTATTGTGAGAGGTGACTGGCTTGTTCAATTGTGGCTGCAGATTTCCCCACAAGCGTTGCAGCTCTCTTACCTGACCCTGGAGGGATGATCTACCACTATTTTTGTAAGCACTTACTAAAACCCCTCGCTCAACACAGGAGCTTTTGCCTTAAGTGCTGGTCCTGCAGAGCGGACATCAGACATGGGTAGAGGAGGGTGGCTTCTGCAGGCCTCCTGACCCTCACCTGTGCAGATAAAGAGAATCCCCAGAATGACTGCCTCGAAGCCAAACAGGTTTAACAACCCTTCACCATCTCTGAGGCAGAAGGTAATTTGCTTGGTATGTCACAGGTAAAAATATGCATGCATTGGGGCAGGGGTAATGAGACATCTACCCCATGCGACTTCAAAAGGTTAACAACTCAAAGGTTGTGACACTCCCATCTCTTCCTTGCACAGCCTTCAAAGGCTGCCCTACCTAGTCCTACCATCACTCCCTTTGACTCCCTGTTTCAACACAAAGGGATTAAATATTAAGGAAAAGTACTTTTCTCTGAAAGTAGAAATCTCTTTCTGTCACTTCTGGTAGCAACTTTTCCAATGAGATTTCTGAATTCACACTTTACTGGAGGACACCATTCACTCACCTCTTCTTTTAGTCAGTCAAGGGAAGAAGAATGAACTAGTCCTTGTCCAACCCTTCCCTGTACAAGGCTACCCCCTGGGAGAGAGATGAGAAAATGGATCATGTCTTCACTGTTCCAGTCACATCCATTTTCTGAATGGGACAAGCAGCAAAATTCTCAGCTCCTCCATCCTGGTCCTACCTCCTATGTCAAAGAAAACAATAAAGAACCAGGATGGAGCTAGACAGATCAATTATGATCACAACTACAGCAAAACTCTTCATGCTAGTGCAACACAATGGTGTGCTTGATTATGAGTCCAACACTGAGCTTCTGCAGTAACAGACACTTTAATCAGACATCAGTCATTAACAGAAGCATGAAGAGACATAGTGATAATGGTATCAACAGGACACAGGTTTTTTGAATTGTGTCATGGAGGCAAGTCCAGCCTAGACCCTGACGTGCACATGGGCCCAACACAACCATCAAAGCAGTGGCAGAATCCAGTCTCTGCCAATAGGCTCAGAAAAAGCAGGACAGGGTGTGTGGCATACCGAGGAGGTAGCCTGCACCACCCTAGAGCAGGGTTGGACTACCAAAAGGACAGATCTTGCACACCTCCTTAACTGTTGATGAATAGCAGGTTGGTAGGCTGCTATTTCCCCGTTATCACAACATCACACATGGAATAAGGGGAAAGGCCCAACTAAGCCATCCTTTTCATCCCAAATTTCACTGGCAGTGAGAACAGACTTGAATCTATGTCACTATATCCCTCTTACCCAGCTTGCTCAAGACTCCTTGGAATGGATGGCAATGAAGAACACTAATGTGTTAACCTCAGGTGTAACCAACCTGCCCATGGTGCAAGAACAACTTTCCAGTTGCACCAGGAAGCCAGAGAGCTCAAGACTTCCTGGCTCATGAGGGAGCCAAGGTTTTTAATCATACTTTGGTTACCACCTTGTCACTGACAAGAAAAAAGGACAGCTACTTGCATATCCCTCAAGACTGGGAATTTAGGCAGTAAGAGGCATGCCACTTAAAGACTTGCCTACTAGGTTTTCAGACCAGCAAAACAAAAAAACATTCAGTTCATAATCAATCCTTAAACTGGACATTACTTTAAAATTGTCTGTAACAAAAGCCAAGCAGTGCAGGATAAGTGGCACCTCTGACACAGTAAGGAAAAAACAACAGATTAAAACCCCCTCTGTCAGTAAAAGGTTAGAAAGGACCCGACAATGAACTTTACAGCAGCAGTTTTAGTACCCATAAAGCTACACAGAACAAAGCATTAACCATTGGGGCATTCACCTTAACTGTGTGTCCACACACTTGTCTAGTGGATGGCCTCATCTCATCTGTTGCTACTGTCTCCTAGTTTCTCTCTGATTTTTCTCACCTTCTACCAACAAACAATGCAAGGAGAACTACACATTGATATGCAGAAAGGAGAGTGAAAACACTAAAGACATTGACAGCCAAGGACCTCAGGGCAAGAGAAACCAAATCTGAGTCACTGGAAGGACTGTCAGTCTAAAGAAAGTCGCAATCATGCAAGGAAGCTATTGCTATGAAGATTAAACCAAACTCCTATCATATACCTTAAATCACAGGAGAAAAGCTGAAACATACTGACTCCCACAAAACCATTCAGTTGATACAAAGGTTGAAGGGCACAAAAATTAGTCCTCATTCTACAGCAAAGTAACTGAAGCACAAGGAGAAGGCATCACAGTCTATATGTAACTTTGGGCAGCACTAGGAAATCCAAAAGACCAAACCTTCAACTTTATCCTTACCGAACTCTCAACTCACTTGAAGCAGTCATGCCCTTGATTTCCTTGGGTCATTTTTAAATTTTGGAGGAAAAAAACAGGAACAGGAAAATTAAATCTCCTGTATGCTTTGAACTCAGTTTTATAACATTAAAAAAAAATAATCTGTTCCTATCTGCAAGAACTTTTGCATCCAGTCATATGTTCAGGTTTTTTGTGTCCCAATCATCCTCAAAGCCACAGAAAACACTAAGAGATGAGAATTCCTTTCGTTAGAATTGTTGACAAGCATTACCACAGCAAGAGCTCTTGCTCCCAGAAACTGCATGCTGCCTTTAGCTGTGGGAGTACATGTTTAATCACAGTACACATTCATTCCTTGTCACAACTACTAACTGCAGCACTGAAGAGGATGGTTAAGATAACCTCATTTGTTGAAAGAATCTCTTGAGTTTAAAGCACTTCATTCCCTCCTGAGAGAATGTTTGTGTTGAAGCTTTCTCCAAAAACTGGCAGGACACTTCTGGTTTAGTGCTTTTCAGAGGGAAGAGATGTAGACCCAGACTCAGCATAAATGCCACCCAAGTCCCCAAGCCTACCAGCTTCCTTATGGTGGCTTTTTGCTCAGCATCCTCCTTTAAGCCTTTCAAGCACTTCTCAAGGCACTCAGCTCTTTCTACTGATCAGGAAGCAGGTGCAAGCAGAAAGCAGGGCACCTGCATACAGCCCCTAGTACTTCCAAGAGTGTTTTCAGCTAGAGATTAATTGGATAGCAGGAAAAATGACAAACTGCAGAGCATCATCAATACAAATTTGGGAAATAAGAGACATTTTGTTAATTTCTCTGCTCTATGCTTGGATTAAGAGATTCCAGCATAGTTATTAGTTCCAGAATGGCTGCATGTCTATCTGGAAAAAAAGAGCATACTGATATCTCTGCAAAGCCCAATAGTTTAAATGCAAAAACCATCAGGGATACAGCTAGACAACTTCCCCCTTTCTGAATATTTTCCTTGGAACTTTTTGGTTGGAGCCTGTGCATTGCATGGAGCTGAGAGGGCTATTACTCTTGGAAGCTATACTCCCAAATTCTTTCCTTTACTGGAAGATGTGTGGTTGATGATTTGCAAAGAAGAAACGTATTAAAGCCTCTTACCACTGGACCATGTTCAAACAGCAGGCAAGCAACAAGCTTAAACCCAGTTTTCAGGCCAGGAATCAGAAGTGAAAATGCTGTTGACACTCAAATATATGTGTGTCTTCCCTCCACCCCACACCTTTCCCCAGCGTGTGTCTCATAAAAAGAAAAAGAAAGCTTGTTCAAAGATTACAGAAAAAATTGGAAAATTTGAAACAGCTGCTCTGGAAAGCAAAAAAAACATTAACAGAATAGAGCCATTGACAACAGAGCTCTCCTGGTAGACCTCTCATCCTATGCATGGCAGGTGTGCCCCTGCAGAGAGGAGGAGGAGAGACTGGGATTCCCATCTGTGGTGCATCACACAATACTGGGAAACCTTCATCCCCACCCTTAACCCTAGGGCCATTGGAGAAAGCAGGAAAAAAGGAAGCTACTGTATTTGCCTGCACACTGGCTGCACACATTACAACTGCACTCACAGGTTCAACCCTGTGATTGGCATCGATTGCTGTAGTTTTTGGAGACTGCATCCATTATCATAGAATCATTTAGGTTGGAAAAGACCTTTAAGATCATCGAGTCCAACCATCAACCATGCCCTCTAAACCATGTCATGAAGTGCCCTGTCTACATGCTTTTTGAATACCTCCAGGGATGACGACTCCCCCACTTCCCTGGGCAGCCTGGTCCAATGTCTGACAACCCTTTCAGTAAAGAAATTTTTCCTAATATCCAATCTAAACCTCCCCTGCCACAACTTGAGGCCATTTCCTCTCATCTTATCACCAGCCACCTGACAGAAGAGACCAGCACTCACCTCACTACAACAGCCTCCTTTACTCCAGGCTAAACAACCACACTTCCCTCAGCTGATCCTCATAAGACTTGTGCTCCAGGCCCCTCATCAGCTTCGTTGCCCTTCTCTGGACATGCTCCAGCACCTCAATGTCTTTCCTGTAGTGGGGGGCCCAAAACCAAACACAGTACTCCACGTGCGGCCTCACAAGTGCTGAGTACAGGGGGACGATCACTTCTCTGCTCCTGCTGGCCACGCTGTTTCTGATACAGGCCACGATGCCGGTGGCCTTCTTGGCCGCCTGCGCACACTGCTGGCTCATATCCAGCCAGCTGTCAACCAGCACCCCCAGGTCCTTTTCCGCTGGGCAGCTTTCCAGCCACTCTTCCCCCAAGCCTGTAGCATTGCATGGGGTTGCTGTGACCAAAGTGCAGGACCCGGCACTCGGCCTTATTGAACCTTATACAATTGGCCTTGGCCCAGCGATCCAGCCTGTCCAAATCCCTCTGCAGAGCCTTCCTTCCCTCAAGCAGATCAACCCTCCCTCCCAACTTGGAGTCATCCACAAACTTACTGAGGGTGCACTCAATCCCCTCGTCCAAATCATTGATAAAGATCTTAAAGAGAACCAGCCCCAGTACTGAGCCCTGGGGAACACCACTTGTGACCTGCCACCAACTGGATTTAACTCCATTCACCACAACCCTCTGGGCTCGTCCATCCAGACAGTTTTTTACCCAGCAAAGAGTATGCTTGTCTAAGCCATGTGCCACGAGCTTCTTGAGGAGTATGCTGTGAGAGACAGTGCCAAAGGCCTTACTGAAGTCCAGGTAGACAACATCCACAGCCTTCCCCTCATCCACTAGGCAGG
This sequence comes from Pandion haliaetus, assembly GCA_013401275.1. Lineage (NCBI taxonomy): Eukaryota > Metazoa > Chordata > Aves > Accipitriformes > Pandionidae > Pandion > Pandion haliaetus. Next base: position 11,661 of record VYZV01002877.1, on the reverse strand, counting down.
TCACCTCATCATAGAAGGAGATGAGGTTGGTCAAGCAGGAAATTATGTAGGTAATTAAGTTTTTCACTGCCCCAGCTGCCTTCCTCAAGCTCTAACCTCAGGGGATTCCCACGCTGGGAAGCTTCACCCCTCACTGAGACTGCCCACAGGGTGAACTGTGCAACTTCTCCATTTTCAGGTTCTCCTTGGGAGCCTTCAGACAATACAACACAAACTGGATTAAACCAGTAAACTACTGGCAAAGCAATTCCACATTAGTGATCTTAATCCCCCCTGGGCCTTTGTCAACCAAACAGCAAGACCTACAAAACTGTCAGTTCTGATTATGACAGAGAGGCAGGCTCCATCATAGGGAAAGGGAAAAAAGCTTTGTGATCTCTGTAAGGGTCACAGGAAAACACAAACACACTAGTATAGAAGGAACAGAAACAGGCTTTCCTCTACAGGTGATACAAGAAAGTCTCTCATTTCTCTTGCAAGTGAGCACTCAAACTTCTAGTAGCTGATGTTGAGTCTAAAGTACGCTGTACAGGATTTTCATTAAGAGAGAAATAGACAATGATTTTGATAGGGGTTTTGATTTCTCTGGGAGAAATCCCATTCACATAGCGCAAGCAATTCTTCAACACTAAGAGAAAAAAAAATACTCCCAGTGAGCAGTGCAAAGTTCTTGAATGTAGCTGTGGAGGTATCAGTGTTTTCAAGCCTAACCACTCCAAAAGGCTCCAGGCAAACTACAATATCAATGAGAAGATAAATTTATTGCCCATGAGGGCAGGGAACCAGCATGCAACAAAGACCAGATCACATCTGAAGAGCAGCATAAATCCCATCTTGCTGCAACCATGTAGTCCATATAGTGAACTACTCACAGGACCACTGCCCCAGCCTCTAGTGAGGCTTTACTCCTCTCCTCTGCTAAAGGAAAAGCAAGACCTAGGCAGTAAGTCTTCATATAACTCGTATCTTGAGAGATGCTTCCTCCCCCCCTCCCCACATGCTACATACATCAAGACACTAAAATAAAAGCTGAAAGTCAATAAGCTTTATCTGTACACATACCTCAGTTACACAGCAGGGGAAAACACCAACACAAATTCACATAGCAAAACATATCACTCTAATTTATCCACCTTGAAGAAAAAATTAGTGATGGCCCTTGGAGTTAAGTTAGAGCTACTCTAATTCACAATTTAGGCCTACCTTAACTAGTACAAAATTTAACTGAAGCCTCTTACTAAATGCCCCATAATACCAACTGAAGGCCCCTGTCTGCACTTGCTGTGTACAGGAATTGTAACTGTAAGAGCTGTACTTGCTTCCAGTGGAAAGATGTTCCAGGCTAGACAGGAAGAACTAAGCCTGCAGCTTGCCTAAAACCCACAGCCACACCTACTTTCGATGCCAGATTTTAAATTTTTATCAAGAACAAGTTCACACCGGCAGATTTTCTTCCTTTTTTGTAGGAGTCTAGAAATTGCTGACAAGCAATTCACAAGCAATAAAAGTGGGCAACTGATCATTGTTGTCCTCACATAACTTTTGCATGGAAAGGGGTCCTGCAGGCTCACTTTCAGCTAAGGGCTGGACTTTGAACACACCAGTGCAAAGGGCAGGCAGGACAATCTTCTGAAAGCTGGAGGTGGAGTACTGGAAGGAAACCATAAATGGCAAGATCTCTCTCAAAATTGTTTGCTGGTAGCAGAGTATCCAACAAAGACAGAGTCAGCATTTTGTTGCCCTCATTGCCCATGGACAAGTGGGGAAAATAAAGTTTTGTTCACCTCCACAATGATCAACAGTCACAGATGGCCCCATCATATCACTGTAAGAGATTATGCCACCATAGAAAACTCACTATAAAAAAAAAAACCACCAACTTTCATTCATGCTTCCTGTAGGAGATAATCTCAAGCAAGTAGGAGCCCAGTCTGACAGCATGGTTCACCCTGCAGAGAGCAATGTTACAACACTGCTCTCATTTGAAGAGCAGATCCTTTTAGGACTGCCAGCAAAAGAATGGTGCAATCCCAACGGAAAGCATTACAGAAAACAAAACTATACAGATCTTTTGTACAAAATGTATGTGCTCATCCTGGCCCCAGCTCCTTTGGCTGGAGCAAAGCTCTTGCTTGGTTAATTAGTAACTGCAGCAGAATCGTGTTAACTTATAACTCTTGAGGCCTCAATAATCATCAGGTTTCGGTTCCCAGATTGACAGGCATCACACTTACTCTGCCCTTCAAAGTACAATTCCTTGATGAGAAGGGCTGTTGCTTCATATTTAAACACTGAAATTACTATACCCAACAATTTACAAGCAAAATGCTTCAATACAAAGAGACAACAAGTTCCATTCACACAAGCTGTCTTAGCTTTGAGGTTTCTGTTCAATCCAGGGCTTGGGTATTTTAAGATGAGTTGGTTACAAAAAAAGTTGCTTTTCTAGTATCCTTTCACTAGTCGTCTCAAACAGATATCATCATCAGTAGGTAAAGAGCAAGACTGACTCACGTCTTTGAATCAGAAAAATAACCACAAACACCCAGGTAAGAATCCTAATTTCCAACATGCCAGCCAACGCAGACAAAGAAACACCTCTTGCATTTACAGGTTGTGTACCAAAACAACACAGTCGTCAAAGACAGACAGCCCATATGATGTCCCCTAGACAACACAGAAGTGTGGCAAATCCTGAAAGTCATTCTTCTCTTCAGTGAAAACTGGCTGCCTACCAAAATTCTGGAAGCCTCCCATGCAATTTTAACACAAAACATGAGAACAATGGCTCAGAGGTCTCCAAGGGCCCCTACTCATGACTCTCCAGAGTGGAAAGCTACTACAGACAGAGCCATAAGCAGGGAAGAGAGCACTTTTGAGTAAAGGAGGACAAAAAAGGAAAGCATTAGTGGAGACAAGTTTGGAAAGAATCAAAGCCTCTTTGTTATTGGGGACCAAGCCAGCCACTGTGTTAACCAAATCCAGTACATGCAGCTCCAGTGGCAAGTCAAAAGAACATCCAGTTTCTCTCCAAGCATAATGGATCTCCCTGCCACCTATCCTTCTGATATTGCGACTTCCTGTTTCAAGTTGGAGTGTCAAATAGGGACCTGGTTCCTCCAAGTCCACTTTGTGAAAGACACAGTATGGTGGTATGTCCTGGAGTCATAACATTAGTGGGGGGTTTTGGTGTTTTTTTTGTTGGGTGGTTTTGGGGGTTTTTTTTAAGGAAACTATGGGAAATCTTTTAGCAGGCTTTAGTTTCTCTCCCTCAACTCATAACAATATGTTTTGAAGAATCAGAACTTCATTACTCTATGTTGTTCAAAAAGCCATTTAGAACACCAAGGGGCTTCTCAACTTCCCTGTTCCAGGCCATCCATTTCTCTTCCCTACACCCACCTCTCTGTAAGAAGACCTGAGGTCACTAGGTCATTTCTTCCCCTTACAGTTCCTTAACCAGCTTTACTTTTCATGCTATTCTCACAGATGCTTTGTACACCATCACACTTAGCCCTAGTTTATTCCCAGTATAGCTTCCTCTACCAGCAGCTGTTGGGCCATGCTGATTTCTAGGCCAAGGCAAAAGGTGAATTCCACCAGAAGAAGGTTAATGACAGATTTACGCATCTCTTTTTCTATGATTATATACTGTTGAAAAGTGAAACAAAAGTCCATCACTAGATAGTCCTGAAATGACTCAGTGACCTTGGCAGGAGCCAGGCTGGATCAACCACCTGATTTGGGACTGTTAGCCATGTGCTGTTGGCTAGAGCTCATTAGCACCAAGTATTTACACTCCTATTTGCAGCTGGTACACTGTATTTCAGGACCTTGTCAAATTAACAAGAGTGCCAGGTCATGCTCACCAGGGTATGGTTCAGAGTACTGGAGTACTCTGCGTCAAGGGCTAGTTTTACAAGCTCCATTAATGAAATTGGGAGGGACTCAATACTGGAAGTGCAATTCATCTACCTAGACTAGTAATTGCACCACAGCTCTGTAAAGGCACATAAGCTAATGAAAAAGTGAGCTCTTGTTAGGTATTAACGGAAAAAGCAAGGCAGGATAAGATATAGACCCATTCAACACACTGCTCGGCCACTCCTTTCATTCTAGGCCTACTTCATGGTGCCTAAGCAGCTGTAAAACTGCCTTATGACTCTTAATACTAAGAATACATTGCAAAGTGTTTAGAAGAGGTGAAGCAGTGAGGCTTCAAATTCTCCAGGTCTTAATTCCTGTGTACTAGAATGTCTGCCCTCCAAGTGAGCAAGACAAAATCTGGCACTAGTCAACACCAGAAAGATGAATAGATTTTCTCTACAGTTTAGTGGCACTGATGCTCCAAGCTAAGTGACCAAGTAACACGCCCCCCATATGCCCACTCACTGTAATGATTCCTTCAATAAAGAAGGGAGGGGACTGGAGCTTACAACATGTATGAAGCATGAGGTGGCTAACTCCCTCATTTCCTCAATTACCAGCTAGAGTGATCCCATAGCTTGCCAAAACAAAAGCTACCTTTGGATGGCTTCATACAGAAGACCTTTAGATCCACCGCTTTCTGCCACTAGCACTACAAAGCTACTGGCAGGAGATACCCTACTATTGCTGTTTGTCTGTGTCCAAGAGCTGACAAAGGTTCAGTGTTGATTAGACACACTCACAGAAAGAAATAAGCATCTAGGGCTATTTAAATAAAGACAGTATCTTTAGTTCCAGAACTTCTTGAATTGCAGCCTGATGAGATCAGTAAGACTCCATGGGGAACAAAATAAATTTGCTCTTTTCTAATACTTTCTCTAAGCACCCATAGCCATTGTTGGACATGTACTACTGCAAAGGATTCGCTGTCATTGTTCTTATACCCTTAGAGTCAACTGAAGTTCACCAGGAAAGTCTTCTGCTCCTCAGATTCTCATGTTGGCAGAGAAATACTGAAACTCAAAAAATCTCAGCACTGGAAGAATACTGCAATGGTTAAACTACCTGATCATTTTCCTGTGCTACTGAATTTGCTCAGAAGTTGACATTCTGCCTCTTCTTTCTATTCTACTCCAAAATTAGCTGTGAAGTGCTGCTGGCTGCACAGACTGACCTGAAGCTTACACCTGTGCCCATTACAGATAACCTTTACAGACACAGAGAAAGCAGATAGGAACGTGGTTCACTCGTGGTGGAATTCACTCCCATCAGCTTCAGCGCATGAAAGTGTTTGCTAACTTAGCAAACAGTTGAGGGGAGGAAAAGGCAACTTCTTGTCTTTGTTGAATGACAAGAGTTGCTAGCAATCAGTTAAAAAGCAATCCAAGAATCATACCCAACACAAGTGTCAGATTCAAAACCTCTGCTGCTCAAGCCATTTAATTCATCACTCCTCTCCCTGCCATCCACCTGAACCACACATTTCTTTCTACTCTCAGCAGCAGAATGGAGCCTCAAGCTGGGATCCTCCTCACTGAGGCCAGGGTGAAGAAGCACTGCTGCTCTTCCACAGCACCTCTTCTTCTCATGGCCCCTAAAAAAGCTTCAGGGAGCCCAGGAAGAACTAGAGCTGGTCTCTGATACATTCCCCTTAATGCCTCCCCCTCAGCATACCAGCAGGAGGGCTGCCTGCAGTAACCCACATCCGCTCCTCTCCAGTGGAACGAGCACACATCCCCCAGGAGCTCTGCAAGGCCAGCAAAGCTCTTGGCAGTGCAATACCTGCGGGTGCTACGGCATCAGACAGCCAAGAAACAATTTGTCTAAAGGCAACCCCCACCCCTACATGCCATTTTTGTTCAGTGAACAAATCTGCAGGCATATCATGCTAAGTCTTCTGTATCTTGGTGGCAAATTCCCTCCCACCTACCACTCCCCTACCCTCTTCACACAAAAAAAGTCTCCATGCTGGACCTCCTCAACACCTCTCCCTGTATATGAATTTCCCTGAAAGGATCAGAGAACATGCCTTTTATTAGTCAAGCAGCCTTGAAAACAATACTGTTTTCCAAGAAGGAGTTTTACATGCCTTTCATAATCCCAGAAGGGATTTATGTAGTTTCTTCCTTTTTCTCATAATGTTGCAGTCACAGGCTTACACAGAAAAATGGCTCAGGAGACAGACAACCTGTTAGATAAACTATAAAGTGAGCATTCAGATCCATTAAATAGAAGTTACTCATGGGAAGTCTGGACTCAGATTCATCAGGATGGGAACCCACAAAACCTGAAAGGGACTAGGAAATAAGCCAGCTACAAGCCTGGGTTAGAGCTGTACCAGAAAGGTAAGTGACCTAGTAATAGAAAAGAACCTCAGACCAACAACAGTAATGCAGATCTTTGGATCCCTGGGCTACCAATTGCTTGCTGTCCTACCTGCTACCAAGAAGAAGATCTCTGTTCTCAAAAGAGGAGTAAGTAGGTCTAGGTATTCTCCTCTGCTCCCTCAAAAGTAAAGGGTTTAGGTTTCAGGTTGCTGGGGCTTGGTTTTCTTTGGAGGGGGAAGAGGAACTAGGAAAGAAATGTGCAAAGTTTTCCTCCAGGTCCTATGTCCACACTAAACATATGCACTATTAAAAACAGACAATATAAGACCAACAGAGCGTGAAGGGAAGATCATCAAGTTAAATCTGACGAGGATTTTAGGAAAGAAAAATCTTTTAAGGTCCAGTTGGTAATGATTTTAATAAGGAATCTAGGAATTTTCTCAAGGCTGCCATGTGATTCAGAGAACAAGAGCTCAGAACTGCTGCACACAGTTACTGTGACTTCTTTGTAACAGGTTATTAACTGCAATTTCTAGTATAACATAATAGTGGAGACAGATATAAATAAGATCAAAACATATGACTCAAAGTCCCCAGATAAGGAGGACTCTGATTGAGAAACTGCTGCCCTTTGAAGCCGTCCAGGCCACCAGGAAAGCAGCCATACAATGGCTCGTAGAAAGTGGGCCAATCTTAAAATATTAGTATTACAACATGAGGCTTTTCAAGCTGAATTCTTGTAGCTCTGGCAGGCAGGGAGCTAGAAATAGAACACTTTGGATTTAGGATCACACATGCAGAGATCTGCCTGTGAAAAACACCAAGAGCACGTGCCAGAGAGCATTTGAGCAGAGACCTAGGAAAACTGTCAAAAGCTGGGGGGGGGTGGTGGTGTGGAAAGCAAGCCCACACACTTGTCAACAAGAAAAAAAAGAGACCAGTGGAGACAGTTTGCTAGCTTCTTTCCAAAAATGACTTTGTTGCTCGTTCACTCCCTGCTGCAGCTTAGGAGCCAGGACACAGATCAATCCTGGAACAGGTAACGCCTTGCTCCCCTTTACAGCAATGGCCAACATCAGATTAGCTGGGCATGGGCTTACTTCAAATGAGATACCTCTTTGTGCTGAGCAAGGTCAGGTGGGTCATTTCTCAGGCCAGTATAAAGTGTACCTTACACTTCTGTGCATTAAATTTGAATGATTGAATTCAAGTAAGTTAAGCACTCAGTCTGCTCAACTTGTAGGCAAATAGATTTGACAGTGCTGGTACAGATTTAAGGTCTGTCGATGAGAACAGAAAATTGCCCCTCTTTCAAAAACTCTTTATTTATTTATTTGTGAGTAAACAATGTTTTTTAGAAGAGAAGCTTTTTTACAGACTGCTTCAGAACTCATGTTTATTCGCACTTTAAGAGATTAGAGCAACAAGGGAGCTGGAATGTGCTGCAGCTCTCTCTTAAAATTAAGTTTCTTGCCTGGCAGCATGGAAGTGAAACAGATACTTATTTTGCAATTGTGGGCAAAGTACATTAATAACAGGCCCACCACTAAATCCTCCAGCTGTTCAGCCTGCGCACCAGAACAAGCACAGAACTACCCATTTCATCTTCCGCAACAGCGTAAGGACACATCTCCTGCCGTGCTTGGCTTTTAATCTCCTCCTCCTAAGCCTTCATTCTGTGCTTAGGTTAAGTATGTTTTACTCCTGCCCAAAAAGTGAGCTTCAAAACTCCACCTAAGCAGCTAATTACCAAACTTCTTAAAAAAAAAAAAAAACAAACAAAAAACCAAGCCTCTCTCCTTAAACTCATTAAAGTATTCAACTGACAGGACTGTCACACGAGCTGCCCGTTGCGCCAAACGGTGGTTGCAGGGACCTGGGTGGAAAAAGGCATACACATGAGTTTTGAAGCAAGCCTACTATGGCAGAAGGTCAACGTGTCAACGTAGTGGGAAGGGAATGATTAAAAACTGTAAGCTTATTTATTTTCAACACTCTACCAGAGAGTAACATGCAATTTGATTCTCACCCTTAATTTGTACATTCTCACGGGAATTTGGCAAGGTTGCTCTGAAGAAGAAAGTTTGAAGAACTCTTGCAAAAGACATCATGCTATGCCAGATCAAGAAAGCTATCAGTTATTTACATTCATTTCAAAGGACACAAAGGAAGCCATTTATTTCCACCATATCGGCACTTTTTAAAGAGAAACCAGTTAGGACAGAGCTGGTCCTAACACCAGGGCTTGTCCATACAGACCAACCAGCATAGCTATTCTGGAGTAAACATTTAAGTATGATCAAACTAGCCTGAATTAATTCACAGCTACAGAGACTATTCCAGGACACAGCGATCTCAAGAGGGAACACACATGTTAGGAAGTCATCCTAAACTTGTGCTACTGGGACATTTCCTAGTGCAGGCAAAGGAAGTCCTCTGGCTACCAGGGAAGGCGATCTCTGGTCCGCACCTTCCAAGCCACTCAGGAGAATTTTAAGAAGCCTATTTTAAGCACAAGTTTCAGGAACTGTAAGGAGGCATATTTGGCTTAGCCACATTTGCAGGATTAAAATGTGTACCTAATTCTTCCAGCTATTAAATAAAAGGACTCCTATGTTAACGCACAGGAGTGCATTTCATCTCTTTCAGATGGAAAATAAAGCAACCAACATAATATTAACTTCTTCAGACGCATCACTACACACAAAACTAGAAAAAACACAAGTCTCACCACAGGTTAAGAACCTCACCATGCTATCTGGAGTCCAAATAACCTGGGGGGCAGGGCGTGGGGAGTGGAGAAGGAGAACCCTGCAACCACACATGCAGCAAAATCCATCTTAATCATCCAACAGTTATGTGACATAACTGAGTTTCCCAGATCTGAGTTGCAGATCCCATAGCACAGAAACCGCAGCTGAGAGAGGCTCTACCTCATCTCTCCTTCAACAGCTCCAAACCCAGGTAAGATTTCCCCATCACTACACAAAGGCAGAAAGAGATAAAGAAAGCTACTGCTGCACTGGTCAGTAAAAAGCAGGAGGATGTTCACCTTCTATCCATGAAGATGAAATAAAGATGAGGAAACCAATGGGGTAACCCTCCAAATGCCCAAAATTGAGTTAAGCAGGAAGAAAGAGATCAAATGCCATGCTGCCAAAGCTCAGCGTGTGGACAAAACAGCACCTGAAATCTAAGTGGCAATTTAAATTTATCACCTAGGAATACCATTCACCAATTTACAAAGTTCTTTCCAAGGTAACTTTTGCAGTTGATAAAAGGTGAACTCAAATATTCCCCGTTAGCCTAACTGTGGTGTCAATGCAGCTGTAAAGATCTCTTTCAGCCAGATCATCTCCCAGGCACTGAGCTGCTCAGTGGTACTTTGATCAGATCTCCCCAGGTACAATCAGCTCCGTGGCACTCCAACAGCCTTCAGTTTTCCAGCACAGGAGTCCAGACATCCAATCCATTTGAAATTTCACTTAACTATTTCTTTGAAAGCTCTATCCTGCTCAGGCTGCATAGCATTATTATTTGACCTGCGGAAAGGAACAGATTTAAAAAGGAAAACCAAAAAAGTTTTTTCCTCTCTCATAAGCAAAAGCTTCTAACAGGAATTAAGATGCACTTATCAGGTCAACACCTCCTACAATTAAGACGGAGCCTGAAAGCCTCAGTCCTGTTCTGATGCAACCAATGCACACATTACACCGGAGAGGCAGAAAGGGTCATGTCTTTGCTGAGCCTGTGGTCCTGGGGGCAGAGGGAAGCCTAGGGAAAAAGACCTGCAACTCTGAAATGCAGCACCAACGGGTGCTTTTGAATATATTTTAAGACCCTGAAACTATTTATGACTTACAAGATCAAAGCGTCAATCAAAATAACTAGAACATGAGCACAGAGCTGAGGTCGGCCGCCTGAGCCTATGAATGGAGCTAAAATGCCTTGTTTATCTCAGCACGTGTGTGCTCACTAAGCCTGAAAGATACCCGAGCAGCCCACCCGCTCCTCACTGTCAGGCCAGCTGAAAAAGCACGGAGAAGACACAGCCAAGTAACGGGCGCGGATTCCCGTCAGCGGTTCTCACTATAATGGACAGATGAGTGGAAAAAGCAAGAAAGAAAACAACCTTGCTTGGCACCATGCCCACACACACATCCCAGTGCAGTGGGGAAAAGAGGCCGGGGGCACATACCAGCCACGTATCAGCTTTCTGGCCCAGGGAACGGGCAGATCTGGCAGATACCTAAACACTGGCCCCTCTCTGTCCTGAATGCACCTTCCCAAACCCCCTCCACAAGCAGGAACCCAAGGGGCCTCTCTGCAGAGCTCCCTCACCTCAGGAAGATAGATGCTGACCACAATTGAGCAACACCTCCCACCCCCGCACCCCCACCAGAGGTAAGAGCCCACCTTTCTTGAACTCCTCCAGCATGGCATCAAGCTTGGTGTCGTTGAAGACAAAGTGCAGCGGATGGTTGTAGAAGCGGGTGATGGTCTTGAGTGGAGTGCAGTCATCGGGGTCCACAAAAGCCAGGTCCTTAACAAAGAGCAGGTCCACAATGTTGGAGCGGTCACCCTCAAAAACGGGGATGCGGGTATAACCGCTCTCCATGATTTCAGACATAGTGTTGAAGTCAAGCACAGCCTCGGCAGCGATCATGAAGCAGTCTCGGAGGGGAGTCATCACGTCCTCCACAGTCTTGGTGCGCAGCTCCAGGGCTCCTTGGATAATGTTGAGCTCCTCCTTGACTAGATCGTTATAAGGGTCGGTGACGCGCAGCATCTCCAGCAACTTCTCACGGTTATAGACCGTGCCGATCTCCTGGCCCAGGACACAGTCCAGCAGTTTGCTGACGGGGTAGGAGGCCGGGAAGGTCATCATCATGAAAAACTTGGTGAGGAAGATGGTGTTGGCGCCCACGGCCAGGCCGTGCCGAGAGCAAATGGCCTGCGGCACGATCTCGCCGAAGATGACGATACCGATGGTGGAGACCACCACGGCCACCAGCCCGGAGCCGGCGATGTCGTCCAGCAGGATGGTAAGCGTGGTGTTGACCAGGACATTGCCCAGCAGAAGGGAGCAGAGCAGGTAGTTGCCCTGGCGGCGCACAGGCTCGATGCGCTTGGCGTAGTTCTTCTCTTTGTCCGTGCCGCAGTTCTGCACGATGCGCAGCTCCATGGGGTCCAGGGCCATGAGGCCCAGGTTGAGGCCGCTGAACATGCCCGAGAGGCAGAGGAGGAGCGAGATGAAGATGACCTGCAGCCAGAAGGGCAGCAGGAACTTCTTCTCCTCGCCCACGATCATCTTGGTGTCTTCCCCGTCGTGGTAGATCCAGGTGGTCTCGCCCCAGGGCGGGGGCCCGGCCGGCCCCTCAGCGCCCGCCAGCCCTCCGGCGGCCCC
>VYZV01002876.1:397916-413550 GCA_013401275.1 Pandion haliaetus | reverse complement strand
CCTGCCTGAAATCAAGGCTTGGAGGAACCAGGCCTGGCTTCGGGTTAGCTTGTCACCGGGCCTGCTGCTCGTCTGGTCATCCAGAGTGCGCTCAGGGGGGTGAAAAATAAAAACGCACGCACTCTAAACTTCTATTTAAATACGTATTTCAAGCATCTTCACTCAAAAAAAGGGCTAAACCTCTTGTGTTTTTTTTTTCTTTCCAGCTGCTTTTCCCATCCTCGGTTCTTACCCCCAGCCAGGGTAGGGAGCAGGTGGCCCACTGGGTGCTGCCGAGAGGCCAGGACATGCAGACACAGCAGAGGAGGATCTCTCTCGCCTGTGTGGCTGGGAGCTGCAGCTCGGTTTAGCTGCTGAAAGATCTCTGGCCAGAGGTGCTTGAACCTGCATGGGCTGCTGTGCCGCTGGGGATCGAGCCTGAGCCTAGGAAGCTGGTGGCAAGGAAGGAGGAGGGCTGAGAACTGAAGTGCTTCTGACCCACGCTGTTTCCAAACTCCCAGGGCTCAACATGCACCAGGCAAATTACAAACACTAAAGTAATCGTAATTACCGAGGTGATGTGCACGCAGCCAAGAAACCCAGAAAGCCAAATGAGAGAGGTGCGCACAAGGATGGCATCGGCACTTTGGAGTTTCCCTGCAATGGCTTTAAATCCTATTTCCAGCCTCAACCAACACTTTGGATTTCATTCTTGGGCTCGTTTTGGTTTAGGATGTCCCCACTGTGAATTTTGCCCGTGGTGGTTGATCCCCAGCCCTGGGGCACTCTGGGGAAGGGGAGATGCTGCAGGCAGGGCAAGGCAAACCTGCTATCTGCACACAGCAGCCCATTTCTCCCATCACCCTCCAAACAACACGAAGTTTTGCTTCCCAGTAACACTCGGCTCTCTGTGTGAAGTGGCCACTTCCACAGAAATCCGTATTTCTGCTGCTGAGCGGGACCTGCTGGCACAGGGAGGAGGAGTTTGATGGAACACTCTTGCATTGTGCAAGAGAACTGAAAATGCTGGCTTTGACAAGAAACGTGGCCCTGGAAATAGTCGGGGCGGGGATGAATGTTTAGGTTGTTTTCCCATGGAAAATGTTTACAACCCTTTCCTCCGCCTCCGCCACAGATGGGATCTTCATCCTTCCTCGAAGGGAGCTGTGGAGGTCTACGACAGCAGCGTATCCGAGCAGTTCCCATTCAGAGCTGGCGTCAGTGCTCTCCCTCCCTCTCATCTTTGCCTAAGCACAGTTTCCTCCAGGTTAACACCCCCACACTCCCCCCCCGTGCTGCCCCCAGGGTCAGCCCGAGGGGTGGAGGCAGCTGAAGGAATCCTCTGCCCCGTCTTCTGTTGTCGTTTGTCTGTCGAAGGCCACCAGCCCAGTTAAAAAGCCCTAAAGCTCAAGTTTAAAGTCCAAAACCACTGACAGCTGATCTTACTGCAAGAAGAGTTGAAAGGAGAAATATTTTAAAAGTCAAAAAAGAAAAATTAAGCTTAAAAATATATATATTAATGTGAACCTGAATTGCCTTTTGATTAAACACCCTCCAGTACCACACTGTCTGATATTCCTACCGTGACAGTGACAGGCGTCGAGGACACGGGTGACCTCAGAAACGTTTCAGTTCTCTGTGCCCACATCATACGGAATTGAGCTAAAAGCCACGACTGCCTTTACCCACACCCACAGCATGGGCTCGGTTGGGATTTCGGAGCCTGTGGAAGGAAGACAGGCTGGGCACACCCATGGGGCCACACAGGACGGACCCGACACCCTGCTGAGAGCCCCGATGGGAGAGCCACTGCCAACAGCCCAGGCTTGAAAACGAACCGCAAACACCCCCTTTCTGCATGTGTGCCAACGAGAAAGCCCAGCTGGGGTGAAGAACATGTTTGGCAGCGAGAAGGGAGGGCCCTGGGAAGAGGGGCTCCCTTGGATACTGGAGCTGCCCTGCAGTGGGCACTGGGAGGGAAACTTGAGGCCAGCCGAAGCCAGGGGAGCAGCTCTGCAGGTCAGACCGCGTGGGCCAATGCCGCTCGGGGAGCACAGCGGGGCAGAAAATGGTACCTAGAATGGGACACTCCAGTTGAAACAAAACCGCTCCACAGGCTGGACACGCACAGCTCCAGAGATGTTCCAAACACCCACCTCTTGCACCGCCACAGGTGCTGGGGCATGCATCCCTTAAAGACAGATGCCTTGCTGCCTCCAGTTCTTTTCCAGCCATCCAGCCCATGCGTTTGGCCCGGCCAAGCCTGTCCACGCCTCGAGTGCAGGGGAAAGCTTCCCCCTCTGCCTGTCCCAGAAAGACGCTGGCTTCCTTGGCTTTTTCAGACTCCAGCTGAACAAACACAGGTGCTGCTCTTCCCACCCGCTGGCATTTCTTCTTGCCCGGGAGCCTCACTGGGGCCAGCTGCTCTGCTCTGGGGCATGTGCTCTCCCGCTGGCTCTAGGGCTTGATCTGCGCCCGCTGCCTCTTTTCTTCCCTTGCCCCAAAGCCTCGGGCTGGGCTGCCGCTTTGGGACTGGCATCGCTTGCACCCAAAGGCACTGAGGCTGGCTGTCAGCCCGGGAGCCTGCGGGCAGCCCAGCCACCTTCCCTCCAGCTGTGCCCGTGTGTTTTTGTGCCCTACACACCTGCTCAGAGCAGGTCCAGCAGCATAGAAGCGATGCCCTCGCCCCCAAATCCAGCAGCGAAATGCCTTTCCCCAACGCTGCCGCCATTCATCATTTTTACAGTATTTACTGCAGAATGCTCCCAAACACAGGAAGATGGCGGACACTTCCCAAACCGTGGCTGTACATGCTCAGGAAATAACACCAGAAGTGCCCGACAACTCCATTCCTTTTAATCTGCGCTTCCATCCCTTGAGCGTTACATGTAGCAGCAATGAGATCAAGTGCATCTTGTTCAAATTAGCAGCCGCCTATCATTTTGCTGTTGACAGTGTTTGCATTAGAGGCAAACCTCCCAGCCACCCCAAAATCACCATGCCTTGTGAGGTGCAGGGAGCAGCATGCAGATCCTGCAGCCGGCCCCGCTCGCTCGACCTCCCCCTCCAGGCGGGGCTCAATCTCCAAGCCGGGACCCGGAGGCTCCTTGCAGGCAGAGCTTTGGTTTCCTGGACTGTTTGTCAGGGTGGCCAACACACCCTGGGTACCTTCTAAATAATTATTAATAAAAATAGGAGGAAGGTGATGGCTGGAGAAAGGGACTATATGCAAAGAAGAAGAGGCTCCGAAGAGCCCGTTGCTTGAAGCAGGACAGAAGACTGATGCTCTGGGGCTCGGCAAGGCCCCGGGAAAAGAGGCAGGAGTTCCGAGAGGGGTGGCTCGTGTCCCCCTAACCACCCCACCCCCCCCCCAGCTAACGGGGCTGCGTACAGCCCAGCCCATCTTGCTGCCTTCCCTCCTGCCATTATCCTGCCCGCCCAGGAAAGCTGCCCACAGCCTGGTTATCTCTCACGGGGCCTCACCCAGGACAGGAGCGGGCTGGCCAGCTCTTACTGCCGCTGCCCTGCGCCCTCCAGCCCCATGCAAGTCCTACCCCCGCCCCCGTGCTCCCCAGCACAGCCCTAAACGCAGCCCTCTGCCCCCCAAAGTGCTGGGGGGGCTGCGGCAGGTCCGTGTGTCCCCAGGGATGGGGCCAGCTTGCTTTTGGGGACCGTGGGGTGTGCAAAGCCTTAAACTCCCTCTCCTCTCCTGCCCCTGGCCAACTCTACCACGAGAGTTAAGCGGACTGGTCACTGGCAGTATATTTATATGTCGATACAAATAAAAACAAAACAAAACAAAACCCAAAAAGTAACAACAAAAATGTTTCTCTGAACAAGAGCAAAATAGGAACATTTACAAATACTTCTGGCTCTGGCTTGGATCAAGTTAATGTTAAATACAAAAAACCCAAAACAAAAAAAACAAACCAACAACCCCCCCACCCCCCAAGATTATAAAAAAATAAGAATATACACATTCAAAGAGCTTATTACAGTATAAAGTTACTGAGGCCCAGGTGCTGCCAGTCCCGGCTCCCTGGGCGGTACAGAGGGGCAGGGGGCCGGGGCAGCCGTCCCTGGCGGGCGCTGCTGCCCCACAGGTCGGCTCGCCGCTTCTCGAGGGTTTTGCCTTTTTTTTTTGCTCAGCATTTTTCCAGCCCGTGACTCACCACAGGGCTGGGCCTGCGGGTTCCCGCTGCCAGCTTGGGAAAGCCAGGCAACCCGGAGAGCCGGTCAGTCCCCGTCCGTCCCCATCGCCTCGTACCTAGTGACTCCCACGGCTGCGCCCCAAGGGGCAGGGGGTGCCTGAGAACTCCTCACCCCCCGGCCAACCCGCCTGCCGCAGCCAAAATCCTCCACATCCTCCTCCTGGGAGCAGAGCTGCCCTCTCCCAGCAGGAGATGAGGATGGGGAAGATGAGATAAGCAAAGCAGGGGGAGGATGCCACTGAGCATCCCCGTGCCTCCCGCAGGATGGGCATGGGAGCGGGTACTGGGTCCCAAGGCTGCCTGTGAGGAGCAGGGGGGGCAGGAAAGGGAAAAAAGGAGCGGGGGAGGGAAGACAAGACAGAGCCAGGACCAAACTCACCACTCCAGGGATCACGGCGGTGAGTCGGCAGGACAGCGGGGACCCACAGGAGCTGCTAAAATGGGTGCTTGTATATATGTCTCTATATAATAGCCGGGGTTGGGCACAGCGAGGATATATTATATACACACATACATACAGACACACAGACTTAGTGACAGGTAAGACTGAAGTAGGTGCCTCTTCCTAAGCCCCAGGCCAGGGCAGGACTGGAAATACATTTCCTAGGGCTTTGCAAAGCTCCTCTCTAGATACATTTTAGATGGTCCCAACAAAAAAAACCCAAACAAACAAAAAACCAAAAAGCAAAAACAACTTGAAGAGAAGAAAAACCACCTCCCCAAACAACCAAACCCCCCCAACCGAAATACCACGCAGAGGAGCGAGAGCCTCTTCCCGTGCCGACCTCCACCCCGCCGGCGAGCAGCAGCCACCGTTTGGTTTGAATAAGGCACAGTTCGATAGCAGTGCTAATAGTCGAGGACAGGCAGCTGCCTGCCTGCTGCCGCGTTCTGGCAACTGCTGCCCCGACGGCTCTGCCAGGTCCCGATGGGCGCGGAGGCGGCTCTGGCAACCCCGGGAGGCTGGGAAGAGGTGGTGTGGTGAGGGGGTCTGCGGGGAGGCGGCAGGTCTCAGTGTCCCGGCGAGCTCTTCTCCTGGCCGGCCCGGCTGTGGTTGGCGAGCAGCAGGCCCTCGCGCTGGGTGTGCTCGAGGATGGCGGTGTAACAGAAGTAATACTGCTCAGGGGTCTGGATGCTGAAGGCGCGCTGGGTCCGCATGCGCAGCACCGTCTGGTAGATGTTCAGCGTGCCCACGTCCTGCAGCTGGGACAGGCAGATGTCCAGAGCGCAGAAGGTACCTGGGGACAACGATGGGGACGGTGTCAGCCACCCAATAGCCATGACTGTCCCTTGCGAGAACCGGAGCGGGGCAGCAGTGGTCCTCAGCCCCCCACCAACCTCCCGCGCGAGACCATAGGCGTCGGGAGAAGCGGGGCAGAGACTTCTCCCAGGTCCAATGGCTGCAGAAGGTCCTGGGGACATGCATCTTGGGTCAATCGGCTTGCAAACACACTGTGGGCCTCCAGGATGGAAATGTCCCAGGGGAGGCTGGACTTGCCCCGTCCACCCCCCGCCAAGACCTCCAGCCCAGCAGCGGGGTTACCCTGTTACCTGTCCTGCCGATGCCTGCGCTGCAGTGCACCACGATCGGGGGTCCCCCAGGGTGACCCTTGAGGCGAGGTCCCAGGGCGCTGACCGCCACCCTCTGCTGCTGCTTCACGGCCCCCAAAAAGTCAATGAGGGTGGCCGCAGAGGAGGGGACGCCATAGTCCGGCCAGCTCAGGTACTGGAAATGAGACACCAGCCGCCGCTCCCTGGTCTGGGAGAAAACAGGGGGGTTAGACCCTCTCCTCTCCTCTGCCCCTGACCACAGAGGACCTCCAGTTCCTCCGTGCCATCCCCTGCTAGGTGGCGGTGGCCACGCACCTCTGAGCTGTGGATCTCCAGGATGGTTTTCTTGTAATGGTTGAGGTTCTCCACGCCCAGGTTGGTGATGGTCAGGGTCCCGAAGCACACCTGGAAATCCTTCTCCAGGGGCCAGTACTGGCCACACTTTCTCCTGCCTCCCTCCTCCAGCCTGGGAGCAGAAGGACAAGCTGGTGATGTCCTCCTCGCCCTGCTAGGGACATGTCCCATGCCACCTGGCCTTGGTCCCTTAGGGATCCCACAAGGACCAAACAGTCCATCCCTTATGCTACGTCCCCACCCTGCAGGGCTCTGGCTGGGACCACGGCTGCCAGGTCACTGCAGAGAGCACAGCACTGCTCATCCAACAGCACAAATGTTTATTTTGCAAAGAAAAACAGGGCTGTGCCCCTGCCATGAGCACTCACCGGGTTGTCATCACAATCACCAAGACGTTTTGCTCCCACACCATGCGCCAGAAGTCACCATAGGTGTTTTCCAGAGGCCCTGTGGGGACGGCCCGCACATCAGCCCAAAACCTGATGGATTTGAGCAAGCCCCTTCGCCCAGCAGCCTCTGCCAGCCCCGCTCACCCTCCCCGGGGGACCACAGCCCCTTCCCGCAGGGACCGACCCCGGTATGGATCCGCCAGCCCTGCCTGGAGCTGCCACTGATTGCCCCCCCGCCCCAGCACCGAATCCCTACGGCTCAGCACCGATCCCCGCTCTCTGCTGCTTCATCACCAGGCAGGTGGGGCAAAGCCAGGGGATGCGTTAGGGGCAGGAGGAGGGGGCTGCCATCACCGCTGCTAGCAGGGGTCTGCTCAGCCCAGGACCTGTTTTGTGGGAGGCGGCTGAAGGAGGGTGGACCCACTCGCTCTCTCCCAGGAGAAACTGCTCCCGGGACGTCCCCCACCGTGGCTGGTGGCTGATGCTGGGCAGGAAGGTGAAGCCCACACATGCATCAGGAGCAAAAGAACCCCTTGGTGGCTCAGGCCATACCCTGAGTCCCGATGTAAGCATTCCTCTGCTTGTAGCCATCCATGAAGCTCGCGTTGATGTAGTCGGTCAGCTGGGGGGAGAAAAACACACACAGTGTGAGCCCTCCAGAGCCCCGCAGCCGGGACAGCTGCATGAGCTTCACGTGGGACCCCGAGTTTCCATCCCAGGCTGGCTCACCTCTGGGCGGCTGTATGGCTTCGCCAGCTTGACACGGGTTTGGTCCAGGCAGGGCACATCCCCGTACCGGTTCTTCTCCTGGTTGTAGGGTGCCCTGGGAGGCACAGGGGAGAGGGGGAGAGGGAAGCAGGAATGTCTTCCAGGCAGGGAAGGAAAAGGCAGCATCCCTGCCTCTGCACAAGCCTCCGGCGCCCGTAGCCTGGGCTCTGCTGCCATCACCTGGCCAAAGCCTGAGGAAGCGGAGTCCCGGCCAGGTCCTGGTCTCTGCTGTCCCCTGCCCGGCTCCCTCTTACCCCCAGGGGCTGCAAAGGGGCTGGGGGTCTCCGCGGCTAACCCAAGCACCACACCCCAAAGAGACGGCCGGGCAGCCACCAAGCAGAAGAAATGGGGCGGGGGGGGTCGGAACCCAGCTTTTTTGGAGTGAGAGAGGGACCCCCACGCTTGCCCGCACTCAGCTCCTTCTCCCCGACTCACAAAGAGCAGACGAAGGTGCCAGCTGGGCTCCTGCGCCGAATATCTTCGTACTCTTCATAGATGCCCCGCTTCTGCTTGTGGCTGACGTGATCCAGCAGCTCCTGGAGGGTGACGGACTTGGGCCCGGGGACGTGGACGGAGCCGTTATCTTTGGGGGCCACCAGCGGCACCAGGATGAGCTCGTCCAGGGGGTCAGGGTGCCCGTTCTGCTGGGGCAGGAACCGGCAGTTCCAGCTCAGAGGGTCCAGTTTGAGGGACCCCCCGAGGTACTCGGGGAGGCATTCCCGGGGCAGGTGCTCCTTCAGCTCTGACATCTTCACCATCTGCACCTGTGGGAGGAAAAGGAGGGGCAGGGGTCACCCCAAGAAGGATGGAGAGGGTTCACTGGGGACGGGGACAGGGATGCCAACCGTCTGGCACAGTCCTGATGGAGCCTGGGGATTTTCCCCAACAGCGTCGGGGTCTTCGCCCTTCCTCCCCTGCACCAGCAGGGCACCCAGGGGAACACCAGCAGCGGGGCAGGGGCTGGCCCTGCCATGTACCCAGGGTGGGAGTCCACCCCGACACCCAGCTCCAAATTTGCAAGCGGCTCCGAGCTCCTACCAAAAGCAGAGGGGCAAAGTCCAGCCCAGGGAGATGTCAGGCTGGAAACGGGCTCTACCAGCAGCACCACTGATGCTGAGGATACTGTTTTAGGTATTTTTGGCTTTGCCAGATAGGGCCTGAGCATTTAAGCTTCCCTTTTCTCCTGCGTGCTCAGCAGAGGTGTCCTTTCCCTTTAATCATTTACCACTGCCTCCACTTGCTGCTGCTGGCAGCCTCACCACAGAGGAAGAAATCAAAGGCAATTTCAAAAGGCATTCAAGATGTTTGCTGAAAATACTGAAACAGGTTGACCCCTACGAAACAGGCTGAGAAAGCCTCAGTTCCCCACAGATTTGGGCTCAGCAGCTTCCTGTGGATGGGGCTGAGGGGCACAAGCTGCTTACACCATCCTGTCCCATGGGGAAAACAGCCTCAGCCCTCCCCACCGAGGGTCCCGTGCTGGGGTTGGGGGCCCACGCTCACCCGCTCCCGCAGCTTCTCCTTCAGCAGCAGGCTGATGATGGAGTAGGGCACGCGAAACCACATGGGCGCTCCCACGATGAAAACCTTCTTGAGTCGAGCTGGGAAGGCACCCTGTGGGCAGCAGAAGGGGGTCAGATCCACACCGCCAGGGAGGAACCGGCCCCTCTCCGCGCTCTGTCGGGGGGTGACACGTCCCAGCAGAGGTGACAACCAGCAAAGGGACACCACGGTGGCAATGCCACACCCGAAGCATGCCTCGTACACAGCCGGCAGCCCACGGCCCCGCTTATTTTTATGCTCTGACACGGAAACAAATGATTTCCTTGGAATTGAGTAGGCAGAGGGTTTGGCTCCGCAGAGGAAAGGTGAAGCCCAAGAGCCGGGATTTGTGTGGAGAACACACCCCGGTCAATATTTACTGTTATTTCTTTTTTCCGGAGAAGGGAGGAGGCATGAAATGCCAGCACGATTAAAAAATAATTTGCATCTGTTTTCCCAAAAGCGCTGCCAGCAGCTGCGAGAGGAATCCGGCACGGGGACAGCTGATCCCTTCCCACCCGCGGGTCCAGCCTGGCAGGCTCCCAATGCCTTCCTGAGGTCCTCCGGGGCTGGAGCCAGTGCTCCTCAGCTGAGATGTGGTCAGCATGGTGAAAATTTATGCCAAAACCACGGACTTCACATACTCAGTGAGCAAGTGGCCCGCATGCCGTCCCCGGACACGGGTCACCCCCAGCTGTTACCTTCAGCAGGTTGAGGATCTTCTTGCTGAGGTCCAGCTCGAAGTTGGTGTACTGTGAGCCTGCCATGTCATAGATGAACACCAGCCCGTTCCTCTGGGTTTCGAAGCTGAGGGAGGGAAAAAAGCAACGTCAACCCTGCAATATCCAACTGCTCGGCTCCTGCTTGAGTAGATCTGCCCCACGCTAACCTCATCTTCAGCTCGCTGACCCCCAGAAATCCCCTTCTGTGCTTCCAGGACTCACGGACCCAAAGTTCACTTCTGCATTTCCCAGCTGCTCCACCACCTCTTCCTATAACCCTTATTTAAGACTGGCTCGCGTCTTAAGCCTGTCTCAGCTGCATCGCCCATGATGGGTAAGTTCAAAAACAGAAAGAGACCAGCAGGATAAATGGGACGTCACGGCTTTATATTTGTGGCAGGGCTCACGTTACACCTCGCCGGTGGTGAGGCTGCCTCCTCCGTGGCCGATGCCTGCAGGAATTGGGGGCTTTGCTAAACTGAAACCTGGATGTGGGCAGAGAAAGGCTGCAAAGAGCCTGGTTCAGGGCTCAGGGGATTTTGTTCCCCTGCTGAACGCCTCCATGGGGATGACTGGCTTGAGTTCAAACCAGGGGAAGACAGGGAATTTCAAGCCATGAGGAGCTGTGACCCTTTCACTTCCCTAACTAGAGGTGGGACACCTGGAGGCACGCAGACACTCAGCTACAATTTCACCTTCGGGAATTCACATTCACTGGAGAGACGGCACAATCTTTTCTGTGCGAAGCCTCTCAGAGGGATTTCATCAAAACCTCAGCGAACAGCAGCATTGCCCTTCACCCCGGGAGGAAAGGGGCTCCCCGGGGACCTGCCACCATGAGACATGGTACCCCGGCTTACCTCTCCACTGCTCGGTCCAGCAGGTAGAAGAGCGCCTGGAGGACCACGTGCTGCACGCTCTTGCTGGGGTGGTGCAACTTGGCTGTGAAGAGGGCGATGGAGGCTCCCGAGGGGTCCCGCACGCTCTGGCAAGGAAACAGGGTCAGGCTCCCATGGCACTCGAGGACGCCCGCTTGGAGCGGAGCCAGTTCCCAGCTGGGGTAACTCAGGCGGTGGGGGCACCTACCAGAATGGTGAACTTGCCACTGAGCAGCTCCGAGCGCAGTGGCTCCTCATGCGGCTTCAGCTTCACGATGCCCTCCTTCAGCCGCGTCTCCTGTGGGCAGGGAGCCGGTGTGACGGCCAGCAGGGGCACCCCAGCCCTCCACCCACCACCATGTCCCCCTGTGGGGCACCCAGCCCTCCGAGGGAAGCTCCAGCTGGGAAACCTCTGCTCCATGGCCCCATTTTTCCAGCAGAGGATTGCAACCGGCTACAGCACCACAACCCCCAGCGTGGGGAGGAGCAGCTTTGCAAAACCAGGACAGGAAAGGTATATATGCACATATATCCTCTATATATGGGGAGATGCTCTGTGAGCATCACACACCAGATGGGAGGGCACCCTGCAAGCATGCAGACTGCTCTCAGTGGAGGGGAGGGGACTGGGGTCGGCAAGATCTCCATGGTGACTCGCCTTGGCTGAAAAAGGATTTTCCAGCCGGATAAAACTCCTAAGGGAGTGGGAAAAAGAAAAAAAAGCAGGGGGAGGGTCGTCCTTAGGACTACAGATATCTTGCAGAGCAGGAAGCCCACAGCTGGGGGGGACCTGGCCCCGCTCGCTTACCCGGTATGAGTGAAAGAGCTCGATGGCCCGCAGGACGTCGAACTTGCGGGCCATGAGGAACTTGACGGCCACGTTCCAGGAGAGCGGGGACACATTGTACTGGCCCGTCCACTTGTTGATCTCCTCCAGGAACTGCTTGGTCGCCTGTGGGAGAGACGAGGGGTGTGCAGTGAGATGGGGTGGGAGGAATAGGAATGCCCGAGGAGCATTCCTGGTCACGGTGGGAGCTCCACGGTCCTCAGTGCATAGGCAGGGGCTGAGCATGGCTCGGCAAACCCAGCAGCTCCTCAGGGTGAAGCGGGGAGCTCCACGGCAGGTACTGGGAAAAGGGGTAAGGGCAGTGGGGCTGGAGACGGAGGCAACGCCAGTGTGGGGAAGGGAGCAAGTGGTAGGAGTGCTGGCATTGGAAAAACGGCCTTGGGGCTGGGGGAGACTTGTGGAAAGGAAAGGGGGAGCAAAAGGAGGATTTTACAGGCGGCAAACCGCCCTTCAGACAGAGCAGCCCTGGCACGGCAGGAGCCCATCAGCTGGCAGCGGCCTCCCAGGGCTGCAGCTCCGCTGTGGAGCACCAAATCCGGCCGTGTGAACACAGGTACCAGCCCCAAGGGCTGACGCTTCGACATGCTACAGGACATGGACCAGCTCACCCAGTATGGCCAGTTTCACATGGCTGCAGAAGACCAGACGAGAAGGGTTCAGTCCAGGAAGGTCCCAGGATGCTCCCACCGCTCCCCACAGCCCATGGTCCCGTAACACACTGGGGCCATCCCGCACAAGCAGCCCCTCCTCCCAAAGCACCAGCACGCACCCAAACCCGTGAGAAACTGAGAAAGAAACTTTTCCAACCCTAGCGCTGACGGAGCAGTCACAAAACCCAACCTGCAACCTCCCGGCAGGCTTAAAGCCGTGAAGGTGAGCAAAATAACCCCAAAAGGTATTATTTTTACAAGCTGTGTTTGCAAGGCAGGCTTGAGGTTTCTCAACGCCCATGCTAATGGAAGCAGCTTTGCTTTCTGCTACGTATCGATCCCCTGTCCCATAGAGGAGCCCTGAGGGAGACAGGGCAGCACAGCCCAGCCTTCCACCACGTACAGCTCAAAGGATGCGGGCAGGATGGAGGTAGTCCCTGAAACGCCCCGCTCCCACCCAGACACACCCCAAAACTGAGGAGTTTCCATCCTCGCAGGAGTGGAGAATGGCGATGACAACGCGAGGAGGAGGAGGAGGGGGCACAGCGAGCGTTGAAGGCTGGCTCCCGGAGCAGGGAGTGCAGGCAGGCGGCGGTGTTGGATGTCAGGCAGCAGCATGGAGTTACTGGGAGCTATTCAGGCAGAAAAGCTTGTCGGCGTTAATGACTTCCGACGAGAGGAAACGAAGGGCCTGGGGTTTATCGGTGGCATAAGGCTCGATGGGGCCAGAGAGCCCCTCTCGTGGGATGAGCTGAAGGAGCCTGGCTTGTCCAAGGGGTCTCTCCGCAGCCTGCCTGACATCCCAGTGGGCGTTCTTGGAAGGGGTACCGGCTCGCGCAGCTGCTGGAAGCCACTAAGGGCCAGCCCAGACCCCCAGCATGTTGCAGCCAGAAGCTCCATAACTCGGTATCGGAGTCCCGCAGAGTGGCTGGGCAAGCACCAGCCAGGAGGGAACTCATGGAATTGGGCTGGATCTGCTGCCAGCAGCGCTGGGAGGAATCTGAAAGCAGATTTCAATAGCCCAGCTCTGAGCTTTCGCAAAAATCCCCTTGAAGCGCTGCGAGCCCTCCCAGCGCGGTGGTGTGCCATGGTCAACGGGCTGCGGCTCGGCAGCCGGCTTGGTCCCCCATCTCTGCAATTGTTAGGGGCAAGGGACTGGAGGGGAGCGGGCAAAGGGGGGAGCAAAGGAGACAGGGTGTTATATTTCCCCCTGCCTCGCATTCACACCTCCCAGCCAGCAGCCGGCGGCAGCTTTCCCTGGGAGCCGGACTTACGAGACGCCTTTATCCCCACGGCTTTATCTCCAACAGCCTCCACTTTGCCAAAACAAAAGCAAGTCTTTTGTGGCCCAAATTTCTAATGATTTCCCCTCTCTTGAAGAGGGATGGGAAAATAAATGGGGCAATACAGAAACCATCTTCAGCCTTAACACAACACCCACATCCACATGTATGTATATAGAAATATATCCTATCCGTGAGCTAAGAAAGGGAACCTCATCGGCTGTACCCCTGCTTCACCAGGGAGTCCCCTGGGGCCCCCAGCTGCCCAAAAGCTAGGGCTGGGCTGGAGATGCAAACCCAAAATAAGAGCAAAGATGCTCCTTCCCCAGCAAGTGCAGGATGGCACAGGGATGGGGGCGAGCACCAGGCACACTACCATTGCCCTTGAGCGGAGACCAGAGCTGACACCGCAGCTTGACATGGTGAAAAATGCCCCGAGATGATGGGAAGGGTGCCCCGAGGGGCACGGTGGCAGCGGGGAGAGGATGCAATGTGTGGTTCAGGTCTCCTTCCTGAACATCTAACCCCTCGCACGTCACGCAATCCCGTTTCCAGCATCCATCACGAGGGATGCCGGGTTTTTTGCAAGGGGGAAGATCCATGAGAACAAGCACTGGCTTTGCAGGGTGGCTTAGCCATGAATTCCAGCTTTCCCCTGCTTTCTCCTGGAGCAAAACGAAATCCCAAACTTACCAGCGCTGACATTCAACAGCAGGCAAACCAGGAGTTACCGAGCTGAGCATCAATACCAGCTGTAGCTCTGCCCCCCTTGCACGCTCCACCAGGTCTCATCATCATTTCTGGCCCCGATCCTACACAGATTTATACAGGTGTTGAGCTGAGTGCAGCAGGGATCGCTCCACGCGCTGAAAACGAAGCCCGTGACCCAGAGCTGCAGCAAGAAGCCCTGTTTCTGCAAGCAACGGCAGCACTGTGAGCAAAATTGCCTGCAGCCGGGCGTTTTGAACAATGCTGGTCTTTGGAGCGCTGGCGTCATCAAAGTCCCTGCGTCGCTGCGCCAGGGCAGGGTTGTGACAAAGCCACCACTGCAGGAACACGGGGGCTCTTCAAGCCCTCCTCCCCCGGGCTGCACAGGCAGCAAACCCACCCTCCTTCTTCAGCCCAGGGAGGGAAATAAGTCCTGTGAAAATCGCAGCTGGGCTGAAAACCCCCAAGGAAAATCAGTTTGGCTCCTCTGGTCCCTCTAGGATAGGCTGGGGAGGGAACTGAGGAGATCCTATGGAGCAGGAGATGTCTCAAGGCTGGCAGGCAGATGAGGGGGGTGAATTCCCCCCCGGCTTGCTGTCGGTAATGGGGGAGAGCAGAGCGAGTGGAAGAAATCCTGATGGTCCCGAGAAGGATGAAGGGGTGGCAGGAAGGGGATGTCCCAGCCCCAACCAGCACTTACCCATGAAAAGAAAGAAACTGCCACTATTTTGACTTCCAAGCCATCGAGGGCAGCACCGAGGGCAGCCTTTCTCCACCCCAGTCTGATGATCCAAACCTGGAGCCATTATCGCAAATATCCCTTCATCTTCTCCATCCGATATTCCCGCACAAGCCAAATGTCTCGGATCCCTCTCCCGGGATGCTGGCTGGGGGAGCCCAGGCATGGCTCTCGCTGCAAACCAAGCCTCCCTGCCCGAGCAGGGTCTTCCAAAACCCCGTTAGCTGGAAGCTTTGCCCCCTCCGCAATGCAGGGGAAACACAAATCACAGGCACCTGCGGGGACATGGGGCACGAACGCCCCCCACGCCTTGAGATTTTATTACCCTGGAGACAGCAGTACCGCTCCCAGGAGCAGCGCTGATAAGAGGGAGGTGTGGCGGAGGAGAAAGCCCAAGAGAGCTGCATTTCCCGAGCACCAGCACGGGCTGCGGGACGGACTCTTCCAGCTCCGGCCGAGCACTCCCTGTGGGGGTATGGGGGTTTGGAGAACCCGAGGTCTCCCTACCACCCCTCCTAAACCTCCCTGTAGAAACAAAGGATGTTTTAGAAAAGAAAACCAACCAACCAAACAGAAAACTGACCACCTGGTCCCTTTTGCCTTCGCATTGCGGCCCCTGAGGCCAGCAAGGTGGCCAATGCGATGCCATGCCCTTGGCCAGCCCGAGCATCGCTGTGGGCCGGAGGGGAGCCCGGCTTTAAGGCAGCCTCCAGCAGCGTGCCCAGCATCCCCGTCCGGCGGGAAACCCGGTGGAGGCGGCTCACGGTGCGGATGCAGAACCGGGTGGGCATCCTCAAGGATGAGGATGAAAGAAGGGAGAACCAGAGATTGCTCTCGCCATCCGACGTGTCCTGGCTGGCTTATCGGCCCCGTTCCCCGAGCCCAGCAACATCCTCCCGTGGTGACGCAAGGCCGGCGGAGGAAGCCGGGACGTCACGGGAGGCCTGGGGCGTGGGAAGCGCGTGCACACGCATCCCCACGCTAGCTTGCCCACAGTGGGGGGGAGGGGGGAG
>VYZV01002876.1:385074-397185 GCA_013401275.1 Pandion haliaetus | reverse complement strand
CGGAGACCGGTTCGGTTCTGCCGGGAGGGCGTCGCGTCCCCCGGCATCCCCCGGCTTCGGGTCCAGGCTGGAACGGTGGCAGGCAGCCCTCCCTGCCTGACATCCACCGGCGCTGCCTGCACGGGAGAGGAGGGCAAGCCGGGAGGCGAGGAAGGGCCAGNGGCCAGGGCTGGAAAAGGGCGCTTGAAGACCCCCAGGGCTCTGCCTTCCAGCCTGGGACACCTTCCCCCCCCACCCCCCAAGGCTTACGAGGGACCTTCGAGGAAGCGAGCCCGCCGCCAAGCAAAGCTCCCCGGGGGCCAAAAATCAGTCTTTTTTNTGGTTTGTTGGTTTTCGGTTTTTTTTTGTTTTTTTTTTTAAATCCTGGATGTGCGCTGTACCTCTAGACTGCATGAGCAGTGATCCCAGGCCGGGAACACTCAGCCTGCCCTGAGGATTGTCTTCCCGGAGCAGCATAGCCTCTCCCACTGGCCTTTCCCGGCAGCTCATGGCAGCAGCATCTTCCCTTGCCGGTACTTCAGCCTCTGCCTCGCAGCCTTTCCCCGCAGGCAGGAGAGGCAAGCGTTCGTCTTGCCGCTGCGCAAACAGGCGCCTGGGATTTCCAGCCATTTCTTTGCTCTCCCTCCTCTACGATCCCTAAATTGCATTCCCCGGCCAGGCACAGGTGCCAGGGCCTGGATGGAGAGCCCCAGTGCTCCTCCGGGAAGGAGCAGGGACCCCGGTGGGGAACAGGGCCCTGTGCTGCAACAGCAATGGCCTCACCGAAAAGCCAGGCCCCGGGACAGGGGGACATTTTGTTCAGCTGAGGAGGACTGCGTTGGCAGTGTGCCCGCAGCCAGAGCCTTTGCACCTAACTCAGAGAAAATGGAAGAAAGGGCAGAGGGAAGGGGCTGGAGGCGGGTTCGAAGGCTGTCTGTCTGTCCATCCTCCAGAATCCCAGGCCACATCTACAGGTTGAGCTGCCCACTCAGTTCTCCTGCCCTGGACCAAATTTAAGCCCCAGGGGGTGACCCCTCCCTGGTCGCTGCTGAAGCTGCTGCCTGTTCCAGTTGGGAGCAGGGCAGGGAACAGCTGGGCGCAGGATCGCACCCAGCAAATAGAATAGTCACAGCAACAAACTGTGTTGGCCCCGGTGGCTTCCGTTTAACACCCTCTCTCCAAACACAGCCTTTCATTTCCAACGGGAATTTTAACGCAAATATTTATTTCTCCAGCCCAGCTCATGCTTTTAAAAGGGAAACTATGCGGCATCATCTGGAGCCGTCGGAAAGCTACAGTTGCTTCCTTCTTGCTCTCTTCCATGGATCAGAGCAAGCAGCTGACGGCAGCGTGTCTTCAGCTGTATTTTCTCTCCTGCCCGCTCCCTTCCCTTGGCTGGAGGACCTTGAAAGGTTGCTGTAAGGCAGCAGGGAGGCAGCAACCCGAGCTGCAGCTTTCTCTGCCCTAAGGGATGCACACATCTTACATCCAGATGCCCACCTCCGGGCTTAATTGCCTGACGGAAGGAAAACTATGCTGACAGGAGGCTGGATGCGGTCTCCTGGCCGGGGATCTCCTTGCAGTCCTCTGCCAGCCCGTGAGGCCAAAGTGTAGGGGGAACCCGCAGCTGGAGCAGCCCGGAGCCTTCGAGGGACGGGGAGGACAAGGCAGTCCAGATGTTTGTCCTCTTCCCCTGGGCCAGTTGCTTCACATGCTAAAAAAACCCAAACCCAAGTAATAATAATAAAAATAACAAAATAAGCAGCCATTTGAAAGGCTGCAGCATGCTCGGCCACATCCGAACGCTGCGGAGGCCAGGGTGCTGTTTTCTCCCCTCCCGGGGAGGGGAAGGCAAGGCCAGCCCCCTCCCACAGCCAGCTCTGGCCGCAGTTCGGACAGTTCCTGCTGCCCACTGGTATAATCAATAGCAGCCACGCAGTCAGACGGTCGCACGCAGCCCACGCACTTGGCACAGAAACAAGTGCTTTTCTGGGAAAAACGGGGGGGTGTGAGGGCAGGATACAAGCGCCCCCGCTATCTGCAGGCAGCCGTCCCTGCTCTCGGTATCTCCTCCTGGGTACGGGCCCTCCTCCAGGGGCATTTTCGTAGAGGGCTGGGAGGAGACTCCCCAGCGCCGTGTTTAGCCTGATATTTCATCTCCCCCCTCCGTGGAGAGAGCGGTCCCTCTCTGGCCTTTTAATCTCCCTTCTGGAAAACAGCCTGGGGATGGTGAGTACAATCCTTTCATCCCCCCTAAAAGCAGGGAAAGGCAGCAGCCGGTGCTTGCAAAGCGGGCTTGGGCTGGGATAAGAGGGGCAGCGGTGGGGAGGGTCCGAAGCACCTCGGTGCATGGGAGAATCAGACCCGCACAAGCATTTCCTCCGCTCCAGTTAGCGCTGTAACAGATTTTTCAATCCCTATTTGGGAGGCACAGCACGCATCCACCCTTAGGTAGCAGGAAGACGCTCAAGAATTTGTCTGAGAAACCTTTTATTTGGCACAATCAATGCTAGCGTTTTTCAGAGCGAAACCATTCCTTCCTCCCCCTACTGAGAAAAGCCTCAAGTACAGGCTTCTGCCGTGCTCACGCCGCACAAAGCTGTGCTTGGAGGCCCGGCCTGCTGTGATGCAAGGAAATTTAGTTTTTCTCAGTAACATGTGGGTGTGGAAAGCCCTGCCTTTGGATTTACAGCAGCCTGCTGCAAACTTTGTGTTACTAGGAGTGAACTGACCACAAAACTTTCATTGAGAAGGCCTTAGTAAATAGCTGGATCAAAGGCTGAAATGCCCCAATTTCCGGGGCCGGGGTGGTGGGGCTGCCGTCGGGTCTGGGGTTACGAGCAGCAGCTGCACCTCAGAGGTCTGAGCACTGTTCCTATGCTGAAGCTTTGCCAGAGACTTTAACAGAAGCTGGGTCAGGAGCTGAAAGTTCGTTTCCCAATGCACGACTGCCTTAGCAAAGAACCAGACAATCCTGTTAAGGCCTCACAGGAGCCCTGGCAAAAAAACCCAAACAAACAAAAAAACAACAACAAAAAATCCAGCAGCACTTAGAGCAAGATACTCCACTTTTGTGCCCTTTAAACAAAACCATCCTATCATTACCTTTGCCCCCCTCTCAGGGAGGGTGAGTGACAGTGAGAAGCGGGGAACCTTTTGCTTTCTCCTGACCCAACCGGTCTGTCCCAGCAGCTTAATTCTCCATCTGGCTCACTGCTTCATTCTGGCCCTCCAGAGAGTTTGCTGGCTGAGGGGTAGACAAGTGTTCCAGCTCGTAATGTCCATTCCTCACAGCCGCTGCGCTGCTCGGGTGACCCTTTTCTGCTGCCAGCTTTTTAATCTTCTTGCTCTCAATGATCTGCTGGAGCTGATGCCCAGCATAGTCCGGTTTGGCAGTGAGCACAGTAGCAGGCACGGTGAGCCCAAGGATTTCGGGTACCATGTAAGGCCGGAGCCAGCCCACCAGCGGGGTGCTGCCGGGGGTGTAGTGGGTTTGCTTGTGATAGAAGAGAAGTCCATCGACCTGTAAAAAGGAAAGAGAGTGAATGAAAGGCCAGAGCTGGAAGCTTTTGCAGGTGGGTGACAGAGCGCCAAACGACAGCACCGCTCTCCTTTTACAGGCCAAAACTACCAGCTGGATCATTTTTCCTCAAGCAGTGCAATAAATAGCGGAAAGGAAAGAAGAAACCTGCAGAGCTCCTGCCCTGAAAGATCGGTGCAAGCCCAGCGGCTGCCGGATGGCTTTAAATCATCAAAGGCAAACAATTTCAGCCTGATGTCAGCACTGACCAGTACTTTTCCTCTGGTTGCTATGATCCCATTCTGCAGAAAAGCCATCAGGTTTCTGAATAAGGCAGCGCATAGAAAGGCCACTTTACTGGATTAAGGTTATTTTAAATAATACATTTGGAGAGTAATTAGTCAAGAGCGCGTGACGCCAAGGAGCCCCAATTCGTAACGCTGCTACAGCTCTTTCAGCTGGCTTATGCAAAATAAATTCTTCATGTTTCCCAAGAGAGAACTTCTCCAGCAATAAGCGACCGTTAAGGGCACTAAGGACTTTGAAGGTTTAGGCCCTAACTCCTGTGCTACTATTTCCACACTCTGCAATACTGCAGCTGGCTGATGTTTTCCCCGCTCCCCCACCATGCTCAGGGATTTTCACCCCCCATCTTCCTGCCTTTCCCAGGAGCGCACTCTGCAAGGTTAGATCCTGCTGTCAGGCTGACTAACGCTGGAGGTGGTGCTTCTCTTAGCTCAGCCTCACAAGCTCTTAAAAGGCCACTTGACTATGAGTAAGAGAAGCTGAGTGGGCAGAAGAGATGAGAAAAAGAGCCCACCTTGTGCTGAATTGCTCCCAGGCCCCTCCCTGAGCCTACAGCCCCCAGAATGTATATAGCAGAATGGCACATGTATCAGTAGTGAGCTAAGGCATTGGTGAACCAAGTGGATTGAGGTGATTTTGGCTACGGTGCTGGACTGTGAGCCAGGCTGAGCAACGAGCAGCATACGTCCATGTCTGCACTATGGATGCTAACCTCCAGCAGAGCAGGTAGAGCTTCTTGCACTACTCTGTCCATAATTTTCAGTCACTGTTAAGATCTTGCAAAATAATCCCAGAAAAAGGGGGATTCCTGTGCTAGGAAAACATAAAACCAGAACAGTAAACATCATGATGAGCTTGTGTAACCCTCTGGATATCTAAAGTACAAAGCTTTTCCCTCCCCCTTCCTCCCAGGAAGACTTGGGAAGAACCAGATTCTGCAGCACCGTGGCACCAGCCATGCCTGCACACCCAGCCCATTCCTGCAGGTGCACGGCACTTGATGAGCAACAGGGATTCTCCGGCACCCACAGGATTGTTTTGGTAAAGATCAGAGCCTGGATAGGCTTCTCCTTCCAGACCGCTCCAAAGATCTTCCCCAAGCTGGAGAATTCAAAGGGGTTCAGCCTGATGGAGAGTTAGGTCATGTTCTTTCTTCCCCTGAATTCTCTTAAGTTACTCCCTTACTCTTTCCAGTTTATTTAATTTGCTGGCTGGGTCCCTACCCTGAGTCACCACACTGACACCAGCCACATCAGAATAAGGGCTGACACTGTCCCTAGACGACCGAACCTGATGAGAAACCAGCCTGACGGGATTTCACGTTTCACAGCTGTGCTTTTCAGATTTTAGGTGCTTAACAGCACTCCCATTCCTTCACACTGGGGTTTCTCACAGACTTTGGCTCCCCCTGCCTTCGTGGGAACCTGAACCTTGTTTTACTCAGATCTGTGCATAGGACAGTAGCTCTTAAGATCCACTCCAAAAAACACTTCAAATTCAGTGCCAGTCAACTGATCCAAAGTCCACTGAATATAGCGGATCAGGCCCTAACTCTAAGGTTACAGATTAACTCTGAAGACCCAGATCTGAAAGCACTGACCACCTCTGTTGCCAGCACATACACGAGATCCCCGTAAGGATTACAAGATGCTGGGCCCAGGCATAAGACCACCTCTATTATACTGCACTATCTATAGCAAGGCCGTATTTTGCCTTCTGCAAAGTTTATTTCATTATGTGCTGTTGGTGGAAGCTGTTTACAGGGATTTCTTGGGCTCCCTCTTGTGGCACATCACAAGGGACCCACAGTTCCCTTCATTCCTGGAAGCAGCACCACGGTTTCCGTGGGGTTACCAGCTGCTTTGAGCCAAATTACACCATGTTTCACTTGTTGGGGTCGCACCCTGATGTATCAGCCAGAGAACCTGGGGGGGGGTGGAAAATCACAGCTGGATTACAAGGCAGAGTCTGATCAACTCCATCTCCCTCCCCTGGCGTTTCGCAAGTCTCCTTTGCATACCAAAAGTTTTCTGCTCTGACCGCAGTGGGGCAATACTCCTCAGTCTTTTCTCGTGGGAGCAGATGCCTCAGGAAGGAATGAAGCTTTCTTCAGTAAAGACAGGAACGACTGTTCCTACAGAGGCCCTCAGAGCATTTGTAATTGAGCAACTCAGCTGTAGGAAACCTGGGATGCCTTCTCAACGCTCCCCAACCTGTGTTTGGAGCAGCAGCTGGCACTTTCCGACTCTCTCACATGACTGTCCTGGCTTTGACAGGCAGAAGGCAAAGTCAGCCCTCACAGCCAAATTAGTGTCCCTTAAATTTAAACCTGCACTTACGTTAATCGCTAACTTGGGCCAGGAGAGCACAAGAGACACAGTCAAAACACCGTGGCTTTTGGCTTAGCGGGAAAAGCAAACCCTGGAGAGGCTGTTCCTGATCTAGGGCTGAGACTGGGCACTCCGCAGGAACTGCTGCAGCCACTGGAGGAGCTTCTGGTTCCCAGATGTTTGTCACTGACACTGTCCCAGAATGCCATCACCTCCTCCATCCTCTTCCGCTTCGGTGCCAAGTCAGCCAGGGTAGTCAAAAGCAGCCTGAGCCGTTTTCACGAGGGCCTCCGCCTCTGCTCACAACCACACAAAGCTGAACTGGGTGGCACATTGATTTTCCTGTCCTGCCTTTCTCCCGCAGGTCAGCAGAGAGGCCTGAACAGCACAGCAGCACCTGCTTCTAAAGCTGACGAATCAAATGCAGGTGTCCTGTTCAGCCTCTCTTGCTGCGGGAATGGCCACCTCAGAGAGAGGCAGGAGCAGCAGGAGGAGCCAAAGGCAGGAAGCTGCCAGTTCTGTACCAAAGCAAAAAGCAGAGCTCACACTATGCCCTCCACAAGATCCAGTAGTGGTATAGAAGGAGGACAGACTCACCTGAACCCCTCCCAGCCATTTCTGATACAGCCACCTGCCCCCAGCTCCAGTACATCTCAGGCGACCACCACTAACCCCCAAACCCCTCCGAAACCATCGGGAGCTTACCACCACCCTTCTCTTTCCTCCCCACAAGACACAAGATAGCTGGGTGCCTTGAACACAAGACAGATGGAAGTAGCTAGACTACGGAAACACAGAGCCGGTGACAGAGGTCAGCGAAAGACCCACAGACCTCTCGAGAAACACCACTGCATAAGGGAGCACACCGCAGAGATCTTCATGTCATCCCCACACAAGCCCACCCGGGGCAGCAGGCAGTACCAGCTTTGGCCCCAAAAAGGTCAGCTGTCCGTCACACTGCCTCATGAATGCGAGCTATGCTGCTTCTGGAGGCGCTCTGGGTGTCTGCATCAACCCTCTCTTCCCCAAGGGCTCTTTCAGACAACAGTCAATAGCAGTAAAGGCAGCCCAAACACAGAGACTGCTACGGTTTAACTCTTGCTAATTTGTTTGGATGCAGCCTGTACCTGGTGACAGGGTAACAGATCAGCCACGTGCCTAAAAGGCATCTATCCCCAACAGCGCAGCTCAGCAAGCTTCCTGCAGGTCTCGGGAGAGCACAGTTCCCAAGCGAAGGGGATGCACCCCTCTCCAAGCACTGGCAGATGCGCAGCAGGGCTGTCTCTAAGGCTGAGGTCCAGGCCCCCGCCTGCGTGTTCTCACCTCAAAGGGGAAGTCCATAGCCAGCACCTTACACAGGCTGTCCGAGGAGCAGGAGAAGTTCTGCAGGCCCACAAATTTGAACTGAAAGAGTAAGAGAGGGTTAGAGGAGACAACTGCATGGCCTAAAGCAGAACAAGTCACTGAATCAAGCGCTGGTGTGGAGGCAGCTAAGAAGGGAGGATTTCCCCCAGTGCAAGATCCAGCATGAGAGGGAAAGGGTGAGGGACAGGCGTCAGACAAAGTAACCAGAGAGGAGACCTCAAGCAGGGACCACATCATTAAACTGCTGGCCTTCCTGCCGCAGGGTTATCAGGGGGGCCCAAAGCACAAACAGGCTCCAAAGAGAATTAGACCAGCTCCTGAAATCCAAAGGCAGGTCCCCTGCTGGCCATTAACTCCATGATCTAGGTACAACCACCAGCTGATGAAGTCAGAGGGAACATGACAGGTATCTCCTGTTTCTTACTCTTTCCATAGTGACTGGTCTCTCTGATTACTATGGGTTATTGGGACACACCTCTCATGCGATTCTGAACAGCAATTTGTAAGCAAACCCCAGATTCAGAGACAAAACAACAGGACCAAACTGTCCATTGGCATCCATCATATCCCACTAGAATAACTGCGAGTGCTTGCATGAAAACCTACAAAAATCACCCTAGCCACCAGAAAGGATGGGGTGGGAATGGTCGTTAAGAGATAAGCCCTGCTATCTCTCCAGCAATGCTGGGTAAGGCACGTACATTGCCGCAGCTTTACAAATCTCACTCCAGAAACAGAAGATGACCTTTAAAAGAAGACCCGTGGATTGCCACCACGATGCCGAGGCAGTATGAAATCTAGAGTGCCCAGAACGATCTATTTCAGGTATTTTATCACCTCAGTTCCAAACAATCCCGTGCTGGCATTTAACGAGAGATGCAGATGGCAGAGACTCGGCGCACAGCTCCCAGATACTCCCGATACCTTTTTTTCCAAGCATCTAAGACTGCAGGAAGGACTTTTCAGTAGAGCTGACCCCGAGATGCTCTTTTAACCAAAATAGAAAATTATGACCTCTGGGCAGGATGCAAAGCAGACAGACGTCTGCTCCAGGCTGCTGGCTCAGCCAAGCAAATCTTTCCACCCAGGAAATGAACAACCCCTCCTTCATTAGGTAGCTGTCTTCTGGATATTCCTGTTAAAAGAGTCAGAACAGGATGTTCTCCAGATACCTTCAATGCTGGCACAGAAGCGGTCATCCCTGTTCGTGACTGGTCTGCTGAACCCACAGGAGCTGCTCTGCCCAGCTGTGTCTGAGCACGCACTGCGGCTGCACGATGATCAGGTCCCACTTTGCAAACTGTGTTCCATCAGCCAGGCTGCCAAATCTCTTACGTCTGTCCCCCAAAATCACCTTCCAAGCTGCTGTGGGTTCTAGGTCTGACCTCCATGCATAAGTCTTCAAAGGAAGACTTTCTATCCTTGCTCAGCAGGGGCTCTGGATGGCAATCTGGCATCCATCCTGACAACTTCAATCATTAAACAGGGGGAAGGCTAAAGCTTTACAAGCCTTTCCCTTTGCCTTGTGAGTTAACAAGACTATGCAAGAATAAATCCCATCGTCGTCAGGCTGCCGACCAATGCTGCCCCTGTAGAAACCACACTGGTTTTCCATTCTGTTTCAAGGGAAGGCTAAAAATGGCATGGAAGTTAGCTGATACCCTGCAGTCTGATCTCCCTCAGCACTTTGGCGGGGGGAAAAAAAAAAACCCACACTCATTTACAATATTCAGTGGTTCTATTTACATCCTGAACATGGCATCTCATTTCATCAGAAGTACACTTTGAAGCCTGATCTGAGGGAAGAAAAAAAAAAAAAAAAAAAAAAAAGCTTCCGCCTGTGAAAGAAAATGCTGAAGCCTGCTGAACAGGCGAGCTTACCCCATCCTCCTCCTCTCAATTGAAAAGAACTTACTGGATTAATCCTGCTTTTCTCTCCCAGCCCTTCCTCCTCTTGGATCTTTGAGGAGAGCCAGAAGAATCTGAAGTCGGTCTGTGAAAGGAGACAGAGACTTAATGACTATCCACCACACATCACTGATCAGCACCTGCTGAGCATCTCCATCCCTCTGCACTTGCCCAGGAGATTTACAAACCCAGCTTCACCTGCAGAGCCAGACAGCACCCCCAACTCTTCCCCTGATACCCCCAAAAGGTGTACGCAATTATTCCAGTAGCCAGCAGCCCGTAAGCGGTAAAGATGCCGGTGCTTAGACAAAATACCCATCCTACTGCACAGTGAGTGGGCTATGTCCACTGCTGGCTGCAAAGCAGCTCACAAACAGGGAACAAAAGGGAGGGCAGGGCAGAGGGGGGAGGTTCAGTACCTGGCAGTCATAAACAGGGTGTCCTCTCCAGCACATCACATCGAGGATATAGTACGTCTGCTTTGCCTCGTTGTAGATGCAGTCCAAGATGCAGTACACTGCACACACAAACATAGGGAAGTCCAGACATGCTCCAGAGGCTGCCTAACCCAACAGGCAAATGCCAGATCAAATGCCCTGATGCAAGCTGCGAGGTACAGAGGAATCCCCTTCTGCTAGTAGAAGCTGCAACCACAAAAAGCCTTTAGCTTGAGGAGTCCAACAAGGCTACAAAGGTACCAGCCAGAGGCACAACAAGCAAAGGCATACTTCAGAAAATGGCATTTATCAAACAGTAACCCCTCCTCAGGGCAAGAAAGCAACTGCAAGAGGTATTAAGACCACACCGTACACAGCTCTCTGTTGGAAGACAGAGACGATGTTGAGGTTTAAGAGAGTCAGTTAACCAGGCAGCTAATTAAAAGACATTATTATCTAGCATAAAGGTTTCTGATATTGTCCATGCCCACTTATCCCCAGAGATACATGAACAGGCCCAAAGCTAACTTCCCCCAGCACCAGAAAAGAGCAGAGCTCCAGGGCTCAGGGGAGCTGGAGGAGCAGCCCCGAGCCTGCCGGCACACACACTCACAGGGAGAAGCAGGTGGTTCCCCTCTCTCTATCCCAAAAGCCTCCTCAGACTGTTACCTTTCTCGCTTGTTGAGTTGTGCCGGTTCCCCCCTGGCAGCAGGGATGGGAACCTGTTGACACAGAAGCCACTTTTGGTGTAAGCTGCTGTTGTGCCCTGTGAGGAGACGGGAGAGAAAAAAGAAAAAAAGAAAGTCAAGCAAG
This sequence comes from Pandion haliaetus, assembly GCA_013401275.1. NCBI lineage: Eukaryota > Metazoa > Chordata > Aves > Accipitriformes > Pandionidae > Pandion > Pandion haliaetus. The sequence goes on along the minus strand of VYZV01002876.1, from coordinate 386,527 downwards.
GCACATGGGCCAGTCTTATGTTGGCTGGGAAACAGGTACAGGTCCTTTACCAAATGGTGAGACATCACCACTGCTGCCGCTTACCCTGGACGCCACGACTAGCGCCCTTTTCCCGACAGGACACACCACTACAACCCACTCCTGCTCCAGATCCAAGGGGACATCGACCAGCCATTCCGACAGCATCAGCTTCAGAGAAATCCGGGAAAAAAAATAATCAGTTAGTAACAACTCTCCTGAAGTTATGGAAAACTCACAGCTCAAAGATAAAGCAAGAAGGTTTCGACTTGGCTTCAACAGCTACACTGGGTGCTTCAGAGGCAAACTGCATTGCTTGCCACCCTGCATTACAGCACCAAAGGGGCTCCACTCTCTCTCTCTCACCAACCTGCGTAACAGACTCTCCCCCAAGTCTTTCTCTTGCTTCCCAGCTGCTGCCTAAGCTTCAGGCTACAGCAGGGGGCTCACAGTCCTCACCTAGGCAGCTCTGTACCTTGGTCTCCACTCCAGCACTTTATTTCTTTATAAATACACGGCAGAGCTTAGAGATTCCTAAATACTAGGAGTAAAGAGCCCAGACAAGTTGCCCTCTTTGGAGGCTGCCTGGCTGTGATCACCTGAAAGGCCGCATGTGTTTTCAGACCAATATGGCAGCCAAGGCTGATAAGACCCATCGGCTGAGGCTTCCCTTCCTTCCTGGTGTCCCAGACACGGGGAGAGATGAAAGTCTAACCGACTGCTGCACAATGGGATACAAACGCTGCTAGCTGAGCTGAAATCTCCCAAAGCACACAGCCAACGCATCTCTACCCGTCCTCCATTTGAAAGCAACACGTCTCAGGCAGACCCGAGGCACGGTTTCTGGCTGAGCACCAAGCCAGGCAGAACACGCTGTTCTCAGCCCCACAGAGCCACCACCACGGCCGCTCACCATGCCCAGCCCAGCCTCACCACACCACATCCCTCCCCCTGCCCTGCCTTCACACCCGCACCCCGTCGCAGGGAAGCGGGCAGCACCTCACCTGATTGGCGTAGCGCTTGGGCAACTTCTTGCCAGCATCCACGTCCATCTCCTCATCCTCCACATCTTCCCCTTCCTTCTCCTCGCCCTCGCTCTCCACCCCTGCCCAGTCGTCCTCTGCCAACCTCCTGGCATGGTTCACGTAGTCCAGCCGCCTCCTGGAGGCAAGAAAACAACCCGCCTTGCCCTCTGCGGCAAGCCCTCTCGCCCACCCGCTCCCCACAACCAGGCCCCCGGGCCGCGGCTACACAACCCCGGGCCTCCCGGCGGGCCCAGCACGGCCCCGAACCCCAGCCCCAAAAGAACTCACTCCCTCTGAAGGCGGAGGAGGCGCTGGCGGCGCTCGGCCTGCCCCGGACCGCCGCGGGCCTTGTAGGCAGCCAGGCGGGGGTGCGGGCCGGCCGGGCTGTTGGGGGCTGCCAGGACGGCACC
>VYZV01002876.1:335696-384020 GCA_013401275.1 Pandion haliaetus | reverse complement strand
CTGGCAGCCAGATCTTTTCCTCTCGGAGAGCGAAACCGCAGGATCAGCGTCCCGGCGAGATAAAACCTGCGTGGCCATGGCACAGCCTGGTTCTTGGTCTGGCCGAGGGTTCCATCGCGTAGGAGTGAGGGAAATGCCGGTCGCTTGACCAAGGAACGTTGGTTTTAACTGGGGCCCTGGCATCAGGGGGGTCACTTGGACATACGGACCTTGGCGTCACCTCGTAAGGGATTTCTTCTCCACCTTTTTTTATTTGCCTGAGAAACCAGCCGAGCCTTTTCCCACAGTGTGGGCCGGCCCTGGTGCCGAGCAAGCCTGTGGTATCGCCGGGGGGGGGGGGGGGTTCTGGGCTACGGGGATTGCGTTACGCTGTGTCCCCCCACTCTCGGGTCTGGCCATGGCGTTGAAAGCCAGAGCGCTTTACAACTTCCAGAGTGAAAACAAAGAGGAGATCAGCATCCAGGAGAACGAGGAGCTCGTCATCTTCAGCGAGAACTCCCTGGACGGGTGGTTACAGGGCCAAAACAGCCGCGGGGAGACCGGCCTCTTCCCTGCCTCCTACGTCGAAATCCTACGCTCCCGGTCGGGCTCCAACTACACGGACTACTCCGGCAGCCCGGCCGGCTCCCCCGGGCACGACTCCTCCTTCTACACAACCCCCCCCAACCCTGGCATCTCCTACCAGGGCAGTTTCGAGGACGACGATGATGATGATTGGGATGACTGGGACGATGCTTGCACGGTGGTGGAGGAGCCCCGGAGCGCGCCGGGCACCAACGGGCACCCTTCGCCCAGCCTGCAGTACCCGGCAGCGTACGGCCACCACCAGCACGCTGGTTACCATCCCAAGCCGGCGCTGGAGAGGCAGGACAGCATGAGCTCCTCCAAGAGGGGCAGCGTGGTGGGGAGGAACCTCAACCGCTTCTCCTGCTTTGTCCGCTCGGGGGTGGAAGCCTTCATCCTGGGCGACGTGCCCCTGATGTCCAAGATCGCCGAGGTGTACTGCATCGAGATGGGCTCTAAAGGTCCCCAGTGGAGGGCGAACCCCCACCCCTTCATCTGCTCCGTGGAGGACCCGACGAAGCAAACCAAGTTCAAGGGCATCAAGAGCTACATCTCCTACAAGCTGACCCCCAGCAACATCAACTCGCCCGTCTACCGGCGGTACAAGCACTTTGACTGGCTCTACAACCGCCTACTGCACAAGTTCACGGTCATCTCGGTGCCCCACCTGCCCGAGAAGCAGGCCACTGGGCGCTTTGAGGAGGACTTCATCGAGAAGCGCAAGCGGCGTCTGATCCTCTGGATGGACCATATGACCAGCCACCCCGTCCTCTCCCAGTATGAGGGCTTCCAGCACTTCCTCTGCTGCCGTGACGAGAAGCAGTGGAAGCTGGGCAAACGCCGGGCGGAGAAGGACGAGATGGTGGGCGCCAGCTTCCTCCTCACCATCCAGATCCCCACGGAGCACCAGGACCTGCAGGACGTGGAGGACCGCGTGGATGCCTTCAAGGCCTTCAGCAAGAAGATGGACGACAGCGTCCTCCAGCTGACCAACGTGGCCTCCGAGCTGGTGCGCAAGCATGTGGGGGGCTTCCGGAAGGAGTTCCAGAAGCTGGGCAATGCCTTCCAAGCCATCAGCCACTCCTTCCACATGGACCCCCCCTATAGCTCGGATGCCCTCAACAATGCCATCTCCCACACGGGCAAGACATACGAGACCGTGGGGGAGATGTTTGCCGAGCAGCCCAAGAATGACCTGTTTCTCATGCTGGACACTCTCTCTTTGTACCAGGGGCTACTCTCCAACTTTCCAGACATCATCCACCTCCAGAAAGGTAAGGGTGGGTTCCTCTCCCCTGGTGATGACCTCTCTTGCGTGATGGCCCCATGTGGGTAGGACCAGCACGGGGGATGCAGGATGAGGATGGGGATGAGGATGAGGATGGGGACCATTGCCTGTGGCTCCCAGGGAGGCAGCTTGGGCCCTGCTGGCATGGCTCCCTGGTCACCCCAGCCTGGGAGAGGCTGCTGGGGCTGTTGGGTCCAAGATCAGGTTTTGCCCCAAGTGATGCCATGGACTCCATAACTGCTGCCCAGGGCGCTGGCCGGGGGGCTCAGCGCAGGCGTCACTGCTGTGAGCAGCAGCTGGCACCATTGCTGTTGGCTCCAGGATGGCCTGCCCAGCAGTTTGTGAGTGAGGAGCTGTGTCGCATCCCCACCCACCACCGCTTGTCCCTCCTCATCCTCCCTCCCCAGCCAAGGCAGCGGTTGGGTGGCTGGAGGGGACGGTTGGGCTTCCTCCCGCAGGGCTGGGACACAGCTGGAACATGGCCTTGGGTCGGTTGGGGGGTCTGGGGGGGGTGTGTGTGGGGCAGGTGGGATGTGGACATGTCCCTTCTTCCCACCAGCCTCACTGCGCTCCCCTGGCTGCAGGGGGACACACACTGGACTTTCTGGGGACGGCCAGGGTCAAACTCTTCAAGAGTACATCCCTGCCCCTCTGAGCCCAGGGGGAGTGGGTTTAGCACCCCCAGGGCATCGGGGCTCCCCACGTCCCCTTTGTCCCCTTGTGCTTGCAGGTCGCCTGGGTATTTGTGGGGGTCAGGAAGGAGGAGAGGGGGCGAGAGGGGTCCGCTCTGCCCTTCCTGGTGAGAGCGGTGGGCAGGCAGGGCTGGGTGTCCCTTTGCACCCTGGTAGCGGGGTGTGACGCAGACAGGGAGCCAGGTTTGGGAGCTGGGCTAAAGTCCATGAGCTTCCTGGTCCGGCTGCCTGCAGCGGGGAGGGGATGCCTGCACCGGCGTCCCAGGGTTTTGGGAGGCGGGGGGGTTGCCCTAGGCTGAAGCCAGGGCTGTCCATGTCCGAGCACCCAGGGGTGTCCGTGCATCGCTCCGCATCCCTGGAGGAGGCTGGGAGGGCAAAGGGGGAAAGGGAGGATGCGATCCAGCCCTGGCCGCTTCCTCGCCTTTCCCTCCCTGTGTTGTTTACTGCGGCGGGTGAAGAGGGGCTGGATCCCATCCGGAAGCGAGGCCGCGTGGGCAGAGCAGAAGGCAGGATTTGGCCTCCAACCTTTGGTTCTTCCTCCTCCTCCTCCTCCTCCCCGCTGGGAGCAGGGTCTGGTGCGGTGGGAGCACCGTAACCCTGGGTCTGGTGCTCCCGGCAAGGGGCAGGGAAAGGGAAAAAAAAGCCCGGCGAGCTGCGGGCCAGATCCTGTTTTTGGGCAAACAGCCACCGTGCTAATGAGGGGGGAGGAATGCAGGGCTGGAGCCAGGCAGGATTCTTTTGAAACCGAGCTGTAAAAATAAATGGAAGGAGGGGGGAAAAACTGGTGTCAGCATCAGCCGCCTCTGGGAGAAGGAGATGCTTTCCCAGCCGAGCTCCAGCTGGCACTGCACACCTTTCCCGCACCCCGATTCACCGCCTCCCGGGCTGGGGTCTCCCAGGGCTGCTCCTGACCCCTGTCCATGGGATGACATCAAACATCTGCAGGGCAGGCTCAGCCAGGGTGCTTGGCTGTGATAATACCACCCCATGTTAGCTTTGCACCCCGAGCCTTGAGTCGCACACCTCCAGCAGCCCAGACCCCCAAACCTCCTGCTAAATATGAGGCTGACGGCCCAGGGATGGGGCGGAAAAGGAGCTGGGGAGGTCAGAGTCCAGAGGGAAAAGGCTCCCGGTCTTTCCCGGCCTGGAGGAGAGGGATGAGGATTGATGGGCACAAGGAGATGACAGCGCAGGAGCGCGCAGATCCCTCCCTTATTCACGTGGGGCAGCTCTGCACCTCTGGCTTTGGGGCCAGGCTGGTGCCCGGGCACGGAGGGCGAAGGGACCCGCCAGTGCTCGCCGGGGATGCCTGTGCCACGGGAAGGGGGACGGAGGGTCGTACGGATCCATCAGCCTCTCACCCTTCCCCCTGCCTTGCCAGGAGCCTTCGCGAAGGTGAAGGAGAGCCAGCGGATGAGTGATGAGGGCAGGATGGACCAGGAGGAGGCAGATGGGATCCGCAAGCGCTGCCGCGTGGTGGGCTTCGCCCTGCAAGCCGAGATGAACCACTTCCATGAGCGACGCGTGGCCGACTTCAAGAGGATGATGCAGTCTTACTTAAAGCAGCAGATCATCTTCTACCAGCGTGTCAGCCAGCAGCTGGAGAAGACATTACGCATGTATGACAACCTCTAATGCCTCCGCTTGCTGCCCTGCTGAAATCACGCACTTCTCTATCCGCAGCCTTGCAGACCTCCTCTGTTTGTGCCGGGCTGAGAACGAATGGGAACTCATGACGCTAGTGACCAAATACCTTTGGGCTTTCTTCCCCCTTCCCAGGCAGGCAGGCTGCGGTCCTGCAGGGACGGGCTCACCCACGGGCTGACCATACCACCTCTTTCCCTGGGAACCTCCCACCCTGCCGCGGGTCTGGCGGGGGCACAGGGCAGGTCACAAGAGAGACGGACGTGGAGGTAACGGTGCCGGCATCTCTGCCCAGTGATTTTTAGCTTTCTGAAAACCCATCCTCCTGGAGCAGAGAGGTGGGTGCATCCCAGCCCACTGGGAGAAGAAATCAAAGCGGTCGACATTTTGCACACTAAAAGCTTTTCTAATGGAAAAAAGAGAAGAAAAAAGATCTTTATTTGGAAGAGAATGATTTTTTTTTTTTTTGTCGTGAGATATTTTCAGTATTTTCCATTTTTTGCAAATGTTTCTGCAGCATTTTTACCAAACCGTTTTTAAATAGATGCACAGAGGCGAAGGGAAATCTCTTTCTCGAGCACGGCTGTTGACTGGGAAAAGGGAGAGAAAAAAAAAAGCCCCACAGCCTTTTCAATAAAATTGTCTGTAGAAAACCCACCCAACTCCTTCCCAGAGATGTCTGTGGAAAACGGAGCTGCTCCAGGATCCCGGGGAAGGCTCCGCATCCCAGCATCCCCCCGCTTCCAGCCAGCTTCCAAAAATCCCTGTGCCGTGGGCGGCGCGGGGCTGAGCACCACGGGGGGAAACCCCGCACCAACCGCCCTCCTGCTCTCCAGACAACATGCCAAGGGGCAAATCCTGCCCCGCTGGGCAGGGCAAAGCAGGGCAGGACCCAGGGCAGCGTGCCGCTGCCTGGGGAGACAGCGGGGCTGGCACGGGGGCCTTGTTTTTGAAGGGAAATGGCTGGGATAAATCACAGCGAGGAAAGTTAGGGCCGGCTTGGCATGGCTCCAGGGTTAAAATTAGCCCCGGCATGCAGGCCAGCGGGGTATTGTTAAAATAACAGTGGTGCTGGGAATGCAACGGGCTGTGCTTCATCCTCCCGGAGACCTCCCCGGCCCCAGCCCGCGGGGACGAGCACACCGAAATACAGGCGGAGGTGTCGCGCAGTCTCTGTCCGGGCAGGACGTGTTTCCTCCTGCATCCTGCAGCCGGGGAGGTTCCCTTCACCATGGCTCCATCCCAGTCTGGCCCCAGCCCAGCCCAGCACCATCCTACCCTGGCCCCATCCTATTTTAGCCCTATCTTACCCCTGCCCCAGCCCACCCCAGCTCCTCCAGCAGCAGCAGCTGTGGGAATTAGGGCAGCTAACCCCTGTGCTAACGCCTCATCCTGACCCCACTGGCCGTGCACTGGATGACCATGACCGCAGTTGCCTTGGCCCCATGTTGAGGCTAGATGCTTTGTGGGATGGCACGTCCCTTCCCCCCTCCAGCCCTGCTGCCGCCTGCTCTTCCTCGGGAGCACAATGGGCACTGGGTTTGAGCCTGCCACTGCCGTCCCCGGGCGGGCAGCCAGCCTCCGGCACTGCAAGCAGCCTTCGGAGCCGTGCCGGCACCCAGCTGCGGCATCCCAGCTCCCCCGGACCCGGCTTGGTGGGGGGATATCCTGCCTGGGGTCCCCCATTGCAGCACGGTCCCTGGAATGTCCCAGAGACAGATTTTGGAGGGTCTGGATGTGGGGTGGGGGACAAGGACCTGGAAGGGTGAGAGAGACAATAGTGGTGCTGGGAGGGTGCATGCAGCCCAGGCAAAGGAGTTAATTGTCCTTGGAGCCACCCTGATAAAGGCTTGCAGATTTGGGCCCCAAACCTAGGCCGGTCACACCCTCGGTGAAGGCTGAATGCTGCGAAGAGCTGCCTCTGCTCGCAGGGCATGCGACCGGCGCGGGGAGGTGTCCCCGAGCCCCAGGAGCTCGTCCTCCGCTCCAGCATCCCGGCATGGGGACGGAGACAGAACAGGGTCCCTTGCGGGCTGCATGCACCCCCTCTGAAGGCTGTGCCTTAATTTCCCCAAGGGTAGACCTGTGCTCTCTGTGGTCCTTCAGCACCCATAAAGGTCTCCCTGCCCCACCAGCCACCCCCCTGTTCCCAGGGCTGGCTCGGCACAGCAAACCCATCAGTCAGGAGAACCCGCTTCCCATTAACATTCCTGCCTCTTCCCTCCGCTGCCTGCCTGGGGCCTTCCCTGCCCACAGGTGGGTATTTCAGGGTCTGCCTTGGCTGGGCGGGGGGCTCAAGCATCCTCTTGCTGCCCCCTACCCCTCTGACAGCGTCCTGCAAAAGCACCAAGGTTTGGAGGATGGGACCAGCTCTGAGCATCCCGGTGGCTGCCCTGGTGCTCCCCCCGCTGGGTGGGCACCCCAAGGGGCAGGGTGGCGGTGGGGAGGGGGGGTAGGGGTGCACACAGTGCTCCCTGTGCCCTGGTGGTTTTGATTGCTGCTCTTATCCAGGACACGGGCTGTTCCCTGCTCCCGCTCAGGGTCCCGGCAAAAAAAAAAAACCCGGGACACTCAGGGCCGAGAGGAAATGCCANCCGTGAGCCCCACCGGCACGACGTCTGGGTGGGGAGGTGGCAGCGGTGGCGGTGGCTGGTGCATCCTCCCCGGGGAGCACTGAAGCCAGCACGGGAGAGCCCATCGCTGCCTATGCTCCGGCGGGTGGCTTCCATCCAGGAGCTCTTGTCTTGCTGCTTCTCTTTGGGCCTCTCCCCGCCGTGGAAAGAAAATCCAGCATCCTTGGTTTGGTATCTGGGAGACCGGGGTTTATATGCGGGCTGGGCCAGGCCAGCAGGCAGTAGGGACAACCTATATCCAACCTATATCCAACTGGCCGGATGCTCTGGGCTGGGAGGATCCCCTCCTGGGTGCAGAAGCAGCCAGGGTCCCACAGGGACCAGCCGAGCGGCTGGAGGCTGGGGATGCACTGGGTGCCTCCTGCCCCAGCAGCTGGGACAAGCGGAGCTGCTGATCGGAGGCTTGTCAGCCACACGGATACCCCCACCAGACCCAAGTGCTTAACAATTCGGGATCAGACACCAAAGCAGCCCAGCGGCCTGACCCGGCTCCTCCCTATGGCGAAGGGGAATGTGGGGTGCGTGGCTCCCGGTGGGGCAGCTGGGCAAGATCAAGCCTGCTGGGCATGCTACGCTGCCGGCCGACGCATTTAGCAAGCGTGTTGGAGAGGCACGGCTGCCAACGGGGAGTGGGAAGCAGAGTCACGCCTGCTCGTCAGGGCTGGCAGCAGCTTGGGCTGCGCATGCAGGGGATGGAGCCCGGTGGGATTTTGCTGCCTCAACCCGGCCAGAGCCATCCCCACCGCGTTGGGAGGTGGAGGAGCAAGACCAGGCAGATATCCACATGGGAGGGCATTGGCACGGGGTGTCAACGAACCAGGGGCAGAGGGAGACAACTCAGATGGCCAGCTCGAATCTTTTAATTGCTGCACTTCTCAAATATTTCTGAAGCGTGACCCTGACTCGGCTCCTCCAGGCAAGGCAACGAGCACCAGCTGGTTCCCTGGCTGCAGCTATAAATGCTTCCTCCTTCTCCCAGCCCAGGGCAATTATAGGGGGGTCAGCAGTGTCTGGACCAGGGGAATAAGCTGGAAACTGCCTTTAATTGCAGCTGGGCTTTGCCAGCCCTCCTCCTTCCCCTGCTGCTCTGCAAAGGGCTGGTCTCCCCTACCAAGAGCCAGGGTGATGCTCGGGGCAGACCCTGTCCCAGCTCTCTGTGCCAGGATGGATAATCTCTCTCCGGTCCCTGGGAAGGCGCAGAGCCCGGGGAGGTAGGTCCTGCGCTGCTGGTGAGCTGTGTCTCTGGGTGTGTTGTTTTTGCAGGAGGGGTGGAAAGCCCAGGCTCTGGGATGTGGTTGTCCCTCTGTCATTGTCTGACTGCCTTGGAGTTGCTGGGTGTGGAAACAGAGGATAGGCTCAATCTGGCTTGGATTTAAGTCAGCAGCTGGGCTGGAGAGCCATGGCAGGCAGCAGCTGCCTGGGGGTTGCTTTCTGGTGTCCAGGTTCTCATCTCTCCATCATTTCCTCTGCTTGCTGGGGCCTGGGAAGCTTTCTCTCAGGTGGGCAAGGTGGTGGGGAGATGCCAAACTCCTGGGGACAGCCCTGTCCCTGCATAGGCTTGTCCCCACCTCCTGTGAGGGTGACATGCCTGCAGCCTGCTCTTCCCCCTCCAGGCTCTGTCCTGTCCTGCTGGGCTTACTGCCAGCTGAGCCTGTTTTGCAGGCTGTGGGCATGGCCTGCTGAAATCAGGCAGGAACGTAGCAGGGAGGGAGGACTCCCGGCATCCCAGGGCGCTGGGCTTGGCTCAGAGCTGAGCAGAGGTTCTGAGCCTTGTCACACCACGCAGCAGCTAGCCTGAGGTCTGGCTCCGAGTTTCCTGTGTGGGGCAGCTCCGAGGTGGACCTGGCCACCCCTGGTCAGGTCCTTCACCTGCCTTGGGAGGAATATGTGTCCTCCTGCCCTCCCAGGTAGGGTTTCCTGGAGGCCTCTTCTCATCGCTTGCCATCAGGGAACACGACCCATGCCCCCCCATGGAGACCCCAGCATGCTCCTTCTGGCTCCCGGAAAAATCCAGAGCATCTCCTGGGGCTGGTGAGAGCTGCCAGGGAAGTTTTGGGATGGGGACAGGGAGCCAGGAGCCCTGGGACCATGCTTTGCCTCCCAAAACAGAGTGAGGCGCTGCCAGTGTGAGCTCGGGGGTGGGGGGGGTTCATGTGCTTGCTGCGCCTCTGACCCCAGGAGCAATGTGGGCAATGTTGTCACAAGGTCCTGCAGCCTGCAGTGGTCAACAGCAGCAGAGGAGTTTGGAAGCTGGGGGCATGATGCTTACACGGGTCCCAGTCTTGTGTGCAAGGCTTGGAGGTGCTGGCCTGAAGCCTGACTGGAAATAAAGTCCCTCATCTGTTGAAACCCTGCATTTGCATGGCTAAAGCTTTTGGGGAGGGTTTCAAAGCCAAATGATCCTATCTGCCCTGGCTGGATGCTGAAAGAAACCCCTTTGACCTATTATTTGTTTGCATTTGAATAGGTGCCTGGAAACTAGTTCATGTCACCAGAGCTATGACAGACTCTATTCCCGCTCTGTGTCGATCCCCACCTGCGAGAGCCCCAGTGTCTCCAGCTCCTGCCCTCCCTGAGCTCCTACCACGATGCTGGTATCGTTACTAACCCAGGAGAAGTGTCGGATCCAGCCTGCCACAGATGGGATGCCTGGAAGGCAGCCGGGAGCTTATGGTCCCCTTCTCTCTCCCCGAGGCAGTTATGTATGGCTGGGGGAAGCTTTGCCTTGCCGGAGCACTTGGACCCACGGCCAGCACAGCACAGGACAGGGCCAGGCTGCTGGGGGACGATGGGTAACTCAAGAGGGGGTTTTCTGGTTGCTTTAAAGGCACTGTGGGTTTGCTGAGGAAATGGCAGGGGAAAATTGCTCTTACTCCCTTCTCCTTGCTGCTTCCAGGTGGGACTCTGCAGCAGGGCGTTATTTAAACATAACCCTTCCCCACAGGTGGGGACAGCCTGGCCCTGCCGTGCCTGCCTGGGGACCAGTGGGGCTGCCTTCTCCCTGAGCCATGCACCAGTGCTGCTCCTCCTGCCTCTGCTGATCCGAGCTTAATTCAGGACCTTAACCCCAGTGCTGGGCTGAAATCCCAGCAGGGCTGCAGGGACTTCCTGATGGATCCAGCCCAGGCTGCATCCTGCCCTGGGATCCAGCTGCAGGGGCTTCCCAGTGGAGGAGGAGAAACTCCCTGCTTCTGGGGCTTACAGAAAGCAAGGGTGACTTCTTAATTAAGAACAAAATAGAAGTGAAACTCATTGGCATTTTTGCCACTTGTGAGCCCCAGTGTGACTGCCCAGGTAATCTGGTGGTCAGGCACTGAGATGCTTTTACGCAGGTGGTCACCTCAGGGTATCTAGAGGTGGCACAGAGGACAAGGGACACCAGCTATTGAGTCCTCCTTGCACCTCCTGGGTGGCTCTACTTGGTGATGTCCTTGCTTTTGACGTGCCCCTTCCTACCACTTAGGAGGTGGTGGCAGGTATGGTCTGTCATCTCCATCCTGTTACACCTCTGTGAGTCATCACAACTTGCTCGCTGTCCTTTGTCCTTCGCTGTATCTGGGTGTCTTCTGGCTCCTGCCCTGCTTTCTGCCACCCCATGTTTTCCCTTCGTGACTTGAGGGTTTGCTTTAGCCTGGCTGTGGGCTTGCCCTCCTCTCAGCCTGCCTTTTATTCTCTGACCCGGGTGTCCTCAGAAGCTGCATGTAGATGTACGGGGGTCTTGATGACCTGTTGATCCAGGTGCCCTCAGCACCTTCTTAGAGCCCCTCTTCTGCCATTCCTGCTACTTCTACAACTGATGTCCCCCACTCCACCCCAACCCTGCGTTTCCCTGCACTCACAGGCTGGGCACAGCAATGCCTCCCTGGTACCCGGAGCAGGGGCACCTCCCTCCTGGGCAGCACCCACCTGTGACACCCTCTCCCACGGCCAGACTGTGGGAGACATGCACCCCACTGTGGGTGCAGGTTCCCTGCCTGCAGCTTGGGGTTGGGGTGAGCCGGGGGCTTGGCTGATGGTGCTGCAGAAGAAATGGCTCTGGCCATGTCCTGGGGCAGGGACTCCCTGGGGACAGCAGTCTTGCTCTGGGTGGCTTTTCTTGCTTTAAAACCGTGGGTAGAAGGCAGAGGAGGGACATGGGTGTGAGACACCTGGGGTGCGCCCAGCCTGGGGAAACACCAGCGACTGTAGGTGCAGGAGGAGGTGGGGAGGTGCTGTGGGCGAGACCTGGCATCGGCTCCCTGAGAATAGGGCATGTGAGTTCATGGGCACGGCTGGCTCTTCTCAGTCAGCTGTGCACATCTGGCCTGCCCTGGGGGGGGAACAGCACACCTGGCAGAGCACCTGTAAGCATCTCACTCAAAGAGCTGCCGTCAATGGCTCGATATCCGAGTGGAGACCAGTGACAAGTGGTGTTCCTCAGGGGTCGGTACTGGGACCGGGGCTGCTCAACGTCTTTGTCGGTGACATGGGCAGTGGGATTGAGTGCATCCTTAGCAAGTTTTCCGATGACACCAAGCTGTGTGGTGTGGTCTACACACTGCAGGGAAGGGATGCCATCCAGAGGGACCTTGACAGGCTTGAGGGTGGGCCTGCATGAACCTCATGAATTTAAACAAGGCCAAGTGCAAGGTCCTGCACATGTGTCAGGGCAACCCTAAGCACAAATACAGGCTGGGTGATGAGTGGATTGAGAGCAGCCTGCAGGAGAAGGACTTGGGGGTGTTGATTGATGAGAAGCTCAATGTGATGTGGCAGTGTGCACTTGCAGCCCAGAAAGCCAACCCTATATTGGACTGCATCAAAAGAAGCATGACCAGCAGGTCGAGGGAGGTGATTCTCCCCCTCCGCTCTCATGAGACCCCCACCTGCAGTTTGTGTTCAGCTCTGTGGCCCCCAACGTGGAAGGACGTGGACCTGCTGGAGTGAGTCCAGAGGAGGGCCATGAAGATGATCAGAAGGCTGGAGCACCTCTCCTATGAAGACAGGCTGAGGCAGTTGGGGTTGTTCAGCCTGGAGAAGAGAAGGCTCCTGGGAGACCTTATAGCAGCTGTTCAGTACCTAAGGAGGGCCTACAAGAAAGCTGGAGGGGGACTTTTTACGAGGGCATGTAGTGATAGGACAAGGGGTAATGGCTTTAAGCTGAAAGAGAGTAGATGTAGATTAGATGTAAGGAAGAAGTTCTTCGCTGTGGGGGTGTGAGGCACTGGAACAGGTTGACCAGAGAGGTTGTGGCTGCCCCATCCCTTGAAGTGTTTGAGGCCAGGTTGGATGGGACTTTGAACAACCTGGTCTAGTGGAAGGTATCCCTGCTCATGGCAGGGGGGTGGAACTGGATGATCTTTAAGGTACCTTCCAACCCAAACCAGTCTGTGATCTTCCCTAAACCTCTGCAAGCTTTATAACCAGCTTGGCAGGGAAGGGTGCAGCCCAGCTCCCATCACCCCCAAAACCTCCTGGATCAGAGTGGTTCTGGCCCAAACTGGGGTGAGGAGCGGCGGGCTCACCTCTGCGTGAGCAGGCGGCTTTGGTGCTGTGCCCTGACCAGGCACAGAGCCCATGGGGCTCTGGGGAAGGCAGAGATGCTGTGCTGGCTCCAGATGCAGAGAAGCCAAAGGGCCTGGCCAGGAAACTTTTGAGCTTGTTTGGGCTGTGGTTTGTCTGTTCCGTGGCCGGGCAGGAGCCCACCCGGACCCTGAGCCCTTCCCCAGGTGGGTGGCAGTGGGCAGCACCAAGGCTGGGCCTGATCCTGCCCTAGCCATCCTGCTGCAAACCCCAAATAATCCAAGTGGAGCCGCCAGCTTTGTTCAGGATTTAAACCTTGCCAGCAGAGCTTGGCCCCGGAGAGCCGTGATCTGTACTGGCGTTTTCCAGGTTACTGACTGTCCTCCCCTGACCTCAGGAAGTGGATGTTTCCCAGCAGCAGGAATACAACCGCAAGCTTTAAAAATAACCTGCTTCGCTTTCAATGCCCCTTACAAAATAGGCCATGTTCCTTCTATTTAATCCCTGGGCACGAGGCGAAAATCATTCAAAAGGAAAACACGGCAGATGCTTCCAAGGGGGCCCTTGGTGGATGCCACCGGCTTCCCTGCAAACCTCCATCCCTCGCTGAGGGGTACGTACATAGCAAAGATAATAAACGTGTTTGCTTGGATGTGATGGGGAAGGCACAGAGCTGCCATCTGGAAGAGGGAGGGAGGTGATGGCACTCCCCCTGCTCTGTGGGGAGAGCTTGTCCCAGCCTTTTGGGAGCAGCACTGCCCTGGCAATCTCTGAGCTGTGGCATGGGTAACCTGGTCACGCTTTCCCCATTTTGCAGAGGGGAGAGGATGCGATTTGTGTCTGAGCAGATGGAAACATCACTTTTCCCCCTCTGGATGGGGCAGGAGGAGGGTTTTGGAGGTGGGGAGGCTGCAGCAGGGAAGGAGGCAGCAGTCCACAGGCTTGGCACCCATCGGCATGGGCTGCCTTGGGCCAAGAGGGCTCGGAGGTGCCGTGTCCAGTCTCACCTGTGCTGTGGGGCAGGTCGGGGCTGGGGGACACAGGGCGGCCTGCCTGCACCTTGATGGCTGTGGGTGCCCAGTGGGACATGCTGGCACCCACCAGCTGGAGTGGTGCAGGTGTGATTCACCGCTCGGCAAGCATTTGGCACCATAAATGCAGCCAGGAAAACTGTTGGCATGGTCCAAGCAAACATCCCTGCTCTGCTGCAACATTGGAGTGGGACTGTCCTGGGGTGCTGGTTTGGGGAGGGATCATGGGATGGATTTTACCCTGGGTGAGGAGGGTGCCAATGTGAAACATGCCCCGTGGTCCCTGGGGTCTCACTTCAGCTTCCCATTCGTGGTGTGAGAGTGGGATGTGCCCTGTGATGAGCTTTGCAGCTGTAGCAATGCAGGGTATTATTGTTGGGTCCCATCCTGAGCTCAGAGCTCAGTTTTTCCTCTGCTCTGCCTCAGACAATTTCTATTTAAGTTTTTAGGACTCCAGGCTGGGGAAAATTTGAGCAAGAGCCCAGAATTTTGTCCATTGCCTCCAAATGTCGCGCAGCAGCTCGCTGGGCTTAAAACAGGCCTGGCAAGGGAGACGGCTTACGAAAACCGTGATGCACCTCAGAAAAGGCACTTTATTCTGTTTACTTCTGCTGCACTGGAGTATACAGTGGAAAACCGTGCTGGCTCCGGTTCGCCACTCTCCTCTCTGGTTTCACGCTGCCCAGGTGAGCACCTGCCGTCCCTCCCCGCCGAGGGCATCCTACCTGTTGTGCAATCCCCCCGGGGCTCGGTGCAATCTGCTTTATGAAACATACAGCAAGCATGCAGAGAAAGAGCGAGGCGGGTTTTTTCCAAGTGGGTGGGGACTCCTTAAATTCCCCTGGCATTGGCCACAGAATTTTTTCCGAGCCTCTGCTCCAGTGTCTCAGCCCGCCTAGCCCTGGGGGATTTGGGCAGCTTCATCCCCAGCCTGACTCAGCGCAAGCCGCTCTTCATCCTCCCTCTTGCGCCAAGAGCTGTGGCAAACACCCCTGTGGCAGTCGATGCTGCCCATGGAGGAGCCACTACTGGACCTGACTGGGTGGCTTGGTGGGGACTGGTGCCATCAGGTCCCCTGCAGCACTGTGGCCACCATTGGGTGGCCCAAATGAGCACCCAAAGTCAGTGTTCCCCAGGGACGCTCAGGCATTTTCCTGCCCCCACTTGCTTATGTGGTGTCCCCCTCCCCTGCCCAAAGTCACCCGGAGATTTGGGGCTCCTGGGTGGGCCGGACCAGCAGCCCCTGTATCCCCAGGGCCCTCCTGCATCTGTGGGATGCCAGCTCCCAGGGAGGAGGAGGAGAGCAGGGAGGAGGTGGCCGGTGGTACTCTGGGAGGGTCCGGACCCCCAGGTGGTCTCGTGCCCCCACGCCTGAGCCCTTCACACCCAGTACTGGTTGTTTTTCAAGGTGGGGTTGGAAGTCCGGCAGTACTGGAGAAGCTTGGGGTCTGGCGGTGCCCCGGGACCAGTGCCCTGGGGTGGGGGACCTGTGCCCTTGCCCTCCAGGGTGTTGACAGTCGTTAGGGGGATGCCTTGGTTGGGGTCCGTCCTCCGGAAGGTCTCCTGGTCCGGCACAGCCCCATTCTTGGCCTTGGAGGAGGGGGTGCCCTGGACATGGTGCTTCCCTGTCTTGTTGCGCTTGTGCAGGTAGAAGAGCAGGGGCAAGACGAG
The DNA here is from genome assembly GCA_013401275.1 of Pandion haliaetus. Taxonomy (NCBI): domain Eukaryota; kingdom Metazoa; phylum Chordata; class Aves; order Accipitriformes; family Pandionidae; genus Pandion; species Pandion haliaetus. The sequence goes on along the minus strand of VYZV01002876.1, from coordinate 368,995 downwards.
GGCCAGCAGGAGGAAGATGAGGCAGATGGGGATGATGATGCTGAACATGTTGGCCTCAATGAAGCTGAGGAAAGTGCCCCCTTCCACAGGTTTGGGGCTGGTAGTGGCACCGGGGCCTGGCCAGGTGGTGGGGGACATCCCCAGCTCACTGGCATTGGGTCTGCTCTGTGCCGTGCCCTGGGAGTGGGGCACCTGGGGCGAGGGTGCCAGGGGAGCCGTGAGCAGGGTGACGCCATAGGCTTTTGAGACGTTGTAGGGCTCAATGCTGTACCTCAGGGATGCCAGAGCTGGTGGCACGCCGGCGGCCGCTAGCTCAAAAACAAAGCTGTCACTCTGCACGGGCTGGTCAGTCTCGGCAGCATCCAGCATCTCTAGCCCGACCAGCCCTTGCTCCAGCTCGCTCTGGCTGAAGGTCTCGACTGGGGTGGTGGGTTGTCCTGGGTCCCTGGAGACCCTCACGAGACGGCTGCCACGGGGCGCCCTGCGGATCTTGAAGACTGGAATGCTCTTGGTGCGGTTGGCCAGCTCGCTGGCATCGAGGATGCTGGTGTCCAGGAGGGCTGTGGTGCCCCTGGGCCACACACTGCCCGTCTGAGCCTTCACCAAAGCGCGGACGGTCACATTCACCACCCCAGTCCTGTTGGCTGCCTGTGAGATGGCAAGGAACTGGAAGTTGTCCTCAGGAGAGGTGAGGTCAGTGAAGGTGAACATCACCTCCCCACGGTCCAGCTGCTTCTGTGAGAAGGCCTGTGCTGGCTTTTGGTTGACCTGTACTTGGCCAAACCTTGGGTCCCTGGTGATCCTGTACAGGGCATTGCCTGCCCCCAGCTGTGCAGCTCCCAGGAGGTGATGGTGTGACACAGAGGCCCTGTTCAGGTCTTGGGGCACCTCCAGCAGCACCGGGCTGGCAGCAGTGCTCGTTGCAGGTAGCACCTCAACCTCCAGTGAGGTCAAAGTGGGTGGGTGGTGGCCATAGGAGAGGCTCAGGGCTAAGGACCCTGGAGCACGGCTCCCAGTGGCGACAAACACCACGTGGCCTGCATTGACATCTGCTTGGGTGAAGTGGTTGATGGGCTCCTGTGGGTTGTGGGCTTTGGCCACATGGCCAGCGAGGGGTCTCTGGAGGATGCTGTACACCATCTCTTCTGAGGAACCTGATGGGTCTGCCACATCCAGGTATTCCTGGGACAAGGTCACAATGGAGCCTGGTGGGACCTGCAGCACTTCTTGGCGCCTCACCACCTGTGGTGGCTTGCTGCTGCTGCTGGTCACTGTTATATTGAAAGCTTCAGAGATGACCACCCCTTCCTGTGGAGGATGGATGGACTGCTGTGCCCGGGGCCGGAGCCAAGCCTTAAATCTGAAACGGTCTTCAGAGATGCCATCTCCACCATGGGCATAGACCAGGCGTCCTGTGGCCAGGTCTGACTGCAGAAAGAATGGCTGTGACTGCTCCAGGGGCAAACCAGCCAGCAAGAGCTGACCATGAGCTGGCAGCCCCGTCACTAGGAAGACAACATCATGTGCAGCCCTCTCGGGGACCGGGATTTGGCTTAGGAGGTTGGAGGCATCCAGCACCGACGTGCTGATCTCAGCCCGTTGAGCCCTTGCAAGCTGGAGACCTGGAGGGAAAAGGGAAAACCCAAAAGTCTGTCATCCCTGGGAATAGCTGGGATCTGCTGGAGAGGAGAGCAGACCCAGATGAGAGCAAGATATAGCAGAAAAAGGAGGACTGCAAAGAAATGGAGAGGGGTGTGAAAGCAACTGGGATGTATTAGTTTGGTAAGATGATGGAGGAAGGAATTGCAAAGAGAGCCAGCAAAAGGATGGATGCAATTTTAGATGTTGCTTGACATAATATCAAAGCTCGTGCTTGGGTGGCCATGGAAATTGCATGGTGGTGTCTTCTTCAGCCAAACAAGCCCTCCTGAAGTTTGCACAATCCCTGCCAATGGGGTAATTGGGCAAACTTCAGGAGAGCTTGTTTGTCCCTTACTTCTCCCTTCTTTCTTTACCTGCATTTCTCCATAGCCGAGTCGAGTGCTGGGGACACCTGGCCTCGAAGGAGATCAGCACAAGGAGGATGAAAGAATCGGAGATGGTTGTGGGAGCGACCACACGGAAGCGGATGGCATCTTGGGCCAGCCAGAACGGCTTCTCTGGCATCTTGTGCTGGTAGAAAATCAACCCACTATCCACCTAAAAATAAAAAAAGCCACCTCAGCGAGCTCTGCCAAATGGCAAAATAAATACCCAGAGTGGGTGATACCATGTGGGAGATGGGTGCATGTATCTTATCTCTGGTGTGATGGGCACTGTGTGCACCCTGGGCTCTTAACTTGGCTCCAGGAAAGAGCAGCCAAGCCCTAATTAGGTAAGAAATGGAGATCATCACCAGCCATGGCATGGTAGGCACCATCGAGAGCTCACGCTGCTGGGATGTTTCTGCCCAGCTCTTGGGGAAACTGAAGCTCAGAGGAAGGGCTGAGCTTGCTCAGCATCCTCCGAGAGTTGGGCCAGGCTTCCTCCAAGGGTGAGCGCAGCACAGGGTGGGCAAACCTGTGTGCTTCTGAGTGATGGCTAGAAATAAGCCCTCTGCCATGCTCTGCAAAAGCCTGGCTCTGTGGGAGAAGCGTGGTAGCAAGGCTTTGCTCAGAGCAGGGGTGAAAGCATTGCGCTAGGCTCTTGCCTTAGGCAGCAGCCACGATGGCTGGCTCTGCAGCAGGGAGGTAGCCTAAGAAAAGGGGATTATAACTCCCTGAGCCTCCTCCAGCACTAAATCCAAGGCTGGTGGCCATGGTAAAGCCGGTGCTGGGGTGGCAGCTCTTAATCCCTCTTAGCAGCTGTTGGCAGAGCTGGGAAAGTCACAGCGTGGCTGCAGCCTTGCTCTGCCTCCTGCCAGGGGTTGGGTGCTTCTGCCCATGGTGGCAGTGGGATTGGGCTGGGACCCCCGGGCTGCAGTGGGGAGGTGATGGAGGGCTGTGCCTTGGGCTTTGAGGGGCTGGGGGAGGTGAAAGCTCACCTGGGCTTGGGTGAAGTTCCTGATTTCCTCCCCCTGGGAGGTGCTTAGCCTGCCCAGGCGCGGGGCTTGCTCGATGCTGTAGTACAGAGTGGTGGAGCCGGCAGGGCTGTTGCTCACTGCCTGCAGGTTCTGGCTGGTGATGGGCTGCAGGGCACCTGGAAAACACATCCAGTACATGCTTCAACCTGTCGCCTCACCACCCGCCTGCAGCCTCTCCCACAGGCATCTCTTGGCAGCGCTGAGGCAGGGGGTGCTGGAAGGGTCCAAGGGCCCCATTTGCCATTGAACTGGGAGGATGGGGAATGTGCCCATACCCACCTGGGCAGACGGTGAGGCTCTGCTTCTTGGCCAGGCTGATGAGGGGCTCTCTCTGGGCCCTGACAAGGAAGAAATGCCCAGGAGACAGGTTCTCGCCATCCCACAGGTCGAAGGCGAAGCCCCCATCCAGGGGCCCTGTGGAAAGCACAGAGCTGGGCATTTATGAGGGGCAGGGGGGCTGCAGCCCCCCATTAACCTGGCCCGGTTTGGACCAGGGTGCTGTGTGATGGGGTTAGCATCTGCCTTGGTGGCACAGTGCTCCCCTCCGGTGGTGTCCCCTCCCTCAGGCCAGGGGTGATGCCGGGGGCCGGGGCACCTCAGCCCTGCCCTACCTTGGTGCATGAAGAGGATGAGGCCGTTGTTTATCTGGGCCTGGGTGAACCGCCGGACCTCAGCGCCAGGCGCCGACCTCAGCACAACCTTCCCGTTGGCCGGGGGCTGGATGGAGTAGGTCACCTCCTCTACCGGGGAGTCCTCGTCCTCAGCGCTCAGGACGTGGGGGCCGATGGCAGCTGTGGCACCTTCCCGCAGCTGGGGGGTAGGGAGAGGCTGTAATCCCCTCGGGATGTCCCCGGCACTTCTTCCCTCTTCCCCAGCCTGCTCTGGAGCCCATCCCTGCTCAGACTGCTTACTTGGGTGTCTGAGCATGTTCCAGCCCAACAAGGGCACCTTGTCCACATGCTGGGTGATGCCTCCATCATCTGGCCTCTTCCCAGCCCTGCATTACCCTGCACCACTGCCGTGTTTGCTGGCACGTCCTGTGCTGCTAGGTCAGTGCATCTGCACGACGCGTGCAGGACAGAGGTGAGGGCTCGCCCCTCTGTGCCTCAATTTCCCCAAGCACTGGGAATGGAAAAAGGCACGGTGCTGGTGCAGCTCGTGGGGCTGGGGCAGAAGCTGTGCCTTAGATGCATCTCTCCCCGTTGCTCCATAGGGGCAGGGCTTTTTGTGGGGTCCCTGAACCCTGAACTCAGGCTATGTTGTGATAGGACAAGGGGTAACGGTTTTAAACTGAAAGAGGGTAGATTCAGAGTAGGTATAAGGAAGACATTTTTTACCATGAGGGTGGTGAGGCACTGGCATATGTTTCCCAGAGAGGTGGCAGATGCCCCATCCCTGGAAACATTCAAGGTCAGATTGGATGGGGCTCTGATCAACCTGATCTAGTTGAAGATGTCCCTGCTCACAGCAGGGGGGGGTGGACTAGCTGACCTTTAAATGTCCCTTCCAACACAAACTATTCTATGATTCTATGAACTTGCTCCCTGAGCTGCTGCTGCGTACGTGATGACTGCAGCCATGTCTCTTGCTGGCTGGGTGTTTCTCTTAGCTCATGCTCCCGGCAAAGCACCCATCCCACCGCCCCCTTGCAAGGCTGCAGCGAGGCCACGGGCTGCCCCAGCAAACCCTCTAGGAATGACAAGTATGCGACCGAGCTCAGGGCCACTGTGAAGCTTCTCAGGGCTGCTTCCCCCCTCCGGCCAGCGGTGCCCACCCACCCCCAGGGATGCTGCCACCCCAAAAGCCTGGCATCACTCCTCTCCAACTGGAGGCAACAATTTTCCCTGCTCCTAATCCTGTGCCCTATCTCAGTCTTGGCAGACCACGGGGATGAATGCTGCACTGCCAGACAGGTTCTGCCTGCGTGCACCAGAGCTGCCTTTCACCCTCAGGATGCCTCCAAATTGTGGGGCGCAGGGACCGAGCCTTCCCGCAGCTCGTGCAGGGTGGAGAGGCAGGATGCGCTGCATCCCACGGCATCGCAAGCCTGGCCTGCATCCTGCAAATGCACAAGACAACACCCAGGAGCTGGAGGAGCTGCTCAGCTGGCCGTGCTGGGTTAGATGAGCTCTTTTCTGCTGTTTTCAGCTGGCCTAACCCAAAACATGTCTTGAATGGGTGTGGGTGCCGACAGTGAAATTAAATCCCTCAGCAGTCCCCATGGGATGGCGGGAGGCAGGCTCAAAAACACAGCTTTGGAGAGATGGGATGGGGGAAGCGCTGTCGGACACACGGCTGGTGTGGGAACCGAAGCCCTCGCAGTCAGAGCTGCTTCCTCCGCCGTACGTGCACCAAGGGTTTCGGGCTGCTCCCTCTCCCCAACACCCACAGCCAGGTCACTTCAACGCTCATTGGAATTGCAGTCACATGCGGGGTTCAGTGCCAAGGAAAACTCCCTGTGGCCAAAGCCCGGTGAGGTGTTTGCAGGCAGTGGGGACGGCAGCCCCCACATATCACTGCTCGCTGGGGATGGGCACACACTGTGGCTGGAGCGGCTTTGCTCGCTGCCGAGGGCCTGCTGACCTGCTTCATTGTGCTCCCCGTCCTCTCTGAATTATTAAAGACTTCTGCCTGGTTCCTGCTCTCGCTTACTCAACTTATTATGTTTGCTCAGCCGCCGTGCCGCCTCTGCTCTCCAGGAGAGCATGTGGGGAGGCAGCGAAATAGCTCCGGGAGTGCGTCCGTGTGTTTTGGTGCAGCAGTGGAAGCCTCTCTGTTGGTGGCATGCAGCCATCCTTTCTCCTGATGCAACCCAAAAAGCTGCTTGAGGTAAATATGCCTGCTCCTTTCCAGGGGGGCTCCGCTTCAGGATCTGAACCCTGCCCGTCGTCTCTCCGGCCCTGCGTGGACTCTGCACCCCCGGAGCTGGCAGGCGCCGGCAGCAGAGGAAGGCTTTGTGCAATCTCTCTCCTGGACCCGGCCTGACCTTTAAACACTGAAGTCATCTCACCAGAGCACAAACACAGCAGGGCTGTGCCCCTCGTGAGCCCTGGGTTAGTTTAGTATTGCTCCTGCCGGGAGCAGTGAGCCTTTCCCAGCTCCAGAGTCCCCCTTGCGGGCAGCCGGGCAGCTGCCATTACCCCTCCCAGGGCCAAGGGGGATCCCAATGGAAAGGCAGATGGACCGCTGCCTCAGAGTTTATTTTGGGGGCTTCTTCTGTCTTTTCACCCTTTTTTTAGCATGGTGGCTGGGAGGGAAGGACATGCTTCCTGAAGCGCCTTGCAATCACTGGGCTAATGGGCTGGCTAAAAATAAGGCAGGGAGGGAGCCTCCTCCTCCCCTCCCCTTGCACCCCAGGCAAGAGCGTGTGGCACTGGGGACAGAGCTGCCAGCTCTGCCTGCTTCCCCCGCCTCGGGCCCACCCTACCAGAGCTGGCGCGGAGCAGCCCTTTTGGGATGCTCTGGTCCTCAGCGAGCAGAGAGGGGCTTTTGTGCCTCTGGAGTGGGGACGAGGGGCTGCTGTGAGCCCAGCAGCTGAGGGGTTAACCTTTCCCTGTTGGGAGTGCAGGATTTTTGGCCCAGCTGGGGCAGATCATGGAGGAATCACTTAATAGACTATAAAAGGGATTTGCTGGGAGGGGACTGAACTTCCTGGGCTGGGGGTATAGCTGAGGTGGGTGCAGAGCTGGGGCTGGCTGTGGATGGGGAGGGGGTGTCCCCCAAACTTTGCGGGCAGCCCTGGCCTCTCTCCCTGCCTCTGGGGCGCCTGGCCCTGGGCAGGGCAGCCCATACCCTTCCCTTTTGGCACATCCTCCAGGGCCTAGGTTCCCAGACACCTTCCCAAAGCCACTGCCATGATCTTGATGGAAGGAGCTGCCTTCCCTGCTGCCAGCCTGGGAAATCCTGGGATGGGTGAGAATAGCCTGGGGGGTGGGGGGGAATGATCCTGCTGGGCTGGCACTGCTGCATGTTTTCTAGTAATTTCTTTGCTGCAATTTTGCATTAGTGATCCTGAACAGGGCAGGGGAGTGTCTGAAACAGAAGGTGGGACTTCAGCGGTAGGTGAGACCTGTTTTTGACTTTACCGAGATGGGCATAAGGAGAGGTGTGAAAGCTGCCTAAGTAATTATTTCCAATCTGTGCTGATGAAACGTGAGCAAGCTGCTCTTCGTGCTCTCAGGGATTATTCCGGGACCTGGGGAAGGGCTGCCCGCCCTCCCTCGGAGAAGGGGATGGGAGGGGAGGTGAGGAGCCCCTGCCTGCCGCCGTGGCATCGCGGCTCCGCCGAGCACATCCTTGTACGAGGGACCGAGCGCTGCCGCGGGGCGATGCTCNNNNGGGGGGTGGGGGGGCTTAGCCTGGTCTCCGCCTCCCGCAAAGCCTCGCCCCCGCCGGGAAACCGCCTCCCTTTCCCTAGAGCCCATCGCCCGCCTCTGGTCTGCAGCCCGGCTCTGCCGTGCCCGAATTCACGGAGGTGCGTGGGCAGTCTCGGAGTGGGTCCCGTGGGGTCTCCGCGTTGGGCTGGCCAAGCCCCGGGATGTCCTAACGCTGAGCACCCGGGGCGCGCTGGGGTGGCTGCCCATCCCCGTGGCATCTTACCTGCAGCCCGGCATTGACCCTCAGCCGGGGCCCCTTGGAGCTGCGGGGCAGGATGGTGATGAAGAGGGTCCTGGGCTGGCTCTGCCGGTCCACCTCGGAGGCGTTGGCCAGGAGGGTGAAGCTGTCGGCCTGGGCCCGGGGGCCGTCCTGCGTGTACTGGATCTGCTGCTTCTCCACCTGTGGGGCAGGGGCTGGGTGACCCTCCTGGGAGGACACGGGCCACCGGCCCCACTGGGGACAGGACCTGTGCACTGGCCTGGGAGGAAGGAGGGAGCCGGGTGCCTGCCACTTGCTCTGGGGTATCCCTGCGGGATGGATCCAGCACAAAGACAGGGAGAGGGTTCCCCATGGGAAGCAGACCTGGAGCCCAGTGTGGGTACTCTGCCTGCATCCCCGCCCTGTACCCCCAAGGCCATTTAAACACACTTTAGGGGTTGATGCATGCCTTGTCCGCAGGGCAAGCCCGCCATCCCGAGCCCCTCCATCCCAAGGGCAGAGCTCTCGGATGGGCAGAGGAGCCCCGCAGCCCTCCCCAGCATCCCAGTGCCATCGGGGGCTGGAGCCCACCCCTGGGCTCTTCCCAAATGCCCTGGGCAAGCAGCGTGGTGGGCAAGCAGCATGGTGGGCAAGTGGGCACCCTTGGCTGCTCTACCTCACTCCAGGTGAAGCTGTGCAGCCCTCCATCCTCGGGCCGCTTGCTGTTCAGGAGGGTGCCAAACTGGGGGGGCCTGAGCACCCTGAACTCCACGCCGAGAGCACTGTAGTAGGCATTGGGGATGTTGAGGAAGCCTGTGGAGAGGGTAGCAGAGCCACCTCCCGGTACTGTGATGTTGCGGATGTCCAGGGGGATGGTGATGGGAAGCATGGCCAGGTTCACCACCACCCCCTCCAGCGGGTCCACACCGCTGGCTGTGATGTCCACAACAAACCGGTCATGCTCCTCTTCCAGCTTGGAGTGGAGGTAGAGGACTCTGCCATTGTTGATGTCCTCCTGGGTGAAGGACTGGATGGGGTCCAGGCTGGGCTGCTCGTTCGAGTCCCGGCCGTGCTGAAGCATCGCCAGGAAGCCGGAGGCCGGGGGGCTGCTCACCAGGTAGACTATGTCCTGGGGAGGGATCTCTTCATGGGCCACCTGGGAGTGTGGGGGAGACAAGGCATGAGTGGTGCCCGTGAGGCTGGGCTGCCCCACAGCCCACTGCTGTGCAGTCTCCCAAGGCTTTGCTGTGGGATGAGTGGTAAGAGCCACCTTCTTGCCAAGGCCATGCTGGAGCCCCCGCCTGCCCCTGTGTAAAGCCTCACATGGGCATGAGTCCTTTGGGCAGGTGGGAGTAAACTGGAGTCCCACCAGTGGCTGCCCTGATTTGGTGGCCAGGGAAGTGATGCAGGCTTAGAGAATGATGAGAGGAAGGGATACTCACCAGTAAGTATTCCTCCTTGATCCCAGCCGCTTCCCCCTGGAAGATGTGGATCTCCTTGTGGTTGACTATACGCAGGGGGCTGGGATGGGTGTCCAAGAACACGCTGATGGCCAGCGTGTCCTCCACCACCACCTTGTTTGCTTCTACAGCGAACTGGAGCTCGTCCCGGGTGTTCCTGCTCCCATTGTGGTGGTAGAAGATCTCTCCCGCCAGCAGATCCCTCTGGGAGAAGGCCATGACTGGCTGTTCCCCTCTCAGTACAGTCCCCCACCTTGGGGGGTTCGTTATCAGGAACCGTATCTCTTCATCTGACCTGATGTCCATGTTGGTCTCCAGGCTGAGGACAGAAGAGTCGATGCTCCTTCGGCTCCCTTGGTGGATGACTAGACCGGTGTTGTTGACTATTTTAATGTAGGGGTCTGATGCCTGTACTTCCAGGAGGGCCGTGGTTTGGTGAAGGCCATCTGAGACCTGTAGCTGGATCCAACCCCGGTCAGCCCCTGAATGGACAAAGAGGATCTTCTTCTTCCTCAAGTCATCCTGTGTGAACCGATAGACCTGGTGGCTTCTGTCATCAACAGACACGATGCTGCCAAACAAAATGTCCTTCCTTGCCAGCACCAGCTGCGTGTCAGAGAAGCCAGAGTCCTTGTCGGTGAAGGCAATGTCATCTGTCGTCAGCAGGTGCTGCCCATTGCGCACCACATTGAAGACCTTGTTCACTACCTGGACTGGGGTGTGGTCATTGACGGGTTGGATGGAGACCCTGAAAACCCCTCTCACCTCCTCTGCCTCAGGCTCAGCACTGCCATCACCCTGCCTGATTGCTACGAAGGGGATGTCGTCCTCCAGTGTCTCAGAGTCATCGTGCTGGTACAGTAGCTGTTGGTGGAGGATGTCATCATTGGTGAACTCTGTGATCTCCTCCTCTCTGGAGGCCCAGTCATGGGATGCAGCCCAGGCTAGCCTCCCATGTGCTGGCCCCTCAATCACTTCGTAGAGGTAGTCCATGCTGTTCATGCTCTGTACAAACAAGTGGTCCTTGGAGATGACTGCTTGCCCCCCTTCCAACACAGTCAGGAGGACGTTGGTCAGGGCTGGTGCATCAGGGTCCCCACCAATGCTGATTGTGTAGGTATAGGTGGGAGAGTGCTGCTCACCAGCACGGACGCGAAACTGGAAGCTGTCCTCGGCTTGCTGAGAGTTCCTGATGGTCACGCTGTAGCTCACATGGTTTCTTTGCAGGTCATCTTGGGTAAATCCAAAGCCTTCGGTCAGCCTGTTGCCAAGCAGCTCCAGGTTTCCCTTTTTGGGAGCCTGGATTATAACGTAGTAGAAGGGGACTGGGGCAGAGTTTGGATCTTCCAACATTGCCTCCAGCTCTTTACTGGTGATATTTCTGTGCCGCTTGTTCTTCATCTGGAGGGGGACCGTGGTCCTCATCTTAATGGTGGCTCTTTTAATCCTTATGAGAAAGGTGTTGTTTTGCAAGACCTTCTGCCCCACCTGGACTTTGAATCTCAGCTTCTCCACAACATCTTCCAGCCGGTGCTCTGGGTCTGTGCTAAAATACTGGATACGCCCTTGCTCCAGGTCTTGCTGGTGGAAGGACTCGACTTTTTTCCATTCCCCTCCCGTGCTCACTTGCTTCTGGACCTCACCATATGTTAGGGGCTCTGTGAGGACATACAGAATGGCGACCCGTTGTTTCTCTGCATTTGTTGTCACTGACAGGTTGGCTGTGGTAATGCGTGCAGCCCCTCCTTGGGAGATGGAGAGGCCGGTGTTGTTGTGCAGGTGGATGTCAGGGTCAATGGCAAGGATCCTCAGAGTGGCAATGGGGCTTGGGACTGTGCCGTCGCTCACCTGCAAGGTAAGCTGTAAGTTTGTCCCACTCTGGTGTACGTAGGCTATGTTGCCTGCTTCCAGGTCCCTGCAGGAGAACTCTTCAATGGGCACTCCAGGGTGGAAGTCATACTCCACATAACCCTCTTCCATCTGCTGGCCACCAGGCAGCTGGAATTCGAGGTCATCACAGGATGTGTCATCATCCAGGACCTGCAGGATGTCTGTGGTCAGGTGTTTCCGTGTATGCTTCAGGATTGTCATGTGGTTCCCCTCGGGAAAGATCACCTGTGGGGCATCATTGATGGGGTTGATCATGATGGGCAGCAGGTACATCTGCCCCTGCCGCAAGCACTCTGGGACTCCTTGCTGGGCAGTCACCGTCACCTCCAGCATCAGCTGGTCCATGGGCCCCTCAGAGCCATCGTGAACGTATCTGACTTTCCGATTCACAACGTCCAACAAGGTGAACTTCCTTCTGCTCCTGGACCCAGGAATGTCCAGCTCCAGCTGACCATGCCTAGGGTCATTGGTGATGCTAAAGAGGACTTGGGACTGCTGGATGTTTGCAAGGCTCAAGTCTACCGTTGGCTGGGTGTGTTTCCACTCCAGATAGGCTGTGCCCCCTTCAGAGACTACGAGGGGGCTGACGTGCAGCAGCCTGCTGATGTTGGCAAAGGCGGGTGGGAAGCTGTTGTCTGGCCGGCACGGTTCCACCACTAGGCCTGGTGCTCCTGACCAGGCATCCGGAGGTGGGGAGGTGGGTGCCTCATCCTGCTCATATACCTCATCATAGTCCCAGTAGTGCTCCTGCTTTCCACAGCCTGATGTGATGTCCTTTGTGATGATGGCGTCTTGCAGACTCCTCCTCTGCAGGTTTATCCGCAGGTCCTCCAAGCAGCCAACAAACGAGTTGTTGGTCATGGTCCATACTGAGATGAAAGCAAGATGATGCTCCCTAAGCCTGTGCAGAGCTTTTTCATTCATACCACCGATGAAGAGGTTTCCCTGAAGGTCCAGGTAGTTGTTGATGCCTCGGTTGGATGTGGATGAGGCGTAGTAATCTATCAGTATCTCAAATTTGTGGATGTCTGTGTAGACTTTGACATAGTGCTGCTGCTCATCGCTGATGAAGACATTGTTGTGCAGCACGATGATGCCGTTCCCCTTCTCAACAAACCCCCTCAGGCGCCCATTGGAGATCTCTAGGTAGAAGAAGTCATTCTCCAGTCCCGCGTGGTAGATGAGGGGTGCCTGGGTGATGCTTGTTGTTATCACAAACTCTATGGTCGCTTCCTCCCTCGCATCCCATGTGGGAAACGCGATGTAGGAGTGTGGCCCCAGGAACCCGAAGGGGTCCTCGGGCTCTGCAGAGAACTGTGTGCTGCACCCTTCCTGGACCCGGTGGAAGATCTTGGAGCTGCCCTCAGAGGACAGAGGGGAGAGGACATCCAGGCCATTGAATGTCACTAAGTGGAGGCAACCTCTGAAGGGTGAGCTGGCCTCAGCGAGGTATGGCAGGTCGAGGCTGCCTGTCCCGCCAGCATAGAGGCCATACTGGATGTCCAGCTCACGTACGGGCCCTGCGATGTCCACGGAGCTGTTGAAGAGGCCATCAATGGTCAGCGTCATCCTGCCATCTTCCACCAGCAGCTCCACGTCATGCACTGCCAGGTTATTGAGCTGCAGCTCTGCTGGGGACTGCAGGGTCACCTCCTCCGAGCCCAGCCGCAGCCTTGCCTGCAGGGAAGGATGCAAAGTGCTCAGCTCAAGCAAGGTGTTATCTGCAGCACAGGAGACATCTGTCCACCTACCAGAAATACCAGCTGAAGTGTGGACCTGTACCTGGGGGCTCACAAGTGTTTCACTCTTTCTGTTTGCTGCTGCATGCCCTGCCCTCCTCCACCTCTGGGCATACTCCTCCCTCATCCCCCTGTGGGTATGCCCTCTCTGTCCCGCTCTCTGAATTTCTCTTCCTTTTTCACTCATTCTCAGCAAACCCCAGTCTCAGGGCTATTTCCCTGGGGTCCTCCATCTCCTGGTCCTACAGATGGGCTTTTCCTTTCCCCCCACAGAGGAGCCCTGCCAGATGCTGGCTTCTTTTTCCCTGCTGTGTCCTGCCTGCTGCCCTCCATCCCTGCAACCTGGGCTGCTTCCAGCCCTTGCCCTGGGAACCGGCAGGGGAAATAGCAGGCTTTGGTCCCCACAGGCAGCAGCCTGGAGCCTGCCTAAGTAGAGGGCTAGCTGATGGGCCCTGAGACAGACACATGGTCCCTGCAGACACATGGTCTGCATTAGGGAGACCTCCGGCCAGCTGCTTGGTTGTTCTCCTGCTTTGGTTTAGATGTGGTTGGTGGCCCAGCCCAGGCTGCAGGAGAGGCAGGATGTGTGCCTTGGATGGTCCCTGCTCTTTTCCTTTATGGTGGATGCCAACACCGTAATCACAAGAGGGAATTGTATTCTTTTGTCCTGATCCCTTCCCATGCCCTAGCTGGGCTTGGCCTGTGGTGGAACAGGGGAGACCTTTTCTTTCTCTGGATCCTCTTGTCTCATCCCTTCTCTTCAGTAACTACTTGCACCCTGAGGGTGCTGTGCACCATGTCTGACCATGCAATGAATGTGGGGTGCCGGCATCTGGGTGTCTCCATGATGCTCCCCAGCATTACCCCAGGCAGTGGGTGGGGAGCTTCCCCAGCTGGAGTCTGTTTCTCTGTATTTAAATGATTCTCCCAAGACTCTGTCCACTCTCCTCTTGAACTTGATCTTGGAGGTCTTTTCCAAACTTAATGATTCTATTTCTAAAATCCAGGTAATCTGGCTCTTCTTGGAGGCTGGACTAGATGATCTTTAAAAGTCCCTTCCAACCCAAACCATTCTATGATTCTATGAACTCTTAACATCCCTTCCAACCCAAACCTTTCTACGATTCTATGAACTCTTAATATCTCCTGGCTGCCCATGCTTGCAGCAGCCCATGGGGCCAGATACTTCTTTCAGGTGCTGCCCCTTTATCCTTGCACTGGATGAAGCCCTGACCCATAGACCCCAGCTGGTGTGGGGGAGTGGGGTGCCAGGGTGCTGACCTGCAGGCTGCCGGCTCGTAGCTGGAGCAGGAGGTGGTCGGGCTGGCCGGCGGCCAGGAAGAGCAGCCCACTCCCCTGGCTGGTGTACAGTTGCAGGTGGAGCCGCACTGTGCGCGAGGCGTCTGCCAGTGGCATCTCCACATAGCCATCCCCGAAGAAAGAGGCTGGGGAGAAAAGGGAGAGGGTCAGGCAGAGAGGGACACCTCCCACAAGCCCTGTCTGTGTGGGTGCTGTGAATCTGGAGCCTCCCTAACTCATCCATCAGTCCTTCCCATTTTGCCCTGTGACAGGGTGCTGGAGCCCAGCAGCCTGGAAACACCCTCAGGGGAGTCTGTTTTCTGATTTTCCTGGGGGAAGGGTTTTCTAGGGGCCGGGTGGGGAAGCAGACGTCGTGTTTCTCCTTGCCTGTGCAGCATTTAGAAGAACCTTCCCCCTTGTTACTTGGCCAGGGCAGATGCAGTATTGCCTGTCATTGGGCCGAGTTCCCGAGCATTAGGAGGTGAACTGTCACCCTAATGAGTCTTTTCCACTCTTGCCACAGCCGTCTGCCTTTGGAGGAATATGCACCCTTCCAGCTGTGGCTGTGTCGTGCTTTGGCTGGATTCCCCAGCTAGTGCCAATCCCTGCTGAACACAGAGATGCTGTGTGGGAGCCCTGGGGATGCCACCGGGTCAACCAACACTGCGCTCTGCTCCTCTCCCTATTTTACACCGCTTTCTAGCAGATCTCTGTATCATCCAAACACTGCTGATGTTCACCCTGAAGGTGGCTGTGCTGTCGGTTCCGGAGGAATAAACGCCTGTGCCTGCAATCCATATGTGGATGCAAGACCATATGGAAACCTTGGCTCAAACAGGGCGCCTGAAGCTGCAGCTGGAACGTGTTCAACGCCCAGTATACATCAGCCTTGGAGGGACTCAGCACAATGGCATGTGGTCATGAAATGAAAGACTGTGTCACAGGGCATATGTGGGAGAGGGTAGAATTAAAAGCACAGGGAGTGGCAAGGCTTAATTTCAGAGTGCTTATCCTTTTTGCTTACTCAATGCATGTGTGTGCATTGCATGCACATTAAATGCGTGTGTCCACGATGCACTGCCACCCATCCTGGTTAGCTCCGGAGCAACCCATGGCAAAGTTAACTCTGTACTTGCAGGGCAAAGCATAAACACTCAGAAGACCTGTAAGTTGTGAATGTTTGGTGACAATATGTTGGAGGGGGGGACGTGCCCATTGTCAGTCCATATGCAGTCACAGGCTGTGAAGCCTGCTGTGCTTGAGTTTGCGTGTGAATCTTTCCTGCTGTACTTCACTATTGCACTTGTCATCAAATCCAGCCACCTGCAGGCCCATGCTTGGGTTTGGGGGCCCACATGCAGTTTGCTGAGGTGCCATGGGGTGACGAGGATGAGGCTTTGGCTTCTCCAAGGATCCCAGCCCAACCCTTGGTCTCTTTTGGAGGAGGCAGGGATGGAGGTTGGGTGCTGGGGTGAAACCAGTTTCCTGCGTGGTGGGGTCTGGGTGTAAACACCCACGTGTGCTCTTACAGCTGCTTCCCTGGTTGTGTTTTCCTATTGCCCAAATTTCTGCAGGGCTGACTGGGGTGGGAATGGGCAGGAAATGGGGCAGGCCCACCCTGCTCTGGCAGGCAGGCTTTGCTCATGGGGTGGTGCAGCAAGTGAAAACCCAATGAGAAGCAGCCACAGTCACAGAGGGTTTGAAATGAGCCCGTCGTTAGAGGTGACGGTGAGGGTTTGCCTGGCAGGGGCAGAGTTGGAGCACTCTGCTTTGGCTTACTACATTTTCTTCTGAGCTGAGCTCTGTGGTGCCCTGTGTAGGGCGATGTTCTTCTGAGCCCTTCAGGGCCGGAGAGACCTCCTTGCCCAGACCCCCATGAAAAATCATTTCCTGCTGCTGACAGCAGAGAAAGTGCCTCAGCTTTCTCCTGGGGTCTGGGAGAATAACGTGGGTGTTGCAAGGACTGTCACCCCACCCGCTCTGGGCAGGAAGAAACGGCAGCATGGAAATCTCTAGCGTTTGCTATAATACCAAGCCCTTTGCCCAGCCCAGGGCAGGGCTGCCAGGGTGCCTTACTCAAGCCTACTCGTTTCCTGGCCCTCGTGCCTGCCATTGGCACGGGGCACTTTGGCTTCCTTGTTGTCTTCGGCCCAGCCAGTGACTCAGACGAGCTTTGCTATTCTTTGCAGGAGCTCTGCCCTCTCCTGACCTGCCCCCTGCTTCCAGTGGTCCTTGCAAAACTAGGCAGCCCCGGCGTGCCTTGCTCGGTGGCCAAGGGTGGTGGGTGCTGCACCAGGCACTTCCTGGGGCTCTTGGCACCACCTTGTCCCGGCGTTTGGTGGGCAGGAGCGACACGGCATATTGCAAAAGGGAATTTTCCTTTCCCTCCCTTCACAGACACAGGCGGCTGTGCTCGGGCCCCAGCAAGGCGTGCACACATGCGTGCAATAGACTGTGGTCCCCAGAGACATCACATGTACGTTATGTGCTGGCTCCCATCAAGGTTCCCCGTGCGTGCATGGTCTGTGCTCCAGCTCCCACCAGGATTCTGCTACATTTCGGTTTTGTGGCTTTGTCTAATCGAAAAAACGTGCTCTTCAGATGGGCGCTGAGTGGCTGCTCTAACGTGGAGCGAAAGCTTTGCTGAGGCTGGAGCCACCAGCAGCTCCTCTGCTAGCCCAGGGGCTGGGCAGCAGCTCGCCATGGGTGCTGGGAATCATGTTTTGGGGCTGGAGGAGCCAGTCCAGCACAGCCAGGCTGCCTTCCAGTGTGACAAGGGGCAGCTGCTCCTGCAGCCAGCACATTTTGTCCTGCCCCCCGTTCTCCCGAAGCTGCCAGAGATGCTTTTCTTCTCTTTCTCTTGTAAAATACTACCAATAAAAAGTTACCGCCAGCGTGGATGCCCAGGGGAGTGGTGCTGTTTGCTGGGGGAGGAAGGAGAGACCCTTGCCTGGCTCCAGGAGGTGCTGGGATTTTTCTCCGGCAGCAGAGCGGTGTGAGTTACTGCTGTTTGTATTCCCAAATTCCTGTTTTATTTCAGGGCCACTCTCCTCCTCTGCTCAGCAGCCAGGCCAGGATGTGAATGCTGCTCGACCTGTGGCATTTCTCTTTCACAAGGGACTCGCAGCTTTTCACCTCCTTCTCCCCTCTTCCTTGTCCTCCACATTGCAAAAGACACAGAAAATATAGCTTGCTGGATTTGTTTTTTTGGGTTTTTTTTTCAAATGCATTTTGCCCTGGAGGAGCCTCCATGGCACAGGGTGCACCATCCCTATCAATCGCTTGGTTGGCACCTCTGATTTGGGCACGGATGGAGACAGCAGGGACCCCCTTTGGTGCCCAGCCCCATCCATGGGCTGACTGCAGCTGAGTATCCCAGGATCGCCCCATGCGGATGCATTCCCGTGCCCCAAAAGCACCTTTCCCAGGTGATCTAAGGGTGCCACGATCATGCCATGGGCATGTCATGCCCCAAGCCCAGCCTCGTCCCTGGATGGGGATGCCCGAGCTGGCCCTTCTGCCCTTCATGGGGAGCAGCCGGTCTCCACATCCCAGCCGTGGGCTGGGGTGGGCACCCTAGCCATCCCGCTTGTCCTGGCTAAAAATAATGTTCCCAACTCACCGTGTCCCGCAGGAAATCGCTGCCCCTGCCTTGCCAGGCCGATAGAAAGGCGTTGACGAGGCGAGAGGGGCCTCCATCACAGTTTCCGAGCAGCCGGCCAGCAGCCAGCAGATTATATAGCCTGCAGTGTCATTTGGGTTTTGGTTCTTTCTTTTTTTTTTTTTTTTTTTTTTGCATTGAAAAAACCAAGGAGATGAGCCAAAAGCACTGAGCAAGGGGCTGGGAGCGAGGGCCTGGACATGCTCAGCTCCTCCCGGGGCTGGTGAACAAGCAAGGGCTCTGTGTGAGCCGGCGCTGCCCCGGCGCCTGCCCCAGCCGCTGGCCACGCGCCGGGTCCAGGACGTCTTAGCCCTCTCCCCCTGCTCCTCCAGTTGAAAACACGGCTGGTTTGGCCTCTCCAATTGCTGTTTTTTGGTGTTCAGGGTTTTTTTTGGCACCACAGCCCCTGAGCGAGGCAGGTCCAGCAGAGCCTGGTGCTGGGCAGCAACATGGAGGGGAAGGGATTCCCGTCCGCCTGGGGATCGGGGATCCCTCTGGGCCGGGGGGCTCCCGGGGCCGCTCTGGGGCTCATCAGGGCCACTTTGGGCCCTCCTCCATGTCTTAACATCTCAGCACAGAAACTTCTCCCACCTCCTCCCCGGCATGTAGGAGGATGGAGGAGCCAACTCCCGGCTCAGGTGAGGGAAAGCACTTGCAAAACTCAGCACGAGGGTTTGCAGAGCCAACTGGCGTGGGTTGCAAGGCTATTCTGGAGTGGGGAGATGTCTCCTGGGTGTGCAGGAGGAAATGTGGGCTGGTGGATGGATGCCTTCCCCACCCACAGGTTCCCACCATGGCTCGGGGCATCCCCAGCCCTGCCCGTGGGACAAACGGATGCATTTTGGTGTGTGCGTGAGGAGGTGCGTCAGTGCGTGGGGGATACAAACAAGTCCCCCAGGGGCTGCAGGGACTCCCGTCACTCTGCCCAGACGAGGATGCCGATGCTGAGGAGGAAGGACCAGAGCAAACCCTACCTGGGGAGAGGGAGCATGGTGCCGGGGAGGGGCTGGCCACTCAACAAGGCTTCATTCAGGCTGCGGTGGGGGCCAAGGCTGGTAGCCCATGTATGTTTGCAGGGAGGGGAATTCATTAAAGCAGCTCTTTAATTACCAGAGCGGGTGCCAGGAGAGCCCCGTGCGCACACAATCCCCCCCCCCCCTTGAAAGACTCTCTGTGTTTGCAGCCACTTCCCGCCCCGGCCACACCAGTTTTTCTGACGGTGGAAAAACAGCCGGGGAGTGAAGGCTCCTTGTTGTCTAAACAGCTCTGGGCTTGTGCGGCCGCGGGTGCAGCCCAAGCCAGCCCAGCCCGCCGGCTGCCTGCCTTCCTGCCCGCTGGCCGATGCCAACAAGCGGCCCCTGTGTCGGCGGCGTGCCCGGTGCCGCTGAGCCCCCCTTGCATGGGGTGCTGCTGGGGAGCCCCACAGCCGGCCTGCCATGTTCCTCCTCCGCAGCATCAGGAGCTTGTTTCCAGGCCCTCTCAGTTGTTTGGGGTTGGTTTTTTTTTTTTAATTTTAATGACTTTATAAGGTAGTGAGCTTGCCCGTCGCCAGCCATGCTGCGCTGTGCAAACATTGGAGGGGCTGGGGAGCTGCAAACACCGGAGGGGCTGGGGGGCTGCCACCCAGCCTTGGGGATGCTGCTTGGCAGCCTGAACCCCTCCTGGTCCCCTCACAGTGTGTGCATGAGCTTCCATCCCTGCTCCCAGCACAGGCAGGGCAGGCAGGACCAGCCCTCCTGCCTTCACCGTGGGTGGCCTTGGGTTTCAGCCTCCCCAGGCTGGCTCTGTGATGCTCAGCGGGACCTGCAGCCCCCCACTCCTCAGCTGCATCCCAGGCGGTGGTGGGGCTGGGCTGCACTCCCGTCCCTGTGTGGGGTGGAAGGGCTGGGGGGAGGAAGGGATCCGATGGGCTTTCTGAGAAAGGCTTCATTATGTTACACATTCCCTTCGTTTTTACGGCGTGGTTTTATTTATGGCCAGGGAAGGAAATGAGCAGCTTGTGAAGCAGGCTAAGGCAAACACAGCCACTGTGGAGCGGCCCTCAGGTTTGGCTGGGGCTCTGCTGGGAGGAGGGGGTGCCAGGGGGGGGATGACTCGGGGGCTACTGTCTTCAGGGGTGCCCAGAGACCCGAGCGGGTGCCTGTGTGCAGCAGGAGGACTAAGCACCCATCTGGGCCTCCGCAGCAAGCAAATCCCAGTGCAATGGAGACGGGTCACACATGAGCCGGTCTTGGGCTGCAGCGATGGCATCCAAGCCCAGTGGGGACCTGGGGACATCCCATGGTCCCCCTCGTGCTGGCGGGACCCTCCTCCACAGGCAGCGCAGGGCTGCCTCCAGGATGGGCTCGGCATTTGGGATGGGGCAGAGCCAGCCCAGGAAACAGCCCCTGCCCTGGAAAAGAGGAGAGGAAAAGCCTCTCCCTGCTCTCCCGCTCCTGGGGTTTGGCCTCAAGATTTATGGGGTGGGGTGTCATCAGCACGGACCCATCCCTGGTGTGATAGCTCCCAGCACGGAGGAGGGCTTTTTCTTGTTATCCCCACTTCCAGGTTTTATTCTCTGTGACTCCAGACAGCAACTGCAGCTCCCATAGCCTGAGCCAGGGCTGTGCGTGCTTCTCAAACCCCAGCACTGGGAATAAGAGCTCCAATTCTCGCCTCCCACCCTCCACCTGGCCCTCCCTCGCAGCGGGGCTCCCTGGGGCTGGGGCTGGTGCTTTCCAGGAGTGCCGGCCAGTGGAGATTGCTGGAAAGCAGCTCCCGGGAAACTGCCAGCAAAGCTGCGGCCGATCACCCTCCTTGGGGCTGCCGACCGCCAAGTGCTTGCCAGAAGTGGCCATCACCCTTGTTTCAGGCGTGGGAGGAGAGCCCCTGGGCCAGGGGGCTCTGCTTCGCCCCCATCCCATCCTGCTGGCCCCTGCCTCCCGAAGCAGATCATCTACCCCTACCTCTGGCTGCACTGCACCGCTTTGAAACCTTCCGCCTGTGTTTATTAATTCAGTTCCTCTCCCTGTTCCCCTGCCAGCTGCTCTCCCTATCACCTTCCCCTGTCTCCGGCCTGACAGCTTCGGGAAAAAAAAAAGCCTTTTTGCAGCCCACGGACTTTGGGATCAGGGGAAAACATGCCTCCCACTAATTCTGTGCTGCCTGGGAGGGGGGCTTGCCATATCACCCTGTGTCCTGCCAGTCCTCGACCCCATTCCTAACGCATGTGCCTGCTCCTGTCCGCCTTCCCCATCCTTACGAAGCAGCATGAAGGAGCTGCTATAGCTGGAGGCCATAAAGCGGGGTCCAGGAGGCTTGGCTGGAGCTCCAGCCCTTGCTTCTCCGGCGTGGTTTTACGATGATTCAAGCAGCCCTAAAGCTGATGGTATTTCCTGCGCTCTCCTGCTCAGCCAGATGCAGAGCCACGGTGGGGAGGGCGAGGAGCTGATAGCTGACATGGCCGCGGCCCCAGCCGCGCATCGGCTGCGTCCCCCTTGCAAAGGTCACGGTGCTCTTGGGAAGAGCTGGGGGGGGAGGCATCCCCAGGGCAAGCACCCCCGAAGCCTGGTATGAGCAGGAGCAGGGATGGAGAGCTTTTAATGACATGTGGCTAAACGACTCCGGAGGGACTTAGGGAATAAGCCTGAGCTGGAAGTGATGGTTAGATTTTTTGCCCTGAGAAGCGAAGTGGGGGGAGAAAATGGGAGGATCTGGGGAAGCGGGAAGCTCAATGGGGCTTTTGTGCCGTCCCCTGCAGCGTGACTCAGGCTTGCTCAGGCTCCTGCTGCCAGGAGAAGTTGGCCTGGAAATATCGTATCAGCCTCAGAGGACGTGGTTTCCAAACCATCCCAAGTCGGGTTTTGTTCTATATTTTTCCCCTTCTCTTTCTTTCTTTTTCTTTCTCCCAAGCTGTCTCCTCTCTCTCGCTGGCTGGCAGGTTTTCCAGCTCCACCCTGCACATCCTGGCCCTCGCTCCCACAGCTTTCCCTACTCCGACCCCACGGCGGCTGCTTCCCACCTGGCGAGGGAAGGGCTTCCAGAGATGCAGGAGGGCATGCGGTGGCATACAAGGGGACAATCCTGGCCAGCCCAGCACTGGAGGAGCAGGGGGACCATGGGGGAAGCCTGGGCTGGAGGCTGGGTTACCGGGGAGCGGGGCACCCAAGGCACACATCCCACCTGCAGATCCCCGAATCCCATCCCTACCAGCCCAACAGAGCCAGTGCCCGTGCCCAAGCCTGTCCCCAGTCGTGGTGGGGGGGAAGGAGCCTTCCCGGGAGCTGGAAAGGGGAGTGGCAGAGCCCGGCCAGGGGATGTTCACAGGCGTCCCTGGACCGCCTGGACGTTACCGGAGGGATCCTTGCCTACTGTCAACAAACAGCGCGGCTGCTGCTGGAGAGGGGCCTGTCTCCAGCCGCCCAGGCTCAGACGTTTCCCAACCTCGCTTGTGCCAAACGACTCTTGAAGTGCCAAGATGTGTGGGGGGGTTTATCAGCCGAGGTCAGGGCAGGGAGGGGAAGGATGGCATGAGTGGCACACGGAGGGAGATGCTGAAGCTCTGCCAGGAGCTCCCTGAAGGCTTTATTTTCAGCATCCAGTGCTGTCCTCAGGGGTGGGGAAGGAGCTTTTATAATGTGCAGTTCAGGGTGATCTGGCTGCAGATGTGCTGGCAGGGCAGCATCCACAGCACCTACAGCACCCTGCACCCCATGGGACTACAAGGACCGTGGCCTGCTTTTGGTGATGCTGGGTGCTGCAAGGGACAGAGAAAAGTGTCTCCACAGACAGGGAGGGGTGTTTGCAGCATGGAAGAGGAAAGAGGATATTTTTTGCTGATCTGGGTTTGACATGCTAAATTGTCTGCATTGCAGTTCTAACTGCAAAGAAAATGGGTATTTTCTTTTTTCCCCCTTCCGACAGCTGAAATCTCTGCCTCTTCTCTTCTCTTCTCTTCTCTTCTCTTCTCTTCTCTTCTCTTCTCTTCTCTTCTCTTCTCTTCTCTTCTCTTCTCTTCTCTTCTCTTCTCTTCTCTTCTCTTCTCTTCTCTTCTCTTCTCTTCTCTTCTCTTCTCTTCTCTTCTCTTCTCTTCTCTTCTCTTCTCTTCTCTTCTCTTCTCTTCTCTTCTCTTCTCTTCTCTTCTCTTCTCTTCTCTTCTCTTCTCTTCTCTTCTCTTCTCTTCTCTTCTCTTCTCTTCTCTTCTCTTCTNCTTCACTTCACTTCACTTCACTTCACTTCACTTCTCTCCCCATCCTTTTGGAGGTCCCCCTCCCTACCCTGCCTCCCCCTCCCCACCCCTGTCATCCCCCTGGCTTTTCCATCTATGAGAAACAAGCAGTGGGGTGATGTTTATAGAGAAAATAAATGCCTGCTCTATTTCTAGCACGGGGGAAACATATAGCTGGCCACGTGGGGCTGTGGGGGTGTGGAAGCGGGCGCGCACATCCCCTCCCAGGGCTGTGGGGCAGGACAGGAGGCTTTTCTCAGCCACATCTACCTCGGGCCAAAACTTCCTTCTCTCCTCCCCGGCTCCCAGAGGAAGTGACCCTGGTGGGCCCAGAAATTTCTGTGGGATGGGATGTAGAAAACCTTGAAGCCAGGCTGAAGCCCAGCCAGAGGCTGGGAAAGGGAATGGGAAATTCCTCCTGACCCCCACTGGCTTTCTGCCTGTGTGCTGGGGAGCACCAGGGGGGCTTAAGGCATGATGACAGATCGGGAGCATCCATTAACACACCTGGGCATGGTACCACAAGCAGCCGGGGACTCTGCCCCCAACTCCCCCCTTCCTTGCCTACCTTCCCCCTGCCCACTTGCAGCAGGGAGGAAAAACAACCAGCAGAAAGCCAAGATTTGGGCAAAAGAAGCAGCAGGGATTCACAGGGGCCGTCCAAAGCTGACTCACAGCCCACGAAGGCTCCTTGAACAGCCAGTGAGTCACGGCAATGGATGAACGTTACTTTTCTCTCTCCTTGGCTTGGAGGCATGTGATAGGACCAGCCACCTCCAACCCGTGCTGTTTGCCCCGTGACTTTCTCCGCTCCCGTCAATTTTTGGCAGCACCCTCCCTTCCCTGGGATGCTTTCTGTCTGCTACTGTCTGTCTGTCCGGCTGTCAGGCAGCCAAGAGCAGCTGTTGGGCGCAGGGCATCTCCCAGAGGTATTGAATGGAGTGATGCACGACTGGCACAGGCAACGCACCCAGGGAGGAAGGATGGGAAATGGGAATTTATCACCTTCTTGGATCCAGGGCACAGGGCATAAACATCTTTCACCCCACCTCGCTGCTGGTTGGCAGGACGATGCTCAGAGGCCTGATTTGGTCTGTCCTGAGGATGAGTGACAGATAACGAGCGACAAACTGGATGGCAAACCTGCATCCTCCCCATCCTGGAGTCGGGAGGAGCTGCAGCAGTCCCGCTTCTCTGGTTTTAAGCCCAGCTTTGCAGAATCCAGAGCTGCCCTGACTCCGGGCTCTGCTTTGCAAAGCAGCCCTTGGTTTTGCAACAGAGCAAAGTGGGTTCTCTGGTTGTGGCACATTAACAAAAAGACTCGAGTCCATTTGCAAACTTCACAAGTAAAATGAGCATCATGCAGGCATGTCCACTCCCACTGCAGAAGCTCGGGGGAAAGATCATAACACATTTCTCTTGACCTCAGTTTTTCTGTTACATTTACCCTAGAAAAACTCCACGGGGCATCCTGTCCACACACAGCATGGCAGTGTGCAACCAACCAGTGAGCACGATTCGGATGGCTTGGGGAAGGGCTGCTTTGGGAATGAGGGGTCTCCGATGGGCACCCTCCTCGCTCCGTGTCTCCAGGAGGTTTGGGTGGTGAAGGGGCTGGCTGAAAACCAGGCTGGGGTGCCTGCAGACCTGCCTTGTACCTGCTAGGGTGACTTGGGCACATGGAAATGGCCTGGGACACCCAGGCAAGACCCAGGAAGCATACAGATGCGAGCCGAGTCATTTCTAGGACTTTCTAGGCTGGAGGCTGGGGGTGATGCTAACATTCGGGGAGGCTGGCTTCCCAAAAAGGAGACAAGCCAGAGCCCAGCTCCTCCAGGCACCTGGAAAGGGCCGACGGAGTGGCCCCTGGGAGCTGAGGCTGGGCTGAGCCAACGCCTGTTGCGAACAGTCTGTGCTTTGAGCTTTATTTAGGCACACAGACAGCATTAGCCTACCGCCTCTGAAGTCCTGCTACAGTCCAGCCTTCAACCTGACGTTAGTTTCTCCGGGTGAGCTTAACCCTGTCCTGCGATCTTGGAGGAATGCACTTATTATATATTTGCCCGCAGCCCTCTGTTGCTAAATATAAGAGTGAGACGAGCATATTCCTCCCTGATTCCCACGATACCAGTTTGCATTCTCCCCCTTTTTCCTGTTCTTTCCCATCAGCTGGAAACTTTTCCAGCTGCTTGGAGCTATGACCTCAAAACATGTGGCGCATTCACAAAAAAGAAAGTTTGAATAAATCAGTCGGATTTCCAAAAGTGGAGGAGAGGAATAGCCGAGGCGGCTCCCTAGAGCTGATAACCCTGGATAAGGCAGGAGGGGTCCTGGCTGGGTCAGACTCCTGGGACAGACACCGTTCCCTGCCCACAAGCAGGTTACGCTGCCCGGGGCAGCCACGGACAAGCCAGGGTCACGCTCGCTTCCCCGGGACCCCCATCGCCGCTGCTGGGGGTCCACCCAAGACTTGGGGGATCACATTTTTGGCACGCCCTTGCTGGAAGCTCGAGGTGAACACTGCTCATAGGGACCCTACACATCCAATTCCTTCTTCCCCCTGCATCCCACCTCATTACAAACCCCGAGTGAGAGGGTTTTTGGGGAAGGGGGGGCTCAGCCTGCCGGTGACCTCACTGGGAACCGGAGGAGAGCCAGGCTGTCTAAAAACAGTTTACTAAAGCCTCACACTCAGATGTCAAGAGGACAAGCTTTATGAGTGTTTTTTCTCTTTGGTATAATCTTGTATTTGTTGATGTGCATGGTGACTCTTTCCATTTCGGACTGGGCACAAAGCCCGGGGCCCCTGAACCTGGGCTTGGAGGCAACACAAAACACAGCCTTCACCCCTAAAAATGAGTCTGTTGCTAGCCCCATGCTCAGCACGCTGCTGATGGCTGGTGTGGCTCTCCCTGATGGGGTTGGAGGAATGTCCCATGGGAACGCCTGGCACAGGTGCTGGTGGTCTCAGCAGGGATGCTGCCGAGGGGAGGGAGCTTGCAGGAAGCCGATGCCCAGACCCGGGGTCGTGGCTGGCAAGCCTGCTTCGGCTGGGTGCAGAAATAGTCCCCAGCATCAGAAAATGGGTGTAAAACCCCTTTCCTTTCCCAGCCCTGCGGGTCTGGGCTAGGCAGAGGCCCATTGATCCCTGGAACTGTGCCCCAGCCACAGGTGGTGTTACCTGGAGGGAATCTGGGGGTTTGGCAGGTGCCAGCGAAAGCCACATGCTGTTTTTTGGGGTTGCTCTAGCCCATTCACCATGAAAGAGCTTGGGAGCGCTAGGGCCGCCCCAGGAGCCATCCTGGACACCCGAGCGGGCAATGGTTCCACGTGGTGAAATCCCTGCCCAGGATGGAAAGGTCAGGGCTGGAAGGAAGAAGACCACTTTGTTCATTAACAAAAGGGATTTTTTTCCACTCAGCTTGCCAGGCATCCTCATATTTTGGTGCATGGAAAAAAAAGAAGGAACAAGGCCAGAGGGAAGGAGAGCAGCATGTCCCGGAGGCCACCTGCTCACTGGGGAGGGAACAGGAACAACAAGGGACCTGCAGGGACCATGTAGGTGCCAAGAGCCACAAGGCTGGGCTCTGGGATCGTCCTCATCCTCCTTCTCGCACCGACACAGGCTCAGACACAGAAGATGGTTGGGGAGCAAAAGACCAGAGGTGGTCAGTAATTCCTTTGGAAACGACCTGGAGCAAGCTCCTGCCCCACTGCTGGTCAGAGCACCGATGCCCAGGGGAAGGTTTGGGGAAGAGAAACTGCTTGGTGAAATGTTATATTATTTTTGGGGGTGAGTTAGGGAAAAAAAAGTGCTTTTTAAATTCCCTTCACTTCTGAAGCTGCAGATGCCACTGATGAAGTGCAAATGGTCGGTTAGACCCCAAGCGCAGCTTGGAGGGTCAGGCTAAGGTGCAGGCCTGTCCCAAGCAGGATGAGACCCATGTCCAGACCCCGCAGAGCCTGCTGAGACTCGGACCATTGCAGGTACAAGCATCCCAGAGCAGGAGAGGGAGCAGGAGGCAGAAGGCGCAGGGAGGAGGCGCAGAGTGGGACCAGGGCTGCGGGATGGCCGTCGGGATGCTGAGGCAGGGCACACCGCTGTGCCAAGAGCTGTGTGGTCAAAACTGGCCACTTCTTGGGGAAAACTGGATATAAATCACCCGCTCTGCTCCCCACCCAGCCCGTGCCCTGCAGTAACCCCTCCGCCTGGCTCTGTCCCTGTGCAGCAGCCAGCGTCCCCTGCCCTCCCCGCTGCCTGGGGCCAGCCCATCCTGTGGCACCATGGCTCCTTCTCCTGGGGGAGACACTCAGCTCTGGATGGTTGCCAGTGCCCCATTGCCCGAGGGGTGATCCTGCACCCCTCTGGGGCTGTGCTGGTGGGAGAGATGAGCCCCTTCTCCCATGCACCTAGCCACCCTGGGCGCCCAGGACAGACGGACGGAGCAGAGGCAGGAGGTGACACGCACCCTGGCAAATGCTGTCCAGCCCTGTCCTTCCCACCAGCCCTGTCCAAGCCCCCGCTCCTCGGATGAGAGGGGCTGTCCTCACAGACAGCTACTGTGGCAAGGCCAAACATGGGCAGGGAGGGCTGCCTTTCCCTGCCGGGGCTGCAGAACATGCCGGTGCTCCGTCACCATGGCACAAGGCTTTGGCAAAGCAGGGAAGGTGCCTTTCCTCCGCGGACTGCCCACAGCACAGACCAAAGCCCTGCGGCTCCTGCATGCACACGGGGAGTGAACCCCATCCCTCCCAGCACCACATTTGCGTGTGCCCCCAGGGAAAGCATCAGACGCAGCCGGGGTACACAGCCACAGCCCGTGAGAGCCACGGGGGCAAGCAGCCCTGCTCCCTCCCTCGGCTTTCCCCGCAGGGCAACCTGGCCCAAACACCCTCCCCAAAATCAGGCAGCTGCCTCTTCTTGCTCCTGTCAGCTTGACGACAGGCTCCCCTTCACCTTGGGGAGGGACAGCCTGCACCCATGGGTCCCCATCCCTCCCAGCCCACCCCATGCACCCAAAGCTGAGCCTTATCCCCCCGGGTTTCTCACCGCTCCATACCTCGGGTGGGCTGGTGGGACGGGGCTTACCTCCGGCCAGGGGTCCCGCGTGGAGCGGCTGGGGCTGGCAGACCAGCAGCAGCAGCAGCAGCAGGAGCAGCGTGGCAATGCCACCTCGGGCACCCATGGTGTCCCCCGGGGCTGGAGCAGCGGCTGGGGCTCCAGGTACGGCACAGCCTCCGCCAGCGTCTGCTTCCAGGCGAGGGCTGCTGCTACTNCGCCGCTCAAAGCACCCTTGTTCCCTACAGGGCGAGGCAAGGGAGGAGCGGCCACCGCCACTGCCGAGGGGGGAAGGAGCCCGGCATATAGGGTGTGATGGGTGGTTCCGGAGGCACCGCCTGCTCCCGGCGAAGCAGGACATCCATGGCTTTCCCTGGCGCCAGGCACTTCTGGGAGAGCAAAACCAGCTCCCGGTGTCCGTGCGGACGCAGATGCGTGGCTCGGTCCCGAAGCCGTGTATCCCCCGGTGAGCTGGCCTGCCTGCTGCCGTGCCGCCTTCCCTGCCGCCTGCCGAAGTGGTTCTCCAAACCTTGCACCTCTCTCAGTAGGACTCAAGGCAGTCAGGATGATCCTCAGCCCTCAGGGTTCATAACAGTCCAGCCGTGCTAGTGTGGCACTGGGAAAAGAGCTTTCCAGCTTCTCCCCTGCTGATGCCACACGTGTTCAGGATGAAGTCACAACCTTTCAGAGACGCAGCATCCCACCCAGCCTGGGTCCCCGCTCCTTGCCCCGCAGAGCCCCAGTGGGTTTCGGGGCTCGCCTTCCTCATGGTGTAGCTTGTCTCCCATCTCTCCATACCCTTCCAAAGCTGCTCCTGGCCTCCCGCTTGGCTCTTGTGCAGCACACACCTCCTTCCTCTTGGATGTGTGTATTTCAGGTCCTTTTCCCCCCACGCCGTGTTTCACTGATGGATTACGTGCAGCTTGTTTCCTGCTGGTTTATTTCTAACCTCTTTAGGGCCCTTGGTGTGACTTCACTGTCTTTGGCAGCATTTGCAACACTTTCCAGCTTACAGTCATCTGCAAACATAATTAATTTGTTATTTACTCTTGCTTTCAGATCATTAATAAAGACATTAAATAAACCTGGGATGTGCCATTTTCTCAGTAACTTTTTATGAGTAACTGTCAGGGCTCCATAAGTTCATTAGCTAATTCTATTTAGTCTGGGGGTTACATATTATCCAGACTTGCTGATTTGTAGAGATTCAGTTTAGCCAAGTATTCCCTTTCCTGCACTTTATCTTGAGGTCTACTGAAGACCTCTGCGTCGCTTTGTTTTCTGTCTGTCCTCAGTGGTCCCCCTCTCTTTGCCTTGTTAAGGGCTGATTGAGGGATAGAGGCGTACAGGGCTTGGCCCTTTGGGTGCATGTTTGGTCTCAACTCTCTCCGTCATTATTCATGGGTAACGGGCAGGCTGAACGCGTCCATTCCTCGCCTGCCCACTTGGCACAGGATGTCCCACTCCCCTCTCTGGAATGATGAACCAGGACCACCTCCAACCCACCAGGACCACCTCCAACCCACCAGCAAGCATCCCCGCCTTTGCTCCTGGCTCCCCGGCCCCAGGCTGGCTTCGCTCCCTGCGGCACTGGGGACGAGCCACCATTTGCTAGGGGAACATTGGCCTCGGGCAAGGGCAGCAAGTATGGCCTGAGCAAAGAGAAGACGGCTCCAAGCACCCTGAGCATCTTCCATCTCAGGGATGCTCGCTGGCCTGCTCCTGCCTCTGCAGGTGGGGTTTTCTCTGCTCCAGTAGCAGGACACCCACCTGCAGCAGCAGGGATTGCTTTGTGTTGGCTTCAGTGTCACCTGGCACTGAATGGGAGGACGCTGGTGGGAAAATATCAGATATGAACCTGGCCGTGGCAAGGACAGAGTAAAACCTTCACTGCTTTTTTTTTATTATTTTTTTTTTCCCCTCCAAGAAGGAAATTACAACTTCTGGCTGAAACCTCATGTGTTATCCAGAGAAATGTCCCCGCGGCAGCCCAGGTGCTCCTGCCGCAGGCTGCTTCGGCTGTCCCCCTCGCCGGAGCCCCCGAGCGCAGCCCCATGCCCCGCGTCTGGCCAGTACATTTGCTATCCCTCAGCCAGGCCGTGGCGGCAGCCAGGGATTTGTTTTTCCCTTTCTGAGCCAACATCTGGCCGAGCGGTGGAGGGGCAGAGCCAGCGTGGAGCGGTGCCTTTGCTCTCCGGGTCCTTGGGTAGGGCTGGCACTTTGGCTCTGCACCGAAACCTGCTCTGGTGCCGGCACTGCTGGGGAGGGACCTGCATGCTTCCCCCTCCAAAGGCAGCTCCAACTGAGGCTTGCCCCCTGCCAGCATGGGGACCCAATGCCTGGGTGCCCCCACCTCCATTTGCAGGCAGCGGGGAGCTGCCCTCGCCCTTTGGTGAGTGCCCACTGGGGGGAAACCCGGCTGCTGGGGTGGGCAGGGGGCTGGAGGCTCAGGGAGCCTGCTGGGGGGTGCTTAGAGGAGGGCTTGGGCAAAAGTAAGAAAAGTTCAATTCTTTTCTTCCCCTGCAGCCCAGTGGGCTGGTGTTTGAGGCGGCCACAGTCTCCATCCTTCTGGGTGCAGGGCTGCTCCCCCGCCTCCTCTCAGTGCTGGCCGGCCCGCCAGCCTCCAGACACGTTGATTTATCTAAGCCCAGCTTTTATTTAGGATATGTTTCCTCTGGTGTGGAGGAAGGTGCGGAGGGCTGCCGGGCACCTCTTGGCCACCCCATCTCTCATGGGAGCCCCACTTTGTCCGTTGCATCCATGCCCAGCGTGGGCTGGCCAAGCTGGGAGCCCTTTCCCTGAATAGCAATGTGCCCTGTTTGCTTGGCGTGGGCAAAGCTGTCCGTGGCATCTATATCATGGGCTGCCTTTTGCTGTCTCCTGTGTCCTGCAGCCTCTGTGCAAATAACCCAGGATGAGCTAAATCTCCGGGGAACCCTTCCAACTCCACTGCTTGCTGTGTTTGAGACTTGAACGATTCAGAGCAGTGGGAATGGCATTCACCTGCAGGGAAGAGACACCCTATGCACCCTTTAATAAGCGGAGCTCAGCTTCCGTGCTTGGCTCTCCCTCCCAACACAACATCCTGCAGCCTGGCTGGGCTTCGCACCAGCCCCAGGCTCCCCACCACCACCCACCACCGGCAGAGGAGGGGGTCAGCCGCCCATGGAGCAAGGATGGGGGTTCCCGGTGGCTGTGAGGGGCTGCAGCTGGGGAAGCAAGTCCGTCCGAGGGAGCAGAGCAGCAGGCGTGCTTGGAGCGCACCGCGAGCGTCTGGAAGGAATATCCCATCCGGTGCTGGCAGGAGGGAGTGCATTCATGAATGCTGCTGGGATTTAGCTTCTCAGCATCTGCCTTCCCAAGCGGTGGAGGGATTTTAATAGGAAACAAAGCAAAGCCTTTGGATCTGACCTGGCCAAAGCAGTGCCCTAGCTGGAGGTGCTGGGCAGATCTGACCTGGGGTGGTGGGTCCCCAGCCTTGGCCATGTGCCCATTCCGCCAGGAGCAGGGACATCAGCTGGGTGCTGGTTCAGCCAGGCTGGAGCCTCTCCTGCCTTGACATGTACGTGCCATGCAGACAGCGGTCACCTCGGGGAGGTCTCCTCTCTGCTTGCTCAGGGAGAAAGCGATGCAAACCTTGTGACTGTGGTTCGAAACAGCTGGGCAGATGTGCAATACCTCTGTGGTTGGGCTCGCCCAGGGAGTAAAGAGGGATGTCACAGGGCTTGTTCGGTATGTCCGGCATGCCCTGTCTCGAGGTGAGGGAATGAGCTCGAGGAGGAAGAGGATGCTGCAGGGAGCTGGGGATGCTGCAGGGAGCTGGGGATGCTGCCTGCTGCATTAGGCAGGAGAAGTGCAGCCCCGCATCCTCCCAAGCCTTTCTCTTGTCTCTTTGGAACAACCAACAAAACAGTCTGTGTTTGGCAGAGACTTGTGATGCTGTTAATTTAAGGAGACAAACAGTTCTTCACAGAGTTTCAGGGCCCTGAGTGCTAAATGCCCTGACAAGCCCCATCTGAGCTCTCATCCACACTCTCCAACCCCCAGCCGGGCTGCATTTAAACTCAGGTGCCCTTAACCCTTGTTCCCCTTCACCAGGGATGTGCTGTGGTGCTGGGTTGATGCTGGCTGCTGTTGCTGGCCCTGCTCGCTCTGGCAGAGCGGCCAGCCCCTGGGCAGAGGGGCTGCATCCCTTGCCCAGGATGGGGGCTCCCCTTGCCTGCAGTGACTTGCCCTCTGAGGACCGGGATGAAGATTGGGATGCATTCGTGGCATGGTGAGCAAACATCTCTCTGTTGGCTTGATGTTGCTTTGGGGTGTTCCTGCTTGGGGCACATCACGTGCAGCCCCTGCATAGGGATGGGGGTTTGAAGTCCCAAAAAACAACCTGCTGGGGGGCTCCCTCTTGTGCTGGGGTCTTGCAGCTACACTGGGCCATGGGCTAACCCCTGTGGGCCAGACCCACAGCCCTCCTGTTGTTTTCCCCAGGTCTTGTGCAAGGGGGTTGATGTGACATGGGCTTTATTTGCCCCCCCCTGGGGTGTTCAGAGTGCTGTGACTGTACTTCCCTGTGACTAATACCCTTTGCTCTTCCTTGAGCACTGAATACATCACTCCCCAGTGTTAGTTTAAAAAAGGAAATCAATAAAGTCCATTTATTTTTAGCCTGGATTTAGGGTGTTTTGGAAGAGGAACTGAGCTGTGATTTGGAGCCAGCAGGCTCACCGGCTTCTCCAGGGCTTGTCAGATAGAGGAACTGGCTTTTAACACTAGATAAATATTGACCAATGTATTTTCAAGGAGCGAGTTCCCTGCTGTGTGAGTGGGGAATCCTCTGAGGGCACGGTGGGGGGAGCTTGAGCAAGCCCTTGGAGCATCTAGGGGAGCAGTGGTGAGCTGTGCTGGCTATTCAGGCTGACTTCGGGTGTCCAGCGAGGTCTCGGGATCTAACTGCGCTGTGACAGAGCTGGGCTTGGTCTTGGGGAGCTTGTGATAGCGCCTGCTTGAAGAAATGCTCTTTCTCACCAAGCAGACCTGAAGCACGCTAAGGCTAGCCCAAGACCATGGCAGGCTCTGCCCTGGACTAGCTTGGGCTGGCAGGGCACTAGCCGGCTGGCCCTGGGGCCAGGGTGAGAGCTTCAGGGCAGGGTGGGAGGTGAGGAAGATGCTGCCAGTGCCGGTGCGGGAGGAAGGCTGGAACAGCCCGGCTCGGCTGGATACGTGCTGTCCCGATCTCGCAGGGGCTGTGGGGGGGTGGGGACGGGACGGACACACGGACACCCCCAGGGGTTGTCCCCCCTCGCAGGCAGCGGGCAGGGCCCGGGGAGCCGCTGCCCCGGCGGGGGCAGC
>VYZV01002876.1:319772-335430 GCA_013401275.1 Pandion haliaetus | reverse complement strand
CAGGCTCATTATTGGTCAAAGCGATGAAGGTCACCCCACCCCTGAACTACGGCAAGCCTGAAGGCTTATTTTATACCCTGGCTCTTGGAATTAACAGCTGGAAGGCAAATATTAGCTTTTGGTTAAAAGCCCCAGTGCTTGAGACATCCCAGCTACTCTGCCCCATAAATTTAGGCAGAATTTATTGCTCTCAGCTCCACCAGCACCCAAAGGTGGAAATCCCAGGCACTGGTTTCCTTCTCAGGACAAACTAATGCCAAGCTAGAAACAGTCTAGAAATCTCTGCAACCTTTACCTACACAACCAGGACAAGCCCAGTTTCCCTCCTCCCTGCCCAGCCCCTGCTAATTTCCCTAGCCACTGTGATAAATGACTGTGCTGACAAAGTGACATCTTTCTAATCTGCTCCAAGACAGATGGGTCCCGCTGCAGGGAAAGGAATCCCAGTGAAGCCTGACTGGGAGGGAAACCACAGCACCGGGAGTTGGGGCAATGGGAAGGGGGTCATTGCATCTTCCTCTGCTTATTCATTCCCACCCACCCTATAAAAGCTTTGGGGGCTTCAGAGTTTGTGTGAAGGAAGGAAAAGAAAAGGGGGTACAGGGAATTGGGTCCCTGGCCAGGTGTCACTTCCACTGCAAGCACCGTGAGCCGGGATGGGGAGATGGAGCGTGAGCATCTTACCCTGCCAACTCAGTGCACCCAGAGAAACCACCACTTTTCCGGGTAGAGAAGCCATCTCCACTTTTCTCTGAGAAGCTGGATAGAGCTTGTGTGTGTGCCTCTCACCACCAGCTCAGCAAGCACTAGCTGAAGCAGCAGCTAGAGCTTTCCAGGGTCAAAGCACAAAAGGCTTCATGATGTTGCTGTTTTGGTGTGTGTTCCTGGCAGCCTGCAAACGCCTGCTTAGGAGGGAAGGTCACGGCAGGTAGACACCTATCCAGTCTGTTTTGGTGTCACCAAAGTCAGACAACAAGGGGTAAAGCAGCAGGCAGGCTGTTTGGGAAGAAAAACAGCCCACGATAGGAAAAATAGGGATTTGGAAGGACACAGAAGGCTCATGTCTCTCCTTTGTAACTGGTCTTCGCTAGGTGAAGCCGGCACCAATGCCTGCAAGGGGCAGGAGCCACAAGGGCACCTGCATCAAGAGCAGAGATGGGAGGAACCCTGAGGGCTCCGGGGCTGCTTGTCACCCACCCCTGGGAGTCCCAGCAGGGTCTGGCAGTCAGCTGCCCTCGGACCGGGCCTCCTGTCCCACATGGCTCCATCCCAATTATATCTCCCTGTCAAAGTTTCACCCCTTCTTCCTCACAATCACCTTAGTTCTCCATTGAGTACCTTCCCCCCAACCAGCCCCAGCACTCACCCCTGCATGGCTCATCTCAGCATAAACACACTCATCCCACTCTCCCCAGCCACATGTCTCACCTCCAGCCATCACAAGTAGCCAGAAACTACTGGAAGACCAGCCCAGGCAGACCCCCAGACCTAAACCACTCTGATTTCCTTCCCAGCTGAACAGAGGTGGGCTGGAGTCCAGGCAGCTCCCTTGCTTGCTCAAGAGATGGAATGCACCAGAGGCACCAGGAGCCTTGGGCTTACAAGGACCCTCCCTGGAGCAGGCTGGGTCTGCCAGAGCTGTTCCCATTCCCCCTCCCTCTTTCCCGAGGGGGAACTATTTCTAGCTTGGCATCAGTTTGTCCTGAGAAGGAAACCAGTGCCTGGGATTTCCACCTTTGGGTGCTGGTGGAGCTGAGAGCAATAAATTCTGCCTAAATTTATGGGGCAGAGTAGCTGGGATGTCTCAAGCACTGGGGCTTTTAACCAAAAGCTAATATTTGCCTTCCAGCTGTTAATTCCAAGAGCCAGGGTATAAATTAAGCTTTTAGGCTTGCCATGATAATCTCGGGGGTTACCTGCACCTCGCTCTGTGAGCATGGGAGCGGTACAGACAGCCTTGGTGCTTTGCACAGGGGACAGCGGTAGGATAAGGGGCCCCAGTCACTAGTTTCCAGCTGGAAATATGACAAAACTCAGGAAAGGGGGGGGGGGGGAAGCTATTTTGCAGCCATGGAGAGACAGTGCTGCAAACAAACGAAGAGTAAAATGCAAATTAAAGCAGATAAAAATTCCTTGGCAGTGTCCCCTTTAAGCATCATATATTTTTATCTTATTCCAGTTTTATTTGCTGGAAAGGGAAATGTAAAGAGAGAAACATTCAATTAAACCTGCTCGTCAGCTCGAGCCTCTGAGCCGTGTCACTTTGGGGGCTAGAGGAGAGATGCTGCCGGAGGTCTCCTCTGCACTGTCCCCATTGGGGTGGTTGGGACTGTTGATGCTGTCTCTTGCCTGCCTGCTCGCCCACCGCTATCACAGCCATCTTGTAGCACACGATTGTATTTGCAAGACAATGTTATCACCATAGTAACGGGGGCTTTATTTCTGGCAGGATCTGTCCCCCTGGACATGTGGCAGAGCGGGACTGTCTCCTCCCTGGGTTCCACGGAGCAAGGTTGGCTGTGGTGGCTCCTTGAGGACACACTTGTGTTTCCATCCTCTTCCCCACCTTACCCATCACCTCTTGGCTTCTGTCCTGGCTTCTCTCCATCACCACCTCTTCTTCATCCCCAGTGCAGTGCCCACAGAGGACACGTGGGGCACATGGACCAGGGCTAGAGGGTCCCAAGTCCTGCAATAAGGAGGCCCCATACAGCCAGGGTCAAAGCTGGGACTTTTGGGGCAGCAATTGTCTCTTCAGTAGCATCTAGGGGCTCTTTGGAGTCCGCATTCAACTAACACAAGAGGGAGATGGTTACAGGCTGGTTTCTGCTCAGATCACTAGCATTTCCTTGTGGAGGGTGAAATGTTGGAGTTTCCATGAGCTGTATTGGTCTATAAGGATGTGCACCAGTTTCTAGATGGCAGATATGAAGGATGATGATCAATTGTGAAGCCCGGCACATGTTCACTGTTGGGCTTCTTAAACATCTAAATGCAAGAGCTGGAAACATCACTGCAAACCTTGAAGTTTGAATATTTCTGATCTTGTACCAAGCCCATGTTTCAGTGGGTTTTGACTTTTTTCTGTGAATATAGCATCTGTGGAAAGAGCCAGGTAGAAGGTCCTGGAGATGATACTGTTCTCCCCAAACCAGGCAGGGCTTCTCTGAACACACTCTGCCCCAGCCAGGGCTGATTCCCAGCAGCAACTGGTGATATGGAGGATCCTGGTCATGTTGTGCTAGTGGGACCCCAGTGCTGACTTGAAGGAAACCAGCTGCTGGCTTTGTTCTGTTGAAGGCACAAGGCAGTGGAGAAGATGTTCCCAGAAATACTCACACCTGTGGGCACTTGGCTTTTTCTTCATGGCAAGGAAATCTTCTCCCCTTGTTGGAGGCTGCTGGTTAGCAGTGGTTGTGACAGGAGCAGCTGCAATGGGGACATCAGTCTCCTCATAACTAGACTGAGACCAGTGCCTTTTTCCCTGGCAGGCATTCATCAGCTGGCAATGACTTTCTGTCTCTATTGTCCCAGTGCTGGAGCTGAGCCAGTGACACAGAGGTAAAAGGGTCTATTTACCCATGAAAAATACTCCTGAGGCATGTAGAGCCTCTTGCAGCTTCAAATACTGGTGAAACCAAGGATGTGCTGTGAGCAGGGAGATGCTGGTAGGACTGGAGCACCCAGCAAGTCTGCATGGAGCCTTGCTGGAACCAGTGGTGTTGGTGTGGCTGATGCTCCTGAGATGTGGAAGAGCTGCTCTCTGGGAACAGGTAGATGATGGCAGAAATTCTTGGAAGGTACCTTTTGTGCCCCCCTTCCCTCTTAGCTCCCCACTGGGCAGAGGGGAAAAAAACAGGCAGCTGTGAGGAATATAGCCATAATAAACCCAGACCCCTGATGGGAAGGGTGTAATGTGCTGGAGAGAAGTGGTTCAGCAGGCAGTGGGTGGGTGGTGGGTGTGTTGCAGAGCTGGGGATAATAAGAATAATATAAAAAATGTCAGGGAGAGTGGCAGCTCAGCGGCCCAAGGTCAGGCTTGTTTCCCACCAGGATCCTGCTGCCCTCCAGCAGCACTGCCGAGCTGCTGACACGGCACAAATAGAGCAGTTTCCCTGAAAAAACCAGCCTCTGTTGTGTGTTTCTGCTTGATGTGTTGCTGCTGTTGCTTGGTGAAAGCTTTAGCCAAGTGCGCTCGAGTGTATGCCTGGGCTTCTTGGATCTGAAT
Organism: Pandion haliaetus; assembly: GCA_013401275.1. Lineage (NCBI taxonomy): Eukaryota > Metazoa > Chordata > Aves > Accipitriformes > Pandionidae > Pandion > Pandion haliaetus. The sequence goes on along the minus strand of VYZV01002876.1, from coordinate 331,202 downwards.
GGGGGATGGAAAAAGGGGAATAGAGATGATGGAGAGGGAACAGCATATTTTCACAAGAGCAAAGCCAGGAAAGAGATTGACTGGTTGGAGGAGGAAATGGTGGAAGAGTGTTTTGGATGAGGCCCCTGACTTTAGCCCCTCCATCACCTCCTCAGCCTTCTCCAGCCAATGTCCCTCATCCCCTTCACTCCTACTTGCTCTCTCTGTCTCTCCAGCTGACCTGGCACACGTGGGCCCACCTTCCCATGCATGGTCCCCATCCCTCCTACTCCCAGCAGAGCCACCAGCTCTGGAGCTGTACCTGCTTCCCACAGCCCTGCTGGGCTGCACACAATCCTGTATTCCCTTCCTCATGCTGTTTCTTCAAACAGATGAAAATTCCCCATCCTTACTGGTTTTGCTCATTCTACATGCTGTTAGGGAGAGGCATCAAATTTAATTCTTGTACAGATAATCATTACTTTTATTTTCTAGCTTGCTAAAAGGGCCAGGCGCATCCCAGAAGACTTTCCTGTGTAAGCCAAGGCTGCCAGGATGCATGTAGAGAGAGGACCAGGAAATTGTGTCTTCTGCTGGATGCCAGTGGTGCCCATCCAGCCCAGCCCCTGGGAGGATTAACCACAGAGGAAGAACACAAGATGGAGGAGGAAGAGTAAGGCAGGAGGAAGAAAGGATGAGCCAGCTGGTGATGTCGAAAGGAGAGAGTGTGGGCTGGGTCTCAGCTGTGAGGATGGATTTTCAGAGTAGCCTTGTTTTTTTGTGTTTTTTTTTTTGTTTGTTTGTTTGTTTTTTTATTTTTATTTTTTGTTGGAAACTGCTCCTTTGTAAAATGGAAAGTGCTTGTGGGGAAGGTCAGACTTGATAAATCTCCCCAGTTTGAAAGCAGGAGTTCAGAAATGCTCAGGAATGTCCCATTTTGGTGATTTGTAAGCAGACAAAATGGGGGAGAGTTGATTCAAAAGACTTTTGCCTAGGAAATGTGAGTTTGCAGTACAACATCTAAAGACAAAAAAATGAAGCAAGCCCCAATGACCAAATGCACTCGGTGCTTTCTGGTGCGATGGGTTTGACCCCCACGCTCCCCTTGCAGCCCTTCCTGGCCAAATCTGTGTCCTTGCAGCATGGTCCCCTGGGGAGAACAGCCCTTTTGGGGGACAAAACCCTTTCCTACCAGCTTCTAGTAAGAAAGTGGCTGAAAGCCAGTCCAGAAGCCCCAAGAGGGGGATTCAGGGGACTGGGAATTTAAACATGTTGAAAGGTCGGTGAGTCTTGCCCAAGTTCTGGTTTCATGGGTGATATTACTGACCCCCTGCCCCTGATTTTTCCAGCGTGGCTCCATGTGGTGCAGGGAGTGGGAGCCCTGCAGCAGCATCCTCTAACAGGAGGGCTGGCACTCATGCAGGGTAAGTTGCTAAATGGAGGGAATCTTCTTTAAACAGTCTGTGCCGGAGTGACTTCTGAATGCCATGTGGTTAATGGGGATTAATGGGAATTAAATAAGAATGGGAGAGAAGTGCTGGGAGGACTAAACTGTCTTGGTGTCGTGGTTTCAGGTCAGCTCAGTCAGTAACGAAGCACCACGAAGCCGCTCGCTCACCCCCCACCCCCTCACCTGGCCACGTTGGGATGAGGAGTAAATACAAAGGCAGGCTTGTGGGTCAAGACAAGGACTGGGAGGGATCACTCCCCACTTATGGTCACGGGCAAAAGACAGGCTCAACTTGAGGAAGAAACAAAATAAACTTAATTTACTACAAATCAAAACAGAAACAAAACACAAGGGTACTAGGAAGGGAAACCAAACATCAGAACAACCTCCCCCCACCCCTCCCGCCTTCCCGGCTCAGTTCACTACCGATGCTTTCTACCTCCTCCCCCCGGCGGCGCAGGGGAATCGGGGATGGGGGTTGAGTCAGCTCGCCACACATCGTCGTTGCCGCTTCTTTCCTCAGGGGGAAGATTCCTCTCTCGTTCCCTGCTCCAACGTGGTTCCTTTCCGCGGGCTGCAGTTCCTCACAAACTTCCCTGGCGCAGGTCCTTTCCGCAGGCTGCTCTCCCGTCTCACACTGCTTCAGCGCGGTTTTTACCATGGGGTTATGGCCACCTTCGGGAGCCTCCGCTCCACCGTTCACCCCCCTGGGCTGCAGGGCCATCAGCCTCCTCAGGCGCCTCCTCCTCCCCCTCCACTTCCATGATTCCAGTGTCGGCAGCGATGTTCCTCTCAGGTTTTCCAACCCCCACACTACCGGTTCCCCTTCTTAAATATGTTTCCCAGAGGCGTTACCACCGTCACTCCCCGCCTAGAGGTGGGTCCGACATTTTGGGGCGTGGGTCCGACATTTTGGGGCAGTGAATTCTTCCAGCAACTTCTTAAAGGGGCTGCCTCTGCAGCCCCCCTCCCCTGCCACCAAGGAAAACCGCGCCACACAAACCCATAACACTTGGGAATAGACATTGAGCGGGGGGAACTGTTACCTGGACAGTATCTGGGGAGGTGGTTGCTGGTATGGGATGGCTGGAAACTGGGATCCTTTGGGTGATGGTTTTCACGAAGCCTCAGGGCAGGGGGATGCTGCAGCTGTACCCCAAGATGTGGGGCAGGGTTTGGGGGCACCACCCAAGGCATGGCAGGGGCAGGCAGGGGGTCTGCTCAGAGTCAGCTGAGGGTACTTATTTCTAGGCCTTGCATGTAGAGTACAGAGTATTTTGCAGCTGCTGACATATGATTTGAAAGTCATATACCATGTTGGGAGAGGTCTGGGGGCCGTCAGCTCATCAGAGGGCTTTGAGGGTGTGCGAGGCTCCCTGACCCTCCTCACCCTTGCTCATAACAAGCTGGACCCATGCTGCCCAATGTGACGACGGACTGGGGTGAAAGGGAGGTAATAGCTGGAAAAAGCTGAAGAGCTGTATGCTGCTCTGTACTTAGCTCTGTGAAATTACAGCAGAGCCCTGGTGAAAGCCTTCCCTGGCAAATACTGCCCAGGACTATGCAGACTGGGGTGCCTGTGGTGTTAGGAACAACCCCATCCCCCAGAGCCAAGGGCTGCCCTGGCTCCTGACAACAGCAGCTCCTCTGGGAGATGTTCCAGCTGCTGGCCCAAGTGCTGTACAAGATAATTACATGTCATTAGTGGCTCTGGCTATTAGAAAGCTCCTAAGTGCCGACATGTTGTGTTGGCGCATCCTTGCCTTGGCTGTGATGGAGTCGGGTATGGAGCAGTGGGGATCAGTGGAGTTGGGACATGGTGTGAGGAAAGACCCGCCTGCTGATAACACCCTGCAAGAGCTCTGGGAGCAGAAAGCTGGGAACGGGGCAGAGATGAAGGAGCAGAGCTGCCTACAGCCCTGCAGCCAGCTTCCCTGAGTACCAGCCTGCTTGGGTTGGCTCAGCTCACCTCCAGATCTGGTTTTTGTGGTTAGGTGTTTTTTTCTTTTTTTTCTTTTTTTTTTTTTTTTTCATCTGGGCAGGTCTCATGGGGACAGCTGTTGAGAGGCAAAGAAGCTGAATTGGATTTTTGTGCCTGCATGAAGTAGGCTCTGGTTACACAGCTGGAGAGAATAGGATCCTAAATTGGATTTCACTGCTTACTTGGAACAGGCTCCAGTTGTGTGAGATTATTGGGGATTTAAAGCTAACATATAGGAAATGGTAATGAAACCATCCCCCAGCCAAAAAGCTGGGGAGCTCCATGTGCTGCTATGTTAAACAAGGAGGAATCTCACGATTAACGTCTGAGCTGTGAACAGAGCATTGATGGTGATGCTGGTGTGGTAATGAAAGTTTGCAGGATCCCAGTGTGGCTATTATCTCCTCCTCTGTCTGTAAAACACAAAGGCACATGTGCCAACATGGCTGACTCCTTCCTGCGCACTGCCCCATGGGCTCCAGATGCCTTCCACACCTCTCCCGGCTGGGGTGACCCTCACGGGGGGCTTGAGGGGACAAAGCAAATCCTCAGGTACTGGGAGGGCTGGCACCCATCGGCAGATCTGCAAAGGCATTGTGTTTGCCAGTAAAATCAATGATGGATTTTTTTTTTCTTAAAAGAATGAAATTTGGGATGCTTAATTGCATTTGCCTGGTGCTGAGATTTAGTGTCTCTGATTTGTTTCCCACTCCTCTGCCTCCCCCTTGTTCTGGCCCCGGAAATGTCAAGGCTAATTGCCAGCATTATTTCACCTCTTGTTTCAGCCTCGCCCACCTAAGCGCTGGCAAATTAGGTGCCAGCATCATTGCCCAGTGCTGGTGTGGGCAGCCCCATCCCCGGGAGCTGGGGTGGCTGGGTCTGACAGGGCAGAGACAGCTTCATTTGGGGAGCAGCGCTCCTGGAAGCGGCTTAGCTGGAGAGCATGGCTGAGAGAGTCTGGGCACGGATCTGAACTAGCAACTGATTTTTGTGGAGAGATTAATTGAAGTGGAGCTGCGGGAACTGAAGTGGTGAGGGGGTGGGGGGGATCGGAGCCTGCCTGCAGCTGGGGAGGCTGCTTTTTGGGGTATGGTGGGGTCTGCGGCGGCCTGTGTCCCTGCAAAAGGGGTCCTGCACCCTGGCTGGTTTTGGGGAGATCTCAGCGGGCTGGGGAGCAGGGCCAGGTGCCAGCAGATGGCACTCCTGAATGCACCACACAGCCTCTTGCTTTGCAGGCACCGCTCTGAAATGGCTTCCCCAGCTTCTCCGTGCAGCAGCTCCAGGCTTGGGGCTGGCCACCGTGGCCCAGCACGCTCCCTGAGCTTACCCTCCATCCTTGCCCTCTGCCTTCCTCGCCGCTGGCATCTCCTGCCTGCACACCCCGTGCCCCAAAACTCTTGCTCCTGCACAGCCAGGTGCTTTCCCAGCCTCCGCTTTGCTCTCCCACTTGTCCAGGGTGCTGGGTGCAAGGACTTGGGGCTGGAGGTGGGGTCTGCCCAGGGACCCCAGCCTGAGGTTTTGGTGCTGGGGTTGGAAACGTGAGCATCACCAAGAGCAGGGAGGAGGAGAGCTGGGAGCAGAAGCTCGCGGATACTGTTTATTTTCTGTCCCTTGGGTGGTAGGCTCTCACCTCTGCCTCAAATTACAAGTCATGTCACATCTTGGGAGGTTTGAAATTGTGTTTCTCAGCAATGTTCCCAAAGAGATTAGAAGCACTGAAATGGCTGAAATACCCTCTGAGCTTGGAGTGGAACAAGCCACCGACCACAGCAGAGAGGGATGGGAGAAGAGCTGTGGCATCCTTACTGGGGCAGAGGCGAGGGTGGGGGGCAGCTCATCCCTTGCCCCCTCCCCACACTCCTCCTGGTTTGGGGTTGGTTTTTCAGTGCCAGTTCATACTGGTGCAAATGGGATGTGGGAAGAGCTGGGGTGGCCACCTGCCTTCTGGCATGGGATGGAGAGACCCAGCCACCAGCCCAAATTCAAGGTGTCTTTAAAGGGATACCAAAATACTCACCCATGGAGCTGGATGGTGTTCCCCAAATTTACAGATGCAAAGCGAGGAGCTGTGATTTAAGAGGATTAAGAAGGTCCAAGCAGCCAGGCAGAAGCTGATCCCAAGTGTGGAAGGGATTTGATTTCCAGGGCTGCTTTAGAGGAGGTAGAGATTCAAAACATCTTAATGTAAGGCAGAAGCCCATGCCTTTCTGAAGCTTGGCTGCTTGTTTTCAGTGGATGTATTGCTAACAGCAGCCAAAATTGCCCAGCTCTGATTCTTTGCAGTCTCTTTTTGCTGCTGGAGCCCCTGCACTGGCATGCAGCTGCAGAGGGCTGTGCCAGCTGTGGGGCTGCATCCTGGTCCTGGCTGTCCCCCTCCCTCCCATGCAAATCCCTGTTCCTGGGACTGTGCAGAGCTGTCTGAGATGCCACCAAAGTGAATTGGTCCCCAGGTGCTGCTCTGAGGACCTGGCTGACAGTGATTGGTGATCAGCTGGCTGAACCGACACATCATACCACAATTAGAGACCTCCTGGCAAGAGAGAGCTTCAACCCAGGCAAAGACTGAGCCAGTTACAAATATTGAAGGAGCCATTAAAGATGCAAACTCATTATCTCCCAAGCAATCCAGTGATGCTCACGAGGACATTAGTGCCAGAGCAGCACATCAGAATGATGAATGTATACATATGCGTGGGTCTTGTGTTATGGAGTGGACAGAAAGATGAGCTCGATGACAAACACGTCCACAAACGTGGCCATCATCCCAATTACAGCCTGGAAAGAAATGCAGGGTGTGAGGAATGGGAATGGATGAAAGGGGCATCTGGTCTGCTGCAAGGAGAGGTGACCTCAGGTGCTGAAAAGCCAGAGCATTGGCAAAGGAGGGGCTGGGATTGGAGGAACTCACACAGTTGAGGCTGTTTGGTGAAGAGCTGCCTCCCCTTGGGATTTACCACTCCAGTCTCTTCTGGCTTATTATGTTGCCATGTTCTTCATGGCTTGTAAGACTCAGCAAAAGGCTCGGCAAGGGTTGCCTTGGAGGTTAACAAAACTAACTGAATTGAATTTTCAGCAAGAGTATTTATGTGGCTATTTTCAGAATGTGCTTTTTCCATATCTCTGGAAAAATGCAAACCTGAAGGGCAACTACCTGCTCCTCCATAGCCTAGTGGGATCTGCGGCTCTGGTCCTGGCTGCAGCTGTGCTGGCAGGGAAGATGGTCCTTCCACTGCGTATGGTCACACCTGTGGTGGAAGAGGTGCAGGGCAGGGGCATGCTGCTTCAGAGCCCTGCTAGCTGGGGTATTTAAATCCTCCTGCTCTAGTGAGAGAGAACCCCAAACTGATTTCTAGCCGGTTGTGTGGCTTTATCCCTGCAATAACAATGTCCTTAGTGTGCCAGGTGAAATTAATACTGAGCAAAATTTACCTTGGGAATATTTGAGCAAGTTTTAAAATGAATATTCATTGGAATTTTCATGCTCTTATGTCTTGCTTGGCCCATCATGGCTTTAATTGGGCAGCTGGGTCAGTTCTTTCCGGGGCATCACTTGCCATGTCAGAAATGCTGGAAATGTCCCAAAAGAAAACATCTACTTCCTCTTTTCTCCACAGCCTGCAAAGTCATGGAAGTGATGCAAATCCTGCCGTCGACATCCGTGCTGTGATGTGGGGCTGTGAGGAAAGAGGACCTCTGCCTGGGGTACAGCTCCTGTCTCCCATCCCAAAGGCACCGGCTGGCTGGAGCAGAGGGGTGGGGAAGGACGTGGGGTTTTACAGCCCTGAGCGGGAAGGCAGCTGGCAGCCAGGAGCCAGGTCAGAGCTGCAGGACACAGGTGGACTCAGCAATTGTAATAAAAGTATGTGAGCTGACCTGTGGCCAACTCTAGAGAGAGCTCTCAATGCTACAGCTAAATGAGCTGGTGGCAGATTCAGGCAAGATTAAAATTAAAACAGGTCAGGTACAGGCTGTATCGCGAAGCTGGAAGCCAGGGTTTTCAAAATGCTCTCTCTCTGAGAGAGGGAGAGCAGGGGAAAAAACCTTCCCGTGTATGCAAAGGACACTTCCAGAGCTCTAATCCTTTGATTATAGCAGATCTTAAGAGAAACTGTGCTACTCCTTGAAGATGAGGAGAAAAGCCGTAACTGCTCTATCTCATGGAAACCAAGCTGCTAATCAGCAGAGAATAATGATCAATTTATTGGATGTGATACATTTAATGATGAAATACCAACTGTCTTTCCTAATTCCTGTGACTAATGGAGAAGGACATAGTATACGCTGATACTTTTTACTGGTACAGTAAGTGCTGGCAGCCATACTGAGATGGGGCAGTGGGTATTTACATGGGTGCAAATGGACAAGGAGGAAAACATGAAGCTAGGGGATGGGGCTTGCAGGCTGTATTTCAGGAGAGGGGCTGCCTTAGTGGGGTATAAAAATGCACCTGTGGAGACAACTTCCCTTTCTCATCACTTTCTCAAGACTCTGTAGCCTGCAGAGATTAACGCTGGAGTGTTACAGATGTGCAGCTATTAACATAAAGGCTAGCCATGCCAGTCACCACACTCAGTTAGGTGCCACTCCAGCACATCTGTGTCCCTTCACAGTGGTCCTACTCCGACAGCCCATCCTCTTGCAGCTGGCTGCTCTGGCTCTGAGGGTGCATCTTAACAAGCTGAGAAAAATTAAGACTGGGAGTGATTCCCCCACCCCCCTTACTGCTGACAAATACAATCTATAAAGCAGTGAGAGAGAGGGGAAGGCAACAAGGCTTGTCTGGATTAACCAGCCAGGGGAGCATCAAGCTGGGGCTGAGGTTGTTGGAGAGGAGCAGTGGCTGCTCATGCAGAGGCTGCAGCAGCCCCGGGTGCTGGCAGAGGGACCCTGATGATGTCCCCTCTCTTGGTGGCCTCTGTCCTGGCTGTGCTTCCCAGCAACTGCAGGAACCCTGTCTTGGTCTCCTTGCTCTTCTGGATGGTGGGTATAGCATGTCTGCCAGTTTGCTGGGGATGGCTCTGGGGGGCTGTGCTGCTCTTCAGGACTGGAGAGGGCTTTGCTGGGCAAAGATCCCTGCCTCTGAAGGGACCAGGGAGGTGTCTCTGCAGCAGAGAGATGGCATTACAGCTCTGAGGAGCAAGAAAAGCCCATAAGGACCTAAAACCATTTCAGTGGGCCTGATATGCAGATGCCCTGTCTGTCCTGGATGGCCACTCATCCTGATCCCACAAGAGGCAGGGGGTTGCTGGCGTTTCCCGCAGTGCAGTGGGACCAGCCCGGGGGTGGGAGATGCCTCTGCGGAAGAGCAGCAGGCTGTCCAACACCTTGGCTCACCAGGCTCAGCATTGGAGCTGGGAGCAGGCTTAGGCCCCCCACACGCTGCCGGGCACGAAGGCAGCTGCCTGCCCTTGTGTGCTAAGGCTGCCCTCCTTGCCTGCATGTCCTGAGCTGCCGGGTTTTTTTATTTTTTTCATTTGCTCGCAACCTGTGAGGTGGAAGAGGGGCTGTGGGGTCAGCCACTGGCGAGCATCCCTGGATGAGGGGCCGCGCGGGGCTCGTGTCCCACCCTTCCCATGGGTGCAGGAGGGATGGGTTTCAGCCTCTGAGCAGGCGGGATAACAACTCAGCTCTGTTCTGCTCTTGGAGCTGCACGTGCCTCCGCCGGTGCAATAGCAGAGCCTGTAGCTAGATGCCACTCAGTACTAAGGCGTCATTATTTTTTACGAACTAAGAGAACATTCCCTAATGCGCCTTGGAACATTATCGTAAATAATTAAATCTGAACTGCAGTTGTCACAGTAAATGAACAAAAGATTGTTCTACTTCCCATGTGCAAAGTACAAATCACAGACTTTTAGTCTCCCTGAATTTTTACTGCCAATTTAAGGAAAGCAGCTAAGAAAGAACCAATATAAAGTCTCCAGGTTGGGAGCGGATCCAAAACCTCTCCTAAAAACTCAACCTTTGGGCAGATCAAATCTGTTTCCCTCTCTGCGAGGGCTGAGGAGGTGCCTGGGAAGCAGGATTTCAGCAGCTTGTTGCGATGGCTGAGATGCTGAACGCCTGCACGCACAAGGGTTTGGGGGCTGAACTTCCACCTTTCCCCAGTGGGATCAAAGACCATTCGAAAGCAGATCAAAATTAACGAGCTAATGGGGCACATCGCAAGCTCCAGGTGCCTGCCAAACGCAAGGACAAGCCGCAGGCCATTGTGCCAGCCAAATTCTGGGAAAACCCAATACACAGGATTTGCAAGTCCTGCTTTCATTTCAAAGCTCAAATCCCTCCCTAGCTGATGAAACACTTCCATGCGTGCTTAAGTCTAAGGAAAGTAACATGGCACAATTAGGGGTTTATTTATGTAACTAAGTTTTTTTTTAGCTCTTGGTCCACCACACCTGAGCATCTTAGTCTGCTCCTAAAGCAGCTGCCAGAGCTAAGCAGACAAATGATGTCCCTGAAGGGTGGGAGCCAATGGCCTGGTATGGTCAGGACTTCAGGAGAGCAAAATATAGCCTGTGTCTGGGGAAGATTGCTCCTGTATATCACAGGGACCCCTGTGGCCACCGGGGCTGAGCTTTGGAGAGCATCTCCTGCCCCTTCTGTTGCCTTGATTTAAGGCTGTCAGTGTTGAGGACACAGTGATTTGATGATGGATCCTGATGGCCCTGATGCATGCCTGAGGTCCACATCTCACCTCCCTAAATCTTCCCCCACAGGTCTTAATTCAGTGCAAAGTGGGGACGTATCACTCTGCCTCCCGCTGCGTGAGTGAGCTTTGCCCTTCATCTTCCTCGTGGCTGTGGTGGGGAAGGCTGCTGCTTGCCCAGGGCTCAGTGTTCGTGCAGGTGAAGGTGTGATCTTGCATTGCGGAGGGGATAAGGGCCTTGTCAACAAGGCTGGGTCCTGGTTCTGATCAGACCCCTAAACTCTCACTGCTGTGCCCAGCAAACACACTGCTAGCCTCCAGTAAGGGAGAGCAAGTGGCAGAATAATCGCCTTCCTCCACTCCATCCTGGGTTTATGATGCAAAACGTTTTAAAAGGGTGAATAATTAAGTGCTGCTCATAAAAGAGTTGCCTGGCACTGCTGCTGGGCTCCTCCGTCTCCAGGAACTGGGACCCAGCAGGGGCTGGGCTGTGGCAGGGGGGATGAGAGCTGAGACATCCTCTGCTGGGCGCTGGGCTCCTCCCACAGGCAGAGGGGCCTGGGGGCAACATAAACATCCCAGTTTGCTCTGACAAGCAAGACAGAGACTTTTCAATTGCTGTATAGGTCCCCATGGCTGAATCCGTTTGCAGACTGTCCAGTACAGGGGGTGTTTCTCTTGGCGAGATCCAGCCGCGGTAAATAATCCAGAATTTGTGCTTGATGGATGTTCGCTCCCTGCCAGCCTGTCTCCTGAGAGTTATATAATTCCCTTTCCTGCAGCTCAGCTGTAAATTCAGCGTGATTCATGGCAGGTCCCTCCGCCAAAGGCTTTTACAGCCCTGCCAGCCCCAGGCGGGCAAGGATGGGGCGGAGGGCCTGGGGTGCCCTGTGCTGAGCGGGAGGATGCTGCTTGCCCAGGCATCGGGTCTCTGAGGACTACAGCTCTTCTGTGGGATGGGCAGGGCTGTGGGGACGGAGCGGGGTGTCCCTGAGTGACATCAGGTGTCCCCTGAGGCTGGGACAGCCAGGTCCTCTTCCTCTAGCTGACACCAGCCTCTGTTTCTTGTCCCTGGCAGCCCCCCGGGATGCTCCTCTCTTCCATGCTGGCAAACCCCAGCAGCTCCCTTTGCACCAAGAAGATGCACTGCACTGGAGGAAATAATTCCTGCCTTGAGGCAACAGAGAAGCACTGACAGCGTGGCATGGGTGAGCCAACCTCTGTGGCCCTGGGAGGGTCCCCTTCTGCTCTGCAAAGTCCCGGAGAGCAGGGGGAAGCCAAACGACTTACTGATTTTTGGAGGGAGCCACCCCTTATTTCGCTGCATAATCTCCTGCCTGGCTATAAACCCAGCTGAGGCAGTGGGAGCCC
>VYZV01002876.1:302516-319732 GCA_013401275.1 Pandion haliaetus | reverse complement strand
GGGGGTCCCCCCGGGCATTGGGCTGGCCCCTGCCCACTGCGGCACTGCTGGAGGATGCTGTAGCACCCCAGGCACTGGGAAATGAAGAAGCAACTCTGCAAAACAGCCTTTGACTCTTGGCCAGAGCCAAAGGATGGGGTGCTGCCACGCCTGACGTCTACCAAAGCACGGATCCTGGCGCTGCTTTTGGGCGCTCCCCTAGGGACACTGGTGGCATCTCCCCTTGCAACGGGGTTGGGGTGGGAGAATGCTGAGTCGGGTCCCAAACGCCCTGTCCCAGCAAAGGGACCCTTGTTAGTGCCGTTGGCTGAGCTGGTCCCCTTCCCCTCCCCGCCCTGGCCATGAGCTCCCATCACAATTTGTTCGGCGCTCAGGGGTGATACCCTATCTGCAATATTAAGACATGTGTAATGGAGCATATGCGTATCCCCCCTTAAATCAGATAGACCCTGTGGTAGAGGCAGCTGATAAATCCCCCAGGCAGTTACAAAGGCAGGCAAATTTAATTAATTCTTATCATCTCCGACAGAGGCAGCGAGCAGTGGGCAGGGAGTGGGACCTTTTTGGCCTCTTTTCCCTGCCGAGGAGCAGGTGGGGAGGCTGCAGGACCCTGCCCAGCATCAGGGCTCCACGGTCGCATCCTGGTGACACAGAGCAGGGCTGGGGCTCGTGCCTGAGCACGGGAGTCTGCTGGGAGGAGAAGAAACAGAAACCTGCCAGCCTGCTGTTCGTGGGCTTGATCCATCAAAATCCAGGCACCTAAATGCATCAAAACACTGGGAATGTTTAAATACCTATTTCCAGGTACTGGAAGTATGTCTAAATAAAACAAACTAGGCTCAACTGCTCATCCAGGACAATAAACACCTGTAAATTGTGAGGTTTCTATGACGCACTGCTGGAGTGCACCCATTTCTGCTTGGAAAAATATTTTTTAGCTCACCTGGTGGTATTTATCTCTGGTGGTTGGCTCTGTAGCTGGGAAAGCAAAGCATGGCTGGATGCTGCGGTGAGGGGCGGATTGGATGCAGAGAGTATGAAGCAGGGCACCTGTGGCACTGGAGAAAGGCAGGAGAAGGCGGCATGGGTCTGCCTGTAGGGTGGAGACCCACTGGAGTGTCCTGCTGCCAGCATCTTCTGCAGCTGGTCCAGAAGCTTCAAAGCAGCCTGGAGCATGATTTTTTGAACAGAGATGGTGTAAGGGGTGAGACCAGTGGTGTGCTGCAAAGGGAGAGCTGCTCCAGGCACCCCAGGTTTCCACCAGCTGCTGACCTGCCCAGGGAAACACCCTTTATCTGGGGGCTGTCGTGGTGATGGTGGAACTGGGTCTCAAGGATGAACCCTGGCCGTGGTGCCCTGCTCCGCTCTGGGTAGGGCTCCCTGGTCCTGCAGGGCTCCGGTCTTGAGCATCCTCTCCTGACCCTGTGCCTCAGGGCTGAGCCCATGTGTCTGCATCTGGGACACCTGCCTCCGGGGCAGGGAATTAAATCTCTTCCCTCCTGTGCCAGCCTGCACGTGCTGGGTGACAGTCCCTGCCACTTTGTGTCATTGCTGTTTGAGATCACTGCTCTTTCGGGGCTTCTGCTAATCGCTCTGATGAGCATCGTGGCAGGGGCCGGGAGGAGAGGAGGAGGGTGTGCAGGCAGAGCCCCTGGAGCACCCACCCAGCTCCAGGTCAGAGGTACGACACTCATCCCTGCAAAGCCGCCGGAGCAGGCGTGAGTGTCGGGCAGCTGCTGGCGGGGATGAGCATGCCCGTCTGGGCTGCTCCGAGGGGGTTATGGCCTCTGGGGCTCTCTGCCAGGGGAAGCATGTGCTGGGCCTGGGCTCCAACGGTGCATCTCTGAAAGGTGACATTTCTGGAGGGGCTGCAGTGCAGCTCATGGCCCCTTGAGCTCCCTTAATTAATGTGCCAAGAGAGGGGAGATGTATTTTGATGTGGGAGGTGAGGATGGCTTAGTGTCCCCTGAATGAAATGTCCCCACCCCAGGGGCAGGACTGCACTCCCATGCCCTTTGCTCGCCGAGCACGCGAGGCTTGGCACAGAGCCGGGACGCCGGCACAATAACCAACATGGCAAGGTCTGCTGCAGTGGCCAGGGCTGCTATGGGATGTCCCCCCCACAGGGTGGCTGGCCCCTCGTCAGGACAGGCTGAGGCTCCCAGTGTGGTCCTCCCCCATCCCAATCGGCAGGCAGGAGAGGGAGGTCCCTGCCTTACACAGGGTGTTCAAACTCCGTCCAACTTCACCAACGCTGATCAATTACTCAATTTTTAACATTCCTGTCCTCCTGAGAAGCTTCATTTTATTTTTCGTTTCCTTTTCTCCCTATCACTGGCCATTGCATTTTCATCTTAATCTGCCAATAGTTCATTTTCATTTGACATATTAATCTATGCTTCTTTCTGTAAAGATAACTCATCCCTGCCTGATGGCAGGAGTGCATGACAAGCGCCATGCCAGGAATATTTTACTTGCTTTGAAAGTCGGTAGAATAACAAGTAACCAGGCTTGAGCTGGTATTGCCTCTTCATTTAAGAAGCCAGAGGTCCCCGGCAAGAGACCTGCCGGGTGATGCTGGTTTAGGAGGTTTGCTCTGGCTTGCAGGCAGGTGAGGCTTTGAAGCAGGCACTGGGAGTCACGATAGCAAGGTGGGGCTGGATGCTGGGACCCTGCAATCCTGGGACCCTGCCATCCCCATCCTTACACACACACACACATATTGGCACCGGAATATTTGGCTGTCAGCACCAGATTAGTTTATTTGCTGCTGTTTATTAGGCTTGTGGCTGACTGGTGTTTTTAGCGCTGTTTGTACAAGGAACAGCATCAGTGTACAACAGCAATTTTCTGTATAAATAAGAGCATGGATGCCGTCGGCTGTTCCTGATGGGCCCTGGGACAGGAACTGAGCCAATGCCACCGCCTCGTCCCCAGAGGTGGCAGTGGGGACATGGGAGGTACCACACAGGGTGGCAAATGTCACCAAAAGGAAGATGTAATAGCAAAAGCTGCCCAGCTTTCCCTGCACCCCTCCGCCAAAACCACACAACTCCAGGGATACTCCCGGTGCTGTTCCCTTAAACACATAAAAAGGCTCCATCTGGTTTTAATTATTCAAATGAGCTGACAGGGTAATCAATATAAATGGTTAAACGTGGCCACAATTAGTGTTGGTTCTGCTGTGGCACTGGGCAAAAGCTCTCAAGATGGAGGATTAGCTGGTGCTATGGGGGAAGCAGGGTTCTGGGCCCCCCTTGCCCATGGCGATGGGGTGGCACCATGGCCTGGGCTGGGGGTCACGGGGAGGGGGGAGCATGTGTCGGCAGCCACTCTGGCAGATGCAGGATTTAGAACAATAACCTGCGGTACTTCTGGCTCTGGCTGCTTTTTTATTGCTAATATACTGCTAATTGTGCTCTGCTGTGCGGTAATACTAATAAAGTAAGATTTAGAAAGCAGGAGGCTTAAGAGAGTAAATCAAGGGCATGGCACAGCCTCAGCAATCTGTATCGCAATTAGTCACAGCTCCCCAGCACCGGGGAAGGATGAGGGACCCCACCATGAGGACCCATGTGTAGGGTCCTCATTGCATCCTGAGTTGCCGGGGCAGAGGGGTTTTGTGGGTGCTGCACCCTGGGGTGGGAACCCCAACTCCTCCCCAGTGCTGGAAGACCCATGTCCCTGTGCCCTCCCCAGCAGCAAAGTTTCTCCTGACCCCTTTCTCCAATCAGGGCTGCTGCCGCGCTCCTTTTTTCGCTGGGTTGCCATGGAAATGCTGCCTGCATCCATCCCTGGTCCTGCCTGCATCCATCCCTGGTCCTGCAGCCGGTGAGTGCCACCAACCTCCTCCCTCAGGGCACCACTGAAGGGGGGTTGGTGGGTTTGCTTGGGCCACAGCTCCCATCTCTCCCAAGACTGGATAAAACGTTATTAAAAGACAAAAAGAAAGAGGGAAGGAGGCGGGCACCCCTCGGGTTATTCAATCTGTTTTGGCTGGTCCCTTACGGAATCCGCTGGTGGCCGTGCTCCTCGGCGTGCCTTGGTGTGGGTGTGCTTCATCAAGCCAGCTCCCACCTCAGAGCAGGGTCACACAGAGGCAACCACTGTAATGAGAAGAGCTGAAATTGCTGCACGTGGCAGGAGGGGAGCGGTGACAAAGGCAACAGGGATAGGGATGTCATTGTCCCCACTGTCAGGCAGCTGCAGGCTTTCTAGGGTTTTCTAGCCCCGAGCGATGGTAGAGCCAAGGCGAGGCCATTGTTGTTCCCTCTTGTCCCAAACCCTCATTTTCATCTTGCGTTATGGCATGGAAATGTTTGACTTTACAGCCTTAGTTTATATTGCAGGGAAGTAACTTAACCGTGCTCTCTAAGTGTTGAAGCTGCATTTCTTTTTGATGATTTCAAAGATTTATTAAGTTCTCCCAGGGAGAAGGAAGAAAAAAAAAACACCCCATGCCAGCAAATAAGATTCAGTGGTAGGCCCAGCGAATAAACTGAAAATATATGTGCAGTGTTTAGAGATTTTGCCGGAGCGTTTGCTTTCTGCTGGCTCCTATCTACAAATGCACCTCTGTGATGCTCAGCGTTGTTCTCAGCTATAGAAGCTTTGACACCTGGGGATGCTGCTTTTAAGGTTCCCCCTTTATTCTGGGGTTTGGCTACAGGAGCCAAATAGGAGGTAATTAAAGGTTCGCTGTTTGCTAATAACCTATGTGCCAGAAAGTGTTCATCCAAGCCACTCAGCTGAAATTAAAACATAGTAAGTGCTCTCCAAGCAGGAATCTGGAGCGGTTCCTGGGCAGTTCGTGAACATGAGAGATGGGTCCAGTTCACCATGCAAGTTAGTCGCAATTAATTAATGGACTGGGTCTATTAATTTACTCCCAAATCCAATCATTGGGGATGAGGTCACAGCTGGCAGAGAAGTACCAGCAGGATGCAGAGTTTTCTGCAAAGTAAATTAGCAGCATTTAATTTCAAGAGTCCAGAAAAAATATGTGTTAAGAAGTGATGGAGGCCTGGAAAATGGCTGGGGCTGGAGCCAGGAGAGACACGGCCAGCTGTGAGGTGGGTGAGAGCTGGAGCCAAACTTACATCCGAGGATTTGGGTTCTTTTTCTTTCTATCGGCATTTTGTGGAAAAAAATAAGTGGCACAATCTGGTGGGGTGGGGTGGTGCTGGCGTCGAAGCCCGGGGCTAGTATTGCTCCTGTCTGCTGCTGCCAGATCCCTGGCCGGGTCGGGGGGGACCATCCCCAGATTCTTGTTACCCTCCTGTGATGCCGGCTTAACGAATCTCTGCCTGTGGCACCATAGTTGAAGCACCTTGAAAACTCCCATCTGCCAAGGAGCAGGTGATTGCCAAAGAAATCAGCAATCCTGTTTTACTGCAAATGCTCCTGGTATTAAAAAAAAAAAGGGGGTGGTGGTGCTAAGAAACTGCAGTGTCAGCAGAATTTGGGGCCAACTGCATTGAACACAGGCTGCTGCGTGCATCTTGGTGTTGCATGGGCCAGGCAACCCCTTCCCTGTGAGGTTCCCCGGGGGTGGTTGTGCCACATTAATGAGTGTATCTCTTCCAGGGGAAGATATTTGGTTGTAAACAGGCTGCTTTGCAACAGCAAAGGGAGAATCTTTGCTTGGGGAGGAGACCCCAGGGAAGGGCAGAGGTTCGAGCCGGGTCTTTTCACATTGCTTTTAATTTCACCTTTGAGAAAGCTTTAGCTCAGGGTATTTATGTATCTCAGTTTTACCAGTACAGTTCCAGTTTCCCCAGCACAGTGTATCTTTTGTCACTGGCACTTTTTTCAGCCCCTTTGAAATGCCCTTTGTAGAGATGACCAAGGCATCGCTGTGGGGTGCTGGGTGCTCACAAGAGGAGCCGGGGATGCAGGCAGAGCCCGGCGCAGGCAGCAGTGCCAGCATAAACACCATCAAAACTGCTCTCTTGCCCCCAAAACATGCTAAGGATGCTCGGCTGCCTTTCAGAAAGGTTTGCCCAACGTGGTGCATTACTAGAAGATCCTCTGCTCGGAGGAATAACCTTATCTTGCCCAGAGGAGTCGGCGGTGATGCCGTCAGTCATTAAAAATAGAGGCTGGACTTCTACCAAGCGCCTAGCTCTTACTGTGTGTCTTTGTGTGCTTGAAAACCCGCCGTCCCTTCTGCCCAGGGAAGAAGGAAAACGCAGGAGGATTCCGTCTGGCTTGGGTTCATTGTCACATGAGCCTCCGTCTTTGGCGAATGCTGAGAAAAAGCTTAACGATGCTCAAGGGGAGCGGGAGAGGGGCTTAAGTGCTGTAAGAGGGAGAAAAACAACCACACACTGTCCCTTATGGGTTTAAGCCATCTCAAGCGAGCTTGCTCTTTTTTATTTTTCTAATTGGTACCCACTTTGGTGCTGGCAGTGCTGCTCGATGGCCTGTTTCAGACATGTGCTGAAGCTGGCTCCTCTTTTTTAACCAAAAAGGACAATTTCCTCCCGATTTATTCTGCAGGGAGACTGCTCCTCCATCCCCATGGGGAACAATTCTTGAACACAAACTGGGGGGTCTTGAGGGGGGTGGTCTGGCCAGGGTCTGGTAGAGGTATGCTCAGTCAGTGGAGATGGCAGAGCCTGGTGGGAGCTGGGTGAATTTGGAGACCCCCTCGTGGGTGAAGCAGGCTGCTCTGCTCTGTCAACATGCCACTTGTGGGGTTGAGCCACACACGTACGGGAAGAGCAATCCCCGGGGAAGCCCGTCTAAATTACCGTCTCCCCAAATAGACGTGATTTGAAATAATTTCCTTAAGTGTGAGATTATTACAGGTAGATTATATATTGAGTTTGAAAGCTTTCAGATGAGCAGAAACACTCTCCCCTCATCACAGAAAAGGCTGAAGGGCTGGATTTTTTTTTTTTCCTTTTTTCCATTTTTAAAGAAGAGGGGAATTGCACCAAAATAAGGCAGAGGTGAGACAGGGAAGGCAGCGACAGGTCCGAGGTCTCCAAAAGAGCTCTAACCACTGAATTACCCTCAGAGAAAGGTGAAAGCTAATGAATCGTGGTTCCCAACGTCCCAGAAGTGTTTCACCCCTCTCAGTCCTCACTCCCTTTCCCCCAGCACCCAGCATCCCTCCAGCCCGGGCAGGGCGATGCTTACCGAAGGAAGTGCCTGAGATAAATCCCTGTTAATCTCAGCTCGCTGTACGTGAAGGCTAATAGCTCCGCAGGTTGTTTGATGAGCCGATGGAAAACAAAATAATATTCCTCCTCACTGCCCCCGCCACTCCTGTCCCTGCTCTGACAGAGGCCAAGCTGCCATGTTTGGGTGCGTGAAGCTATGGGGAGTGGTGGGCAGATGTCCCATAGGCCGGCAGATGTCCCGGTGTAATTATCCAAAACACACCAGTAATCCACCTGCCCCAGGAACTGGTCTTCTAGTTGTAGCTGCAAAAAATGCAGCTTTCCGCATTAAAAACTACCCATCTTTGGGTAATCAACTCAAGCCATGTATTAGTACTCAGATGGGACCTGGGCTGTCTACATTCCCCCCCACCCCAATGCTACTGGAAAGGGGTTTCCTAACATCTAACCCCATCCTTTCTCTCCTCCCCGCACTGCATGCAGAGAACAGGTTTTCTCTTCCACTTTGCAGCCGTTGTCTTTTCTATATTTGCAGACGCAGTTTTGCCCTTGACCATCTCTTCTCTGAGTTAAGCAACTCAAATTCATTCAACCTTTTGTGCTTCCCAGATCTCCTGGATTGACTTCACTGAATTCATTAGCGGGTTCTTGGGTCAGGAGGAAGGAAGGTCCTGCCCGAGCCCAGGCTTATCACTGGAGGTGAGTAGTCCTCTGCCCTGATGCCTTGGGAGCCTTTGGGAAGGTGCAGGGGATGTTTCCAGCAGTTTAGGGGGCTTTTTTGCCTGTGCCTCTCTTCTAGTGGTGCTAAGAGCCTTGTGCCAGGTGAGAAATCAGCTCTCAGCATCTTTACCTTTATCTAAGCCCATCCATTTGGCTTTTCCTAAACACAAGCACCTCGCTGTTTCTCCCCCCATGTATATATTTAGGTATTTTCCCATATCCAATTAATTCAGCCCCTGCCACTGAAGTGTTGCACCACCTCAATCCATCCTGCCTTTCATCCTCCAGCAATAAAAGCATCTTTTGTTAGCGGCTCGCTGCCGGGCCGTGTTTCTCTGTCAGGCTTGTGTAAAACACCCCCAGAACCTGTTAGATAGAGATGTTCCCTCTTCTGCAAACCTTGGTGCTGGTGAGTGGAAGGGAAGAAATTCATTATATTCTATGGAGGTACCTGAGCCTGGGACCCTGGGATGAGGCAGCCGGAGGGAAGGAGAGCTCAAGTGATGCTATGATTAGTCAGAAAAAAGGTGGGGTTGCAGCCCTGGGAGCTGCAAGGGAGCTCGCCAGAGCATCACAGTGGGTTTTTTTTAGCACTGGCCACTGTATTACCATAGCATTGAGCAATGGTGCTTGGGCAGCTGCAGTGGGCTGTGTCTCTGGCTCTTGCCTGGCTCCGCATCCCCTCGCCAGCAGCACAGGGGCGTTTATTGGGAAAGGTGCAACTGGGATTGCAGCCGCCGAGCCGGGCATTGCCTTAACTCTGCCCTGTTTGAGGCGTGTTGTACGGAGCAGGGAAATTACGGGGCACCAGGAGATGCCTTCTCATCTTTGGGTCTTTGAGGCCGAGCCCAATGCTTCATCCCCAGCTCAGCTTTTCCACTGTAAAATCAATGATATCCTTTGTCAGGGTGCTGGTTGATGGGGGCTGAGAGGTTTTGGTGCAGAGACCTGCCAGCCGTCAGCATCCCCCGGGGTCCCCAGCCAGCCCTGCCCCACTGGGGAGCAATCACAATCAATCTGTGTAATTAGGCAAGCGCTGGGCTGCATTTGCACAAAGCGCAGGGCAGTAACACCAGCTGTAAAGCCATGCAGCCACGGCGGGGCTCAGATTGAAGCGATACAGCCTTTATAAGCAGGGATAAAATTAAACTGGTGGCATGGGGAGAGTCACCACGGGCAGAGCTAAGGTGACTCACTGCACGACCAGGTCCTGCCTTGCCTGGCCAAGGGGGGTTTTGCAGATGTGGCAGATGTGAGCAGGGATGACTTCTTCAAAGCTCCAGGGATGAGACCCTTCTCCTCGCCCCTTTCCCAGCAGGGGCTTGCGAGCAGGTCATTGCCATCCCTCTCCTTTCCCTCCTGATGAATGCTCTGCTGCTCCAACTTAGCGTCGGTGGATCTGTCAGAAAAATTAATTTTTTAATTAAAAACATTTTTTTTGGTGGTGCTTTAATGTCTGGATCTGGAGTAATTATTAGTAGCTCCAGGGAGACTGTGCTTTAGAAAAATTGTTGGTGCTACTGCAAAGGAATTTATCTGATTAACGTCAGCCTTCACACGTGGCTGTTGGGGAGGGGGACGGATGAGGGTGGGAGCCCTGCTGCTCTCAAGCGAACTGATTAATCATGGAAAACGAGGCAGAGCTCTGCAGGTGCTGGTTTTCCACCTTGGAGGTGGACTGGGAGAGGAGGAGAGGCTGGGAGAAGCAGCAGCACAGGGCTCCCTTGCCGTCCCCTACCCTGCACACACGTCCCGGGATGTGGCTGGAGAGGTTGAAGAGCTGAGGAGTGACAGTTTTGTCCCTTGCTGGAATAAGGAGGCAGAAAAACACCCCAAGAGAGCGTGAGCAAAGCCTTGGGCAATTCTTGTCCCCACGAACGTGTCCTGGGTGGGAGTGGAGGGCCTGCTGCTGTCCCTGGGGCTGGGGGATGCTCAGCGATACCCCCGGCCATCCCGTCCCCCCACTACAGCTGCTCACATGGGGGTTTTAGGCTTGCATGTAGCCAAATCCCTCTCTCAGCAAAAGGTCAAAGGTTCCCTGAAGGAGGCAGCTTTTCCCCCAGCTCTTCCCTCCTGACTTCTTCTTAGGGGCTTATTCCTGTCCTGAAGCGTAAGGGTTTAGATTCCTCCCAAAACTCCTGGCTCCGGAGGTTTTTGCTGTGCTGTTTTAATCCCTAGAGCTCCGGCTGCACTGGCTGCTCTGGCTTTGGGCTAGCCTGGCTGTGGGAGATTAAATGGAGCATTGGAATGAGCTGAGCAGAGCAGCATTGTTAGCAAGTGGAGAAAGCTGCATGAATGCACCCGTTTGCTCGCGCATCCCCTCTCTGCAAGCACCTCCCAGTGATGGGGTCCCCCAGGATGCCCAGGGGATGGATGGATGGATGGATGGATGGGGCAGGAGGTCCTGGGCTGCCTGGAGGCAGGAGGGGCTAAACGCTGTACTGCTCAGGACCACCTTCCCCTCACAGCACCCATTTACCTGATTTCACCATAATGTTATCAGCTGCTTCTCTAATGGGTTCTGCAGGCTCCAGGCAAATCCTACCCTTTGTGCTCAATTAACAGGCTATACCCTGGAGAGTGGGAGGTAATATAAATATTTTCTATGTAGNTTTTTTTTTTTTTTTTTTTTTTTGCTGTGGTGCTGTCATTATAATATTGATTTGACATCCAGGTGTCAGGAACAGCTGGATGGCAGAAAAAATGGCAACTTTAATTCATTTTGCAGGCAGGGGAGAGGGGGGAAGACTTTCCTCCAGGCTTTCCCCCCTCCACCTTCCCTCTGCGATGCTCCATGTTCTGCCCTGACAGGAACATTTATAAACTGCCACTGTGGGGAGTATTATTAACAGCTCGATTCCTTAAAGATGCAATTAATTATTCACCTGCTTCCAAATCAGTTTGAGCAGCTTCTAAGCTGCAGTGTAAATAAAACCTTCCCAACTTGCCTCTCCTCTTTCTCACACATACACACACACGTATTCCTGGAATTCATAAAGCTGAGTTATTTAAATTGAGCCAAACTAGCAGTTATTGTAAATTACTGCAGCTCCATTGGCTTCCCAGGCTCTCTGCTGAGTTACACCAGCCAGGATTTTAACTCATCCTTGTGGAGATGGCAACTGTCGCTATTTTCTCATTTGCCATATTTTTAGGTTATTTTTGCCTTGTTGCTAAATCCCTCCTGTTTTGTCGTGCCTCCCCCCTCGGCCCAATCTCCGCTTTACCTGTTTGCTATTTAATAAATCATCCCCTAAATGATGCCCTGACTTGAGCACCAGCTACAATGCCTTTGTGGAGGGTTGGGGTGGGTTTTTTTTCCCTTTTTGGAAAGATGTTGATCAGGTCTCAGCTGATGGCTGCTTTCAAAGGAGAAAATACTGGCTGTGCTCCTGGGACTCTGCGAGTAAAAGGCTGCACCAGCCCTGGGAGAGGCTGATTCGGAGACCAGGAGGGGAAAGGCTGCATCTTTGCTCTCCTCTCGCTTCCGTGGGTTTGGGTTTGGATGGCCAAAGCAGGTTGAAATGGCTTTAGGGTCACGGTGTCAGGTCCCTTATGGCCCCGCTGGGTTTCATTTATTGGGGTTAAGTTTCTGGGCTGAAGTTTAGGGTTGGAAAATGGCAGATATTTGGGGACAAAATGTTTTAGGAAGAGGTTTGGGCTTTTTTCTCTAATGGAAAGCTGAGACCTGCAGTGGATTTTAGTAGGAGAGGGCAGTGCTCCTGAAGCGCCTCGCCATCGCCACCCCAGGAATGCTGAGCACCCAGGGCTGAAGGGCAGCAGAGGGGCCATGGCCAGCACCCCCACTGTGGCTCTGCCTGGCCCTGGGAGGTAGGGACCCTCCCATCAATGACTTGCTTCCCTATGGCACAGCCCCCCGCTCCTGAGGTGCCAGGGGCTGGAGGAACCCCTCACCACCAAAGCTCACTCAGCATCTCACCCCCTGAGCTCCCGTGGTCCCACCAGGAAAAATCTGCAAGCCCCTGTGACGAGGGAGTGAGCACAAATGCCCGGACGATGCTCGTCTCCATGAATAGACTCCAAAAAGAAAAAAAAAAAAAATCAATTGATAAAAATCCCCTTTCTCATTGCAGGGTCCGTCTCAGGCACAAACACAGCCACCACCTCGTGCGCTTCAAACAGGCAAGGCCAAATCTTTGCACAGATTAGTCGCTAACAATGGAGTTAATAACGATAATGGCAAAAATGTCCTGTGCCTGTATGAGATACACTTAGAAAAATCTACTAGCACCAGGTAATCACCGCGTTTCACACCATCAAAGAGATCAATCATGTCAAGAGCCCATTCATCAATCAGCTGTGCTGGGGGCTTAGCAGGCAGGGAGGGAATGCAGGCAGCTCGCAGTGCCCCGAAAAGCCACTCCTGGGGTAAAGGGAGGGCCCTCCGGGATTGGAGTGGGGCTGGAAAGCGGGATGCTGTCAGGCTTGTTTGGGGAGGTGTCAGAGCCCCGGCGGGCTCCAAGCCCGGGCAAAGCCTCCCCTCCCCTCTCCTCTCGAGGATGCTCCCTCGGATGCTCCCCTCTCTCTGGCAGCTGGGGCTGATGGGGCTTCCTCTGCCAGAGACAGATTGTTTGTTGCTGTTTCTCCATCTGGCTGGAATCACGTCTGTCTTCCACCGTGTTATTTGTTGCCCGGTTGCCACTTGTAACCCATCCTTTCTCCTTTGCTTTCTACCGAGGAGATGTCCCTGGCTGCGTGGTCCCAGAGCCGTCCTCAGGAGCCAGTACCCCATGTGGGGTCCCAGTCCACTAGTGCTGGAAATCCTGCCCCAGGGGACTTTCTGCTCTGAAAAACAGGACCTTGCTCCAAAGAGCATCCATAAACCCGCAGTCCTGGTGGCAGTGTGCCAGCAGGCAGGGAACGGGCAGCAAGCAGCAGGAGGTGACGGAGAGCCTGTCCCCATCTGCAGTGAGTCAGGGCCGGACCCTGCCCCAGAGGAGGCAGCTGGCAGCCGCAGGGACCAAGCATGGCCTTGCAGAAGGGATAACAAGAGGCTGCCAGCAGCATGTTACAGGCAGCTTGGGGTCTGCAAATCCTGCTGGATAACCCTTTAGCACTTATTTATAGAGGGCTGGTGTGCTGGCAAGGGGAGAGACTCTGGTCCTCCAGCCTCCCAGTACCTCTTGCCTCCAAACCCCGTGGGAGCCAGGCACCCCAGCAAGGGATGGTCCCAGGGTGGGCAGTCACCACCCTGCCCATCTCATGCCTGTGTCATCCTCCTTGCTAACTGGCGGGCGAGCAGATTGGGATCTGGGAAGGGGCTCCAGGTGCTACTGGCTCTGAGCTGCAGTGACTGGCAGGGCTGTCACTTCTGGTCTGCATAAATCAGCTGGCTGAAGGCACGGGGCGATGGAAGGGATGCAGCCCTGCCTGTCACACCGCTGGCCTCTCCATCCAGTGCCGGACCGCTCCTCCACCACTGCCAGCTCTGCCTGCATGGGCCCACTGGGCTCTAGCCCCTATGCTAGATGGGGATGCAGCCCAGGGACTGCCTCAGCCAAGCAGGGTTTCAGCTCCCTGCCAGGATAGGATTTTGGGCAGAGGACCATGCCCCTTATTCTGGGTCTCATAGCCACATGCTGCAAACCTCCCAGTGAAAAGGGAGCAGACCACCCAACCTATCTTGCCGCTCTGCCAGGTAAGGGGAAATTGAAAACCCACCACAAGCACTGGTGATGCCTGCCTGCAGACAGCCAAGATGGTGGCTCCAAGGGCTTGGTGCTCACTGGCCAGTTTTAACTCTGATATCTGCGTGGAGCCTTCAGCTGTGTGGCACTTTTATAATTCATGAGACATATTATTGCAGAGCACAGCCCCTTGCACCGGGCTCAGTGATGTGCTCTCCAGAGGTTGACCTGAACTTTCTCAAAAGCAGTAAGCCTTCCTTGCAGTGCCATGGCCAGCATCCTCGACTTCCGCAGTGTGGTACCCAGCTACCTCAACACCTCTGCCAAGGATCCTGCAGATGTTCCCCAACGTGTAACAGCATCTTTGTCCTCACAGCCACTCCAGGAGAGGATGCAGGGCTGGTAGCAGGGCAATGCAAACCCTGGGAGACCTCCCTGTGGCTCTCCCCTCTCCCAACCCTCCCTGGCCTGTTCCCCTCTTTTTCCTGGCAGCAGCCCTCTCTTCCTCCCCTCTCCCCCTTTTCCCCACTTGTGGGAGGCTGCTTGATTGCCTGGCTCCCTTCATTAGTGTGATACCTCCTGGAAAATTGGTAAACAGAAGCGTATGAATGAGGTGTTGATTGCAATCAGCAGGGGAGAAGGGGGGCTGAGAGTGCTGGAGAGGCCGACGATGCTTCCCAATCACCCGGTGGTCCGAGGCGGCTGCTGGAGAGGATCCGTTCCCCAGCATGAGCCGTGCAGGGCAGCCGCCATGTATGGCTCATGCTGGGGAACGGATCCTTGCCAGCAGCCACCTAAGCATCCCTCCGCAGAAGGATGCTGCATGTTCACACCATCGCCCTTCCTTCCTGGGAGCATTGGATGCGATCTGGGGGAGCCCATCCCCACTGCTGGGGTGGGTGGGATGAGGAGGGGATGGGTGCCAGGACACCCTGTCCCATGGGGACCATAGCTGGGCTGACGGCAGGGCGCAGCAGGGTGAGAACACCCTGGAGTTCTCAGAAAACAAGAGCTTAAGGGGATACGTATGATCTAAAGCACATCCTATTATTAATCTGGACAGACTGCAATGGAGCTGATCCCTTGCCTGTCTGTTCCCCTGGCACCACTGGAGAAGTTGCAGGGGCAGGCAGAGGACATGGAGCTGGTATCTGGCATCGCACACAGGGATTTGCCTGATTTCTGGTTTGTTGAAGGGTTAAATGGCTGAAACCGTCCTCCCTGGGCCAGCTCCAGCGCTGGGTTAATGCTGCCCGGCTTCACCAGCACCGCAAAGGTGCTTGGCACATTGGAGGTAATGGCTTGCAGAGGCAAGGAAGAATTAGCAGCCTTGGTTTGGGGCAGAGGTGACGAGATGTGGGTGCAGGTGGCCTTCCACCACCCTACAGCGTCGCTGGCGGAGCAGGGAGTGTGGGGACCCTTCCGTTGGGAGCTCTCCCCTGGGTGAGGGCTTCCCAGCTCTGTGCAGGAACCCGGGGGGTGAAGTGAGGGTGGGTGGTGGGGGCAATGATGCCCATCACACAGCCTGACTGTGTCTGATTCGTCCTGCTCCCGGCCCTGGGCTGCTGCCAACACGCTCAACCAGAAGTGGCTGTCATTAAGCATCTATTCAGGTGTGCAGAAGTTGCCTAAGTTTTCAAGGGTGCTGCAAACCCCCAGTGCCCTTGAAGTCAGTAGTTGCTGAAAGTACCCAGTACCTCCAAAAATGGGTCGCGGGAGACTTGCAGCTGATGCCCAGCAGAAATAGGTGGGCAGAGGGCCAGTCCACGTGACGGGACAGCCGTGTCCCTATTAGCAAAGGGGGTGTCGGAGGGTATCAGAATCCCCCTGGATGGTTGGGAGCTATGCCCTGACCATGTGCCAAAACAGGCTGCAGCCCTGCATCACTGGGGAAACCCCAAGAGCGATGGGGAAACCCCTCGGGGAAGCACCTTTCCCTGCAGGGCATCCCTGTTGCCATCCAGGCCAGGTCTCTGCTCCCCGTCCCCAGCCCTGCCGCTCTGCAAAGCTGGCCTTTGCTCACAGGTGCCAGACTTCTTGCAAAGACCTGCCTAGAAAAGGCAGCTGAAATAGCATCCCAGAGGATTATTCCCCAGCTATCCTCACGGGGAAACATGACTGCTGAGGATAAAAGCAGGAATTAGAGGAGGGCACCTGAAGATGGGGGCTCAGGCTGGGAGAGGTATCCCTGCAGGAGGAGGCAAAACACTGGCAGTGGTTTTTGCTACCGTGCACCTGTTATTTGACCTTATAAAACTCTATTTGTGGAGGTGGTTGTTATTTTTCGTTAAATCTTTTAATCTAAAATCCCATTAGGCTCAGCAGCATGTTCATTTGCGAGCAGAAGCAAAACAGTTCGGTGTTTGCTCACTCTTGTGTCTTCCTCACTTCAAACAGATGTAATAAAGTGTTTTCTCTTTCCCTCTTGTTTCCCTTTGTGATTTGGCTTTTTTAGGAGCCTTCAAGGCACTTCAGCCCATTTTTCCCCCCTCCCAGCACTGCACGTGGCTTCTAGCTCTGCTGCTTTCTGGTCTGTTGAAATCAAATAAAATTCACATGATGTCCTCTTGAGCAGGGACTTTTCTTTGTCTGGCTCTCCTGCCCAGCTGCGCCAGTGGGGTTAAACCAGCCCTGCCATTACCAGACCACAATGTCTGGCCTTGGAATAAAACAGCATTAAAAGATACATCCAGGGGATGGGTATTTTGGGTGTATTTTTACAAAAGCCCATGAGTGCAGAGCAGAGCCTGTAGCCCCCCCCATCTCTGCCAGGCAGCAGCAGCCTGTGGAGGGGACAGCCTGGTCCCCACACCCAGGGAGGCATCGTGGTGGCCCTTTGCGGTGTTTTTTTTTCTCCTTCCTCTGTCTCTGTCATCTTTATTTCAGGAATTACTTAAAATCAGGCTTTGAATAATTCACCAGGATCATATGGTAGTCCACCCTAACTGATTCATCGCAACTTCCCTCGACTTCAATAATTCACTTTCCCGGTAGGAGCTGATGTGCTTTCCTTGTACGTGGGTTTGCTGCTGAGCACGCCTGGCTCCCGGACCAAATCTGTTCACAGGGAGGAGAAAAAAGGGGATTTAAGGCCAAACACCTTTGTTTTAAGAAACACTAACTTTCAAGCGGGGCAGAGGGTTTGCCAGGCAGCTTGTCCAGCTCTGGGAAAGACAGTAACAAGGTGATCAGAAAACAGTCTTGGCTTGCTGCTGGAGATGCTCCTCTTGCTGCCGGCGTCGGTCCTAGGTCCCTGCGGCAGCAGCGGATGTTGGTCCTGCAGCCCCCTCTTTGGCATGAGGCTTTGGGGCTGCAGCACACATGAACTCCGATGGGTCAGTATCCACCCCCCAAGAGCATCCCAGACCCCCCACCACCAGGGACATATGCTGGCCCTGCTGCTCCAGCTAGTCAGGAGCTGCATCCCTCCTCAGCCTTCCTAACGAGGTGCCTGGGCTTGTGTTTTCCCCCAGCAAAAGAAATCAGCATGGGTTAATTAGCCAGCAATGGCCAGTAACAGCTTATAAGAGTGAGAACGGCAACAAGCTGTGGGAATTTGGCAGCCTCTTCACCCGGGCCCTGCTTATCTGGGTAAATTAGGGTTTAATTTAAAGGAAGTACAAAGGCTTCTATTGCAGTGTATTGACAGGGCTGTGCTGGAGAATGTATGATATGTATTGGGGGGGGGGGGGGGGGGGGGGAAAGTTTATACATAAAC